>JAGQAX010000009.1:32616525-33015126 GCA_019142605.1 Cephalopholis sonnerati
AAAAAATGTCATAGTATAGTATGTCGATAAAAATATGACAAAAATGTCATAGTATAGTATGTTGATGAAAATATGACAAATATGTCATAGTATAGTATGTTGATGAAAACATCACAAAAACGTCATAGTATAGTATGTCGATAAAAATATCATAAAAACGTCATAGTATAGTATGTCGATAAAAATATGACAAAAACGTCATAGTATAGTATGTCCATAAAAACATGACAAAAACGTCATAGTATAGTATGTCGATAAAAATATGACAAAAATGTCATAGTATAGTATGTTGATGAAAATATCACAAAAACGTCATAGTATAGTATGTCGATAAAAATATCATAAAAACGTCATAGTATAGTATGTCGATAAAAATATGACAAAAACGTCATAGTATAGTATGTCGATAAAAATATGACAAAAACGTCATAGTATAGTATGTCGATGAAAATATCATAAAAACGTCATAGTATAGTATGTCGATGAAAATATCATAAAAACGTCATAGTATAGTATGTCGATGAAAAAATCATAAAAACGTCATAGTATAGTATGTCGATAAAAATACGACAAAAACGTCATAGGATAGTAAGTCGATAAAAATATCATAAAAACGTCATAGTATAGTATGTCGATAAAAATATGACAAAAACGTCATAGTATAGTATGTCGATAAAAATCTGACAAAAACGTCATAGTATAGTATGTCGATAAAAATATGACAAAAACGTCATAGTATAGTATGTCGATGAAAATATCATAAACACGTCATAGTATAGTATGTCGATAAAAATATGACAAAAACGTCATAGTATAGTATGTCGATGAAAATATCATAAAAACGTCATAGTATAGTATGTCGATAAAAATATGACAAAAATGTCATAGTATAGTATGTCGATGAAAATAACATAAAAATGTCATAGTATAGTATGTTGATGAAAATGTAAAAAAAAACGTCATAGTATAGTATGTCGATAAAAATGTGACAAAAACGTCATAGTATAGTATGTCGATGAAAATATGACAAAAATGTCATAGTATAGTATGTCGATAAAAATATGACAAAAATGTCATAGTATAGTATGTCGATAAAAATATCATAAAAACGTCATAGTATAGTATGTCGATGAAAATATGACAAAAACGTCATAGTATAGTATGTCGATAAAAATATGACAAAAACGTCATAATATAGTATGTCGATAAAAATATGACAAAAACGTCATAGTATATTATGTCGATAAAAATATCATAAAAACGTCATAGTATAGTATGTCGATAAAAATATGACAAAAACGTCATAGTATAGTATGTCGATAAAAATCTGACAAAAATGTCATAGTATAGTATGTCGATAAAAATATGACAAAAACATCATAGTATAGTATGTCGATAAAAATATCATAAACACGTCATAGTATAGTATGTCGATAAAAATATGACAAAAACATCATAGTATAGTATGTCGATAAAAATATCATAAACACGTCATAGTATAGTATGTCGATAAAAATCTGACAAAAATGTCATAGTATAGTATGTCGATAAAAATATGACAAAAATGTCATAGTATAGTATGTCGATAAAAATATCATAAAAACGTCATAGTATAGTATGTCGATGAAAATATCATAAAAACGTCATAGTATAGTATGTCGATAAAAATATGACAAAAACGTCATAGTATAGTATGTCGATAAAAATATGACAAAAACGTCATAGTATAGTATGTCGATAAAAATATGACAAAAACATCATAGTATAGTATGTCGATAAAAATATCATAAACACGTCATAGTATAGTATGTCGATAAAAATCTGACAAAAATGTCATAGTATAGTATGTCTATAAAAATGACAAAAATGCCATAGTATAGTATGTTGATGAAAATGTAAAAAAAAAGTCATAGTATAGTATGTCGATAAAAATATGACAAAAACGTCATAGTATAGTATGTCGATGAAAATATCATAAAAACGTCATAGTATCGTATGTCGATAAAAATGTGACAAAAACGTCATAGTATAGTATATCGATGAAAATATGACAAAAATGTCATAGTATAGTATGTCGATAAAAATATCATAAAAACGTCATAGTATAGTATGTCGATAAAAATATGACAAAAATGTCATAGTATAGTATGTCGATAAAAATATGACAAAAATGTCATAGTATAGTATGTCGATAAAAATATCATAAAAATGTCATAGTATAGTATGTCGATGAAAATATCACAAAAATGTCATAGTATAGTATGTCGATAAAAATATTACAAAAACGTCATAGTATAGTATGTCGATAAAAAAATCATAAAGACGTCATAGTATAGTATGTCGATGAAAATATCATAAAAACGCCATAGTATAGTATGTCGATGAAAATATCATAAAAACGTCATAGTATAGTATGTCGATGAAAATATCATAAAAACGTCATAGTATAGTATGTCGATAAAAATCTGACAAAAACGTCATAGTATAGTATGTCGATAAAAATATGACAAAAACGTCATAGTATAGTATGTCGATGAAAATATCATAAAAACGTCATAGTATAGTATGTCGATAAGAATCTGACAAAAATGTCATAGTATAGTATGTCGATGAAAATATCATAAAAACGTCATAGTATAGTATGTCGATGAAAATATCATAAAAACGTCATAGTATAGTATGTTGATGAAAATGTAAAAAAAAACGTCATAGTATAGTATGTCGATAAAAATATCATAAAAACGTCATAGTATAGTATGTCGATGAAAATATGACAAAAACGTCATAGTATAGTATGTCGATAAAAATATGACAAAAACGTCATAATATAGTATGTCGATAAAAATATGACAAAAACGTCATAGTATAGTATGTCGATGAAAATATCATAAAAACGCCATACTATAGTATGTCGATAAAAATATGACAAAAACGTCATAGTATAGTATGTCGATAAAAATATGACAAAAACGTCATAGTATAGTATGTCGATGAAAATATCATAAAAACGTCATAGTATAGTATGTCGATGAAAATATCATAAAAATGTCATAGTATAGTATGTTGATGAAAATGTCAAAAAAAAACGGCATAGTATAGTATGTCGATAAAAATATCATAAAAACGTCATAGTATAGTATGTCGATAAAAATCTGACAAAAACGTCATAGTATAGTATGTCGATAAAAATATGACAAAAACGTCATAGTATAGTATGTCGATGAAAATATCATAAACACGTCATAGTATAGTATGTCGATAAAAATATGACAAAAACGTCATAGTATAGTATGTCGATAAGAATCTGACAAAAATGTCATAGTATAGTATGTCGATCAAAATAACATAAAAATGTCATAGTATAGTATGTTGATGAAAATGTAAAAAAAAACGTCATAGTATAGTATGTCGATAAAAATGTGAGAAAAACGTCATAGTATAGTATGTCGATGAAAATATGACAAAAATGTCATAGTATAGTATGTCGATAAAAATATGACAAAAATGTCATAGTATAGTATGTCGATAAAAATATGACAAAAACGTCATAGTATAGTATGTCGATAAAAATATGACAAAAACGTCATAGTATATTATGTCGATAAAAATATCATAAAAACGTCATAGTATAGTATGTCGATAAAAATATGACAAAAACGTCATAGTATAGTATGTCGATAAAAATCTGACAAAAATGTCATAGTATAGTATGTCGATAAAAATATGACAAAAACATCATAGTATAGTATGTCGATAAAAATATCATAAACACGTCATAGTATAGTATGTCGATAAAAATATGACAAAAACATCATAGTATAGTATGTCGATAAAAATCTGACAAAAATGTCATAGTATAGTATGTCGATGAAAATATCATAAAAACGTCATAGTATAGTATGTCGATGAAAATAACATAAAAATGTCATAGTATAGTATGTTGATGAAAATGTAAAAAAAAACGTCATAGTATAGTATGTCGATAAAAATATGACAAAAACGTCATAGTATAGTATGTCGATGAAAATATCATAAAAACGTCATAGTATAGTATGTCGATAAAAATATGACAAAAACGTCATAGTATAGTATGTCGATAAAAATATGACAAAAATGTCATAGTATAGTATGTCGATAAAAATCTGACAAAAATGTCATACTATAGTATGTCGATAAAAATATGACAAAAACGTCATAGTATAGTATGTCGATAAAAATATCATAAAAACGTCATAGTATAGTATGTCGATAAAAATATGACAAAAACGTCATAGTATAGTATGTCGATAAAAATATGACAAAAACGTCATAGTATAGTATGTCGATAAAAATCTGACAAAAATGTCATAGTATAGTATGTCGATAAAAATATGACAAAAACATCATAGTATAGTATGTCAATAAAAATATCATAAACACGTCATAGTATAGTATGTCGATAAAAATCTGACAAAAATGTCATAGTATAGTATGTCGATAAAAATATGACAAAAACATCATAGTATAGTATGTCGATAAAAATATCATAAACACGTCATAGTATAGTATGTCGATAAAAATCTGACAAAAATGTCATAGTATAGTATGTCGATGAAAATAACATAAAAATGTCATAGTATAGTATGTCTATAAAAATGACAAAAACGTCATAGTATAATATGTCGATGAAAATATCATAAAAATGTCATAGTATAGTATGTCGATAAAAATATGACAAAAATGCCATAGTATAGTGTGTTGATGAAAATGTCAAAAAAAACGTCATAGTATAGTATGTCGATGAAAATATCATAAAAACGTCATAGTATAGTATGTCGATAAAAATGTCATAAAAACGTCATAGTATGGTATGTCGATAAAAATATGACAAAAACGTCATAGTATAGTATGTCGATAAAAATATGACAAAAACGTCATAGTATAGTATGTCGATGAAAATATCATAAAAACGTCATAGTATAGTATGTCGATAAAAATATCATAAAATGTCATAGTATAGTATGCCGATAAAAATATGACAAAAACGTCATAGTATAGTATGTCGATGAAAATATCATAAAAACGTCATAGTATAGTATGTCGATAAAAATATGACAAAAACGTCACAGTATAGTATGTCGATAAAAATATGACAAAAACGTCATAATATAGTATGTCGATAAAAATATGACAAAAACGTCATAGTATAGTATGTCGATAAAAATATCATAAAAACGTCATAGTATAGCATGTCGATAAAAATATCATAAAAACGTCATAGTATTGTGTTTCGATAAAAATATCATAAATACGTCATAGTATAGTATGTCGATAAAAATATGACAAAAACGTCATAGTATAGTATGTCGATGAAAATATCATAAAAACGTCATAGTATAGTATGTCGATGAAAATATCATAAAAACGTCATAGTATAGTATGTCGATAAAAATATGACAAAAACGTCATAGTATAGTATGTCGATGAAAATATCATAAAAATGTCAGAGTATAGTATGTCGATAAAAATATGACAAAAATGCCATAGTATAGTATGTTGATGAAAATGTCAAAAAAAAAACGGCATAGTATAGTATGCCGATAAAAATATGACAAAACTGCCATAGCATAATATGTCGATAAAAATATGACAAAAACGTCATAGTATAGTATGTCGATGAAAATATCATAAAAATGTCATAGCATAGTATGTCGATAAAAATATGACAAAAATGCCATAGTATAGTATGTTGATGAAAATGTCAAAAAAAACGTCATAGTTTAGTATGTCGATGAAAATATCATAAAAACGTCATAGTATAGTATGTCGATAAAAATATCATAAAAACGTCATAGTATAGTATGTCGATGAAAATATCATAAAAATGTCATAGTATAGTATGTCGATAAAAATATGACAAAAACGTCATAGTATAGTATTTCGATAAAAATATGACAAAAACGTCATAGTATAGTATGTCGATAAAAATATGACAAAAACGTCATAGTATAGCATGTCGATGCAAATATCATAAAAATGTCATAGTATAGTATGTCGATAAAAATCTGACAAAAATGTCATAGTATAGTATGTCGATGAAAATATCATAAAAATGTCATAGTATAGTATGTCGATAAAAATATGACAAAAACGTCATAGTATAGTATGTCGATAAAAATATGACAAAAATGTCATAGTATAGTATGTCGATAAAAATATGACAAAAACGTCATAGTATAGTATGTCGATAAAAATATGACAAAATGTCATAGTATAGTATGTTGATGAAAATATCATAAAAATGTCATAGTATAGTATGTCGATAAAAATATGACAAAAATGTCATAGTATAGTATGTCTATAAAAATGACAAAAATGCCATAGTATAGTATGTTGATGAAAATGTCAAAAAAAACGTCATAGTATAGTATGCTGATAAAAATATGATAAAAACGTCATAGTATAGTGTGTCGATAAAAATATGCCAAGAAAGCCATTGTATAGCATGTCGATGAAAATATCATTAAAACATCATAGTATAGTATGTCGATAAAAATATGACAAAAACGTCATAGTATAGTATGTCGATAAAAATATGACAAAAACGTCATAGTATAGTATGTCGATAAAAATATGACAAAAATGTCATAGTATAGTATGTCGATGAAAATATGCCAAAAACGCCATAGTATAGTATGTCGATACAAATATGACAAAAACGTCATAGTATAGTATTTCGATGAAAATATCACAAAAACGTCATAGTATAGTATGTCGATAAAAATATGACAAAAACGTCATAGTATAGTATGTCGATGAAAATATCCAAAAAATGGTCATAGTATAGTATGTCGATAAAAATTTCACAAAAACGTCATAGTATAGTATGTCGATGAAAATAGCATAAAAATGTTATAACATAGTCTGTTGAGAGCAATATCATGAAAAACTTCATACTTTAGTATCTTTCTTAAAAGCATCACAAAACTGTCATAGTATAGTATGTCGATAAAATAGTATAAAAAATGTCATAGTACAGTATTTCGATGAAAACATTATAATTAATCATAGGATACCGAAAAAATACTAAAATGTCAGTGTATCGCGTATTGCTAAAAAAATCAGAAAATGTCATTGTTAAGTATGTCGGTAAAGATATCATAAAAATGTCATAGTGTAATGATAAAAATACCATCTAAAATGTCATAGTATAACATATCGATGAAAACATGATAAAAATATAACACAAAATGTCACAGTACAGTATGTCATAAAAATCACAAACAAAATGTCATGGTTCTAATATGTCATAAAAAATAATTTTGAAAAATGTCATAGTAATATATGTGAAAAAATGTCATGACCATAATCGACATTTCTCAGTATAACATGTGATAAAACATTTTCAGCGTTGAAATCATTAAAAACTAGTTAAACATCCGGACCTTTATTTTGAAAGGCGCGAGAACAACGCCCGTCTTATCGCGTGACTAGGAGCAATTCACTTCCTGTATCACAGCCCTCACGATATTCATGCGGCTGACACTAATGTGAGCATCTGTCACAGCCAGAGGTGAACATGGCTGAAGTCTCGGAGAGGACGCTGCAGGTGGCCGTCGTGTTGTCCTTCGCTGCCGGCTTCGCGGCGGGCTGGCAGGCCAACAGGATGAGGAGGAAGTTCCTGGACTGGAGGAAGAAACGGCTCCAGGACAAACTGTCAGAGACTCAGAAGAAGCTGGACCTGGCCTGAATGGTAATGTACATTGTGTCCTGTCACATTGGGGGGTGAATGTAACCCGGGCCTGTGATTAATTAACTTGTTTGGTCTGTTTTTAAATGAGTGTGTAAACAGATATAAGCTGGAGAACAGTCACATGAATACAGATTCAGACTCAGTTTAACTGCTGTTTATTACACACATATTTAGGCCCAGTTATGTAAGACAACCTGACAGCTCCTGTCTTAGTCATGAGGCAAGTTAGACTCACCTTTATGACCACTGTGCTTCAGCTCTGAACATGTAAACATTTCTATACTGAACAGTGTCTAATCATAGTGTTCCTCTCTATCTAACAGGTGTGGGGTTATAAGGTCAACATGGACGTTGGTCTCCTCTGTAACGCTGCTGGATCCTGGATGCTCCTACCCGTCCGTCACTGTGGTGAAGAGTCCTCAAGATGACTTACCTGTGTCCTGCGATGCTCACATGTTCCTGCCACAGCTTTTAAATCAAGACTGGACTTGATACATATACACTGTGGACTATGGAGATTCCATCATCATGTACACAGCAGCTTGTTTTCTACCCTCAGACACTAACATGGAAGAATTTGGGGTTCTGGCTTCGGTGGTTTTCTGTTCCAGCGTGTCTCTGTTTCTGTCTGTTTCATATGGGGTCAAATAAATTATTATAGTTTTTCATGTTTCTCTAACTTGTTTTGTTTTTGTTCATTATCTGCTCTGCCCGATGAAGGTCTACGTACAAAAACGTGGGAATAAATGTATTATTTTGCAAGTTACTCCTGCATTTAGTAACATTACAGGTACACTTTCAACCTTAAAAAGCTGCCGGCAGTCGACTCAGTGAATTAAGTAATTTTTTCCTTGGTATACAGCTGCTGTGAGAGGCAGCAAAACATCCTTTGATATGGTTATAGTTCACTTAATCAAATCAAATCAAGTTTATTTATATAGCACATTTAAAACAACTGTAGCTGACCAAAGTCCTGCACAAAATAAAGAATGACACACAAATAAACAGCAATATAAAGTGTACATAACAGCGGTAAGAACAGTTACATAGGTAAAAGAAGATTATAATTTACTAATGTAAGTTAATCCTGCCACAGTATGAACAGTGGTTACATAAACTTCAAAACCAGACACACTCAGACCTGGTCCTTTATTCGTCCCACAGTGGGGACATCTACAACATCACAGCAGCAAACAGGAAGCATCAGCAGGAAGAAAACCCACAATATACAAGAACGTATTGGTAAAAAGAAACACACAAATCAGTATGATAAAAACTCAAATCAGAGTATAATAAAGAGACAAACTGAATGACTGATTTCACATTATTGACCAATAGAAGTACAGACACTGCACAGTTAAACATACCGATGTTGCACCTGAGTGATGATCATAAGCAGTAAAAAAACACAGAGATATAGACATAAGATATAATAAACAGACAGGCTGAGTGGCAGAATTAACATTACTGCACACACCATTTGTAGATATTTCACAGTTGGTATACATCAGGGAAAGACAACGTGTGGCTCTGGAGCCACATGCGGCTCTTTAGCCCCTCTCTAGCTGCTCTCTGTGGCAAAAATAAAAAAAGAATTTACATGAAAATGAATAACAGTTCTCATTTGTATGTCTCACTGCTGTAGGCCTAAAGAAACTCTTACATTCTCCAGCTGTAAAATGTGTAGCCTGTGCACTGAATTTAGAAAGAAAAAAGTTTTTAAAATGTGAGTCATACATCTACGACCTGATGCCTCTCCCTCTAAATCATGCCAAATCTCAACAGTGGTGGCTAGTCTTGAGCCAGCTAGGCTAGCAATGGATTACAAATCCATAAAAGTCTATCCCAGCTGACATTGGGTGAGAGGCAGGGTACACCCTGGACAGGTCGCCAGACTATCACAGGGCTGACACATAGAGACAGACAACCATTCACACTCACATTCACACCTACGGACAATTTAGAGTCACCTCTTACGGTACATAAGGTCAGGTAAAACTTTACTGTCCTCTAGGGGCAACTTGAGATACAGACAGTTGTCATTAGTGCGACAAAACAGACAGTGTTCTTGTTTTTAAGGCTCAGATTACCAAACCAACAGACAATGTTAAAAGAGAGAACGTACTCAATAAAAGGAGAGTAGAACAATTTCATGATTGCCCTATCTACATCGAAACTCCTCAGCTTCCTTAAAAAGATCAGCCGTTGGTTAAAGACTCCCCCTTGATCACACAGGGAGCAGGAAGGCAGGGCCTCCTCCGATAATCAGTTAACATCTCGTTGATCTTACACACATTAATGTGGAGGAAAGACTGGTCACACCCATTAACAAATTTGTCCCACACTGCATGTCTTTGGACTGTGTGAGGACATACATGGAGAAAACCCACACTGATACAGGGAGAGCATGCAAGGAGGGGCTCCTGCACCCCAAGTTTGAACCAGGAGCCCTTGTACTGTGAGACGACAATACTACCCTCTGCACCGCCATGCAGCCCCTCAAATATGTCAGCAACTCACATGTCTGCTTCCCCAACACTGGTGTGTGAATGTGTTTGTCACAAATTTCAGACATGAAACACACCCATGCACACTGGGTGTGTTAGTGTGTGCCTGGGGGAATGTGAAGCATTTTCAGGTGCGTCCTCCTCCCAGAACACGAAGTACAGTCCATTTACCAAAACAAAAAAAACCCCACCTCGCAATAAATCTTAACTACAGCTAAGTGTGAGTCTGACAGCTAGTTTAATGTAGCATTAATATTAAAAACTCAATTTAAAAACTTCAGCTTACAAGTTTTGCTCTGACTTGTGGCGCCATCTGCTGGATGACAGTGAGCATTACAACTCTGACCTGAGCTGTGCAGAGAGCAAAGACAGTGCTTTACTGATGATGACACTGACAGAGGATTTATAATTAAACCTCAAACCACATCATCACCTGTCAAACTATTCAAGAGAAACTTTAAAATAAGAGGCGACAGTATATCTTTAAAATAAAACACTCCCTGTTCCCATGATGCATCATCATGCTTATAAATTATATGTATTTTAACTACATAATGAGAGCTTTTAAACACATTTCACTCCATCTGATGAGGAAGATCATGGCAAACTGCTGTTTCAAATGTCAAAGCTGAACCTTCACAGTGTGTTACAGTATCTGATCCTAGTTCAGCTGCACAACGCTCTGCACACACATTTGTCCTGCAGATGTTTATCCACATTATTTTCCATGGCTGGAGTTTTACATGCACACAGTTTGTCTATGGGTGGTGCTAGTGCACTTTAATTCTTCACGCACGCCAAACAAGTGTTTGCCTACAGCATTCTAGTCAGCGGCTGTGAAATTAGATCTTGTGAGCAGATCTCTCTTTTTCATCATCACCAGTCTAGCAGGCCTGTTACCACCTCTCAACAAGCTTTTGACAAGACCTGAAGAAGTCCCTCTCCCTGTGGCACTCCATCAGTGGCTTGATGAGACAGAAGGTGGAGAGGGTGCTGGAGAGGGATCAGGTGATGTTGAGATGACAGACAAATACAAAAAAAAATCATTTCACAGAGGAATATAGAATATAACACGTCTCTATATGTTAACACAGAGGAGTGTGTGTGCGTGTGTGTGTGTGTGTGCTGGTGAAGCTGTCAGGGCTCAGAAACTACACATCGTATTTCTGTGTAGACGTTTTAAGAGATGATCTTTAAATGATGGAGTGGTTACATTAACAGGAAATAAAGGTAACTTTTAATGGTGGCCTTTAATTAAGTGCTTGTGCTTTATACTTTAATTTAACATCACTCCATGTTAGGTCGTATTTTACTGAGTTAATGGAAAGGTGTTATATTAAAAACTCTTAAAACTGCTTTGTATTCACACACACAGATGCCTCACTGACATCAACACCCTCTGTAGAAAGTCCATTTTTTGACTTTTACCAGACCTGATCATGGAAAAACTGACATACGCTCACTGGTCACTTTATTAGGTACACCTGTTCAACTGCTTGTTAGCGCAAATAGCTAATCAGCCAATCACGTGGCGGCAACTCAATGCATTTAGGCATGTAGACATGGTGAAGACAACCTGCCTTGTTGATGCCAGAGGTCAGAGGTCAGAGGAGAATGGCCAGACTGGTTCAAGATGATAGAAAGGCAACAGTAACTCCAATAACCACTGGTTACAACCAAGGTCTGCAGAAGACCATCTCTGAAGCAACAACACGTCCAACCTTGAAGCAGATGGGCTACAGCAGCAGAAGACCACACCAGGTGCCACTCCTGTCAGCTAACAACAGGAAACTGAGGCTACAGTTCACACAGGCTCACCAAAACTGGACAATAGAAGATTGGAAAAACATTGCCTGGTCTGATGAGTCTGGATTTCTGCTGCCACATTCAGATGGTAGGGTCAGAATTTGGCGTCATGGATCCATCCTGCCTTGTATCAACGGTTCAGGCTGCTGCTGCTGGTGTAATGGTGTGGGGGAGATTTTCTTAGTACCAACTGAGCATGGTTTAAACACCACAGCCTACCTGAGTATTGTTGCTGACCGTGTCCATCCCTTTATGACCACAGTGTACCCATCTTCTGATGGCTACTTCCAGCAGGATAACGCACCATGTCACAAAGCTCAAATCATCTCAAACTGGTTTCTTGAACATGACAATGAGTTCACTGTACTCCAATGGCCTCCACAGTCACCAGATCTCAGTCCAATAGAGCACCTTTGGGATGTGGTGGAACGGGAGATTCACCTGCAACTCAGCTGGTCAAATCTCCAGCAGCTGGTTTTAGAGCATAAAGCTCGTCACCTGTTTCTACAGCCAGTCAGCTTGTAGTAAAGTCCACTGGTCAAGTCAAAATGACCACAGACAGCGTGTTCGCTTGTTGTGGCAGGTGCTCTGTCCCTGCTGGGCCCTCTGTTTCCATCCTCATGGTGTGGTGGTGTTGGACAGTGGGTCACTGCTGCAGCTTGCTGTTTGTGCTTATGCCCCCTCACACACACACACTCCTCATTGACTGATTAATCGGAGCTGCTTACTTATATTATTGTGGCGTATTTATTATGATTACAGTCCATCTGATGCTTGTTTTGTTTCTGTTTCATCACTACTACAAATGCAGCTGTAGCCAGTATGTCACTATCACTATCCTCATTCATATTTTAAGAAGCTACAAATTATATTCAGCCACAAAATAAACCTGAAAAGCTGCAAATCAGAACAGAAGTACAGAGAGTTGTTGCATAGTATATAGTATATAGTATAGTATATATACTAATATGTGACAGTATATGTAATAATAATAATAATGATAATGATGATAATAATAATAATGATGATCATTTATGTATAATAAAAGAAGGAATATGACCAGTACTAACAGCAGCAGTAGCAATGTACATCAAGCAGGATCATGGCAGCAGGCGTAACCACAACCGCAACAATGATCCAGGCTCAGCCCCGATCCACGGGAACCTGTGAGGTAAAAATCACAGAAGCGGAGAAGAAGCCAGGTTAGTCCCATTAACGATGGAATATGAATGTTTGCAAATGCAGAGACAGAGATGGAGGGTGGAGCTACATGTTTCATAAGGGCTTGCGTCCACATAGGGTTAGTCTTTGGCAGAAAAGTGGTGGCAGGGTGCTGTGGAGCGCTACATCCCAGCGCCTCGTAAAACATTTAAATGATGCACTATGTGTGTGCTTTATTTCTATGACAACAATATCTTGACACTAACATAAGCTCAGTAGCTGCATCAACAGAGGCTTGAATACACACTTAACAACAAGCTTACAAAGTGTACGGTGAAAAAAGCACAACACTCACCAGCAACTCTCAGTGTTCAGCCTAAATGTGCTTCTCTGTCTGTGTTGTGACAGCTGTAGGCTCGTAGCCTTCCTTAAAGTCCTAGTAAAGCATTCCTCAAAATAAAAATGGTTGCACAAAAGACCCTTAAGTCTTCTCCCTAAAGTTTCCTTAAAATCTTCACTTAAGTATTAATGGTTTTCTCCTTGTCTTGGTTTTATACTTAAAGAATCCCTAGACTGTTACACAAAAGCCCTTAGCAACCAACGCAAGGTAAAAAAAAAAGAAGAAGAAGAGGAAAAGAAAGAAAACAAACCTGTAAAAACTCTTTCAATGCAGTAACATTTGTCCTAAACTGAGGAAACCTTTTAAGGGATTCTGTGCACTTAAGGTATTTTGTGCAGCTGGTTCCTGAACACTTACTCCCACCACTGCATATATATAAAAAAGCCACAGAGTTTCCTCCAGGATGGCTGTGTGAGAGCACCATGCAGAGTGATATGGCAGGTATGGCTGATAAGCTCAGTTAAAGGCAATGTGGTGAGCAGTGAGACTCAGAGAGAGCAACACTTTTAAGACTAAAAAACAGTTCAACAGATAAACAGATGGTTAGCGTTAGCAGCAAGGCAAAGGAACTAACAAAGGAATGCTTATCAGGAAGCTAAAAGTAGATTGTTGTGGATTTCAAAATGTTAACTGTACCGGTATTAGCCTTTGCACATTTGGAGCCATATTCACAAACATTCTGAGAACACTCTCAGAGAGCTCCTAACTTAGCCTTAAAACTTTTAGTAAGGAGTCTTAGCTTTGGAGTAATTCAGGAAAGTTCTCAGGGCAACTCTGAGCGAGAAAGGGACAGAAACTTTTACCTTAGTAAGGAGGTGTGGTCGACCCGTTGCTAGGTGTGATGCTTTCTTTAACAGATGTGATTGGTTGTCAGAGACAGACCATTTAGTGAGCCTGCAAGGTGTGGACACCCAGTGGAGATGAAATGAACTGCTGACTGTGAAAGTGTTACTGTGTCATTGTCAGTGTGATCACTGCTGCACTGTTTCATTTTAGGGTTTTCAGAATATCTTAGTGTGTGATGATTTTATTTCTGGTGTTATAACACTGGATGTGACATCTGTATCCCTAATGAGATCGACCACACATTATCCTTGCATGATCTAATCTGTAGCATTTCATTAACTCACTGTCATCCAGTGTTTGGAGAATATGTCTCTGACCTCTTTGTGTTTCCACCATTTTCTCCTCCGATTAAGAAACTCTTCAGCTTTTTAAAAGTCCTCCTCCCTGCTCCTAACAGTTTTTCACCTTAGGAGCTTTTCTAAGATGCTCTGTGAATAACTTTTATTTTAAGACCTAGTCTTAACTTTAAGGGGAAATTCTAAGAAAACATCACAATTCTTAGAATTTTCTTAGAATTTTGTCACTAGGTGCAACTTTTAGTTCTAGAAAGTTCTGTGAATACGGCCCCAGATGATTAGTAATTTAAGTGAAACATAAGAAACCAAAGCATATCAGCACAGGATTCCTTAACTCTCACATTGACATTGTTTTCAACCAGCCTGTACACTTTAACAGCATGATCCAATTCCTAAAAATTCAGTTAAGGCCTTTGGTGTATCACCCCAAGATTATCTGTGGCCCATCTGACCTCCCCTGTGAAACATCCTGGGGGCGCTCCTGTGTGTAACGTCAGGACACACTAGAAAAAAAACAAGCACAAAACAAATATAAAAAGATCAAATACTCAGCTGATTATAGCTCCACTTTGTAATCTAGTCACATAATACAGGGATTATCGTTACAAAACAACATTCTCATGCTTTTTTTTCCAGTTTCATTGATTTCCTCTTTAAATTCACTTGAATGGCGTAGCCTAGTTTTTAGGGAGAAAATAGAGAGCTGACAGACAGCTTAGCGGGAATTAAAAAGTGCGGGAGTGTGTGTTGACAAATGGAGGAGAAAATGAGTGTCATGGGAGGAGAAGTGTGTAGCTGTTTGTGTTTTGGATGGTATTCTAGAGAGGCTGTTATTGTCCCTCAATGTCTAATGCTGTGGCTAAATTGTGATGAATAGCTTGCTGGAGTGTGTGTGCATGCGCGGACGCCGACTGTCTATTCCCTGTTTATTCTGTAGCAAGCTGTGCGTGATCGTGTGCAACAGCGGTGCTGGTGCGTGTAGCTGAGAAGTATTTTCAAAGCAGACGAGAGGGATGGTGACTGGAGGAGATAATGTGCAAGGGAGGCAAAAAGAGAGACGGCGACAGAGAGGAGGAAAAAGACAAGGAGTTAGGGAGAGTTCACATTGACTGCTATGATTGATCTGATTTTCCTAATTGGCACGTAGACCTCGGAGCCTATGTCCTTCGCCTATATTGAGTGTGTGCTCACTGAGTGTCATGTTTAATAAGCTTCCTGATTGGCTTTCTGGTTGTGTGATTGTGCCCTCTGGCTACATGGTGTCTGCAAAACAGGGAGAGGAGAGGAAGCAGAAAGGAAGACAGGAAAGAGTGCAGAGGAGAAAAGACGACTAGATTTGAGCCATGTAGAAAACAGCATGAGCGGAGAAATAATAAAAATCTCTGCTAGTTAAAGGCACAGTTGACCCCAAAATCAAAAGGACATATTTTCCCTCTTACCTGTAGTGCTGTTTATCAGGCTATACTTTTATTGGTGTGAGTTGCAGAGTGTTGGAGATATCAGCCGTAGAGATGTTTGCCTTCTCTCCAATATAATGGAACTAGATGGCACTCAGCTTGTGGTGCTCAAAGTGCCAAAAAATACAATTGCAAAACTATTTTCTTTCTATTGAACTACACCTGCAAAACATATCAATGTGCATCTACTCATGGGCGAGAGGCTCATATTCATGACCACGCAAGATGTAAACATTAATGGTGTCCTGCTCAGCTTAGCTGCAACGTTAGCTAACTCAGCAGATGGACGCCTCCTTCTACTCCAACCCGGTCTCACTCTGAGGTCGTCGAAATCCAGTGCTTGGGCAGTGACTTGCAGCATCAGACACTGACAAAAAAAGGTGTCCTTTAACTTCGGCATGATATGCAGCCAGTCTCCGTTTTAGCTTAATGGTGCTTGGTGGCGATAGGGAGAAACACGGTGGGACAAGAACAAAAGTTAAGGCGGAGAAATTCAAACAAACACCAACTTTCACTCGGGACAGCAGTGTTCGCATCCCGTAAGTTCATAAAGCCAAACCCTGTTCTTTTTTCCTGACTTGAACCACGTGCGTTAGTTGTTGGAGGAAAACAAACGTCAATTCCCTGACGTAGGGGATTTATTTTGAAAGAGACTGTATGCCAACGTTAAATTTCCTGTGAAAACGGAAGTGTATTTTGAAAGAAGACAATAACAGGCAGAACTTGACACGGCGTCCCAAAACATCACCCAAGGTACCCTGGACGTCATATTTGGATGTGGAAGTTCCATGACCAAACATTGATATGTGATGAGGTCAGAGTGAGAAGATATTCCATGATCATCTCCTCCGCATACCCCCACCTTGTTTGGAACTAAACGCTGTGCAGATGGCTGACAACAGATTCAAAACAATATTCATGTTTGATCCTTATTTTGCTGCTTGTTTTTATCTGCTAGCTTAATGTCTGATATCAACTCAGTGTAAGATCACGTCAGTTGTTGCCAGTATATGTTGCTGAAACAGACATGTCTCAAACAAAGTTAATTTTCTCCTGATTTGTCCGTCTAAAAAAATGCCCAATAATGCCCAAAAATGGGCCCAATATTTACTTCAGGGACTATGGGGTGAAGGTAACAGTCATAGTCTGTACTCAAGTTCAATTTTGCCATAGGAACAAATGGACTTAGGCTGTCCTGACTGATGAGACTGACTGTCTTCTAAAGGGGCGGAGCAGTGGAAAAACCCATGTGACACAGATACAGGAAATGAAGTTAAAACAGGCCGTCAATCAACAGTCTCTGATGGTAATATGGTTGGCTGGTGTAGTTCGGGATAAAGAAAATAGTTCGCACATGAAACTGCTCACAACAAGGTCTGTGGATTATCTTGAGTAACCAGGTCATGATTTCTGGAAAGAGACAGAATTTTTCAAATGTATTTTTTCGGTGCTTTGAGTCATCTAGTACCAATATACTGGAGAGAAGTCAGACATCTCTACAGCTGATATCTCCAACACTCTGCAACTCACACCAAAACAATCTAGACTGATTGCTGGTTGTATGTGGCTCTAGCAGAACATTGTTATGACGATAACAGAAACTCGTGTGAAGTGGAACGGTTGGTACTGCATGCTGCTGCCACAGTTAAAGGATGCTGCAAATCAACACCAACTGACTTTGTCAGAAAACAGATCAACATCAGGCCTGAGAGTCCTGTGAGACGGAGTTCGGGCTTTTCAAGGGTGCGTTCACAAGTTGTTTCATTCGTTGTACATCTTCACAACAATTCAATAAAATAACAAAGCAGGCATGCCTTATTGACGATCCAAATAATCTTCAAAACAGCGTGTACGTTGTTAGCTTGGAGGTTGTTGTTTCCCATAGCGAAGGAGGCTTGGAAGTATCAACATGCAGATAGTGGAGGGAAGGCAGAAGGCTAATGGCAGGTTTACAGCCACAGTCTACACCCAGTGAGTCAGAGCAAAGGCAGACAGACCCACACTGCCGTCGATAAACATGGCGAAAGGCACTGTGAACTTCTTAATGCATAAACAACATGAGTAACATGACCACATGCTTCAAGGCCTTTTCACAGCAGAAATTAGAATTTTGTCATAATAAGAAAAGTGTACGTGTCACTAGAAACACCAACAACCCTGAAAGCAGAGCAGCTAAAGAGATTTCAGACATCTTTTCTTTGATCATTTACACCTGTGCTTTTCCCACTGTGACATTTCAAAATGTCTTCTGTAAAAAAAAAGAAACAAAAGCCTATGAGTGCAGTATATGAAGCACTGAGATAAAGACAGGATCTTTGCCCCGGCTCAGTAAATGTTTGGTGTGAAATATTCCTTCCGATCAGTCAGAATGAACCGACACAGGAAAGGGTTGAGTGCGCATTTATGTGTAATAGGGCAGAAAAACATACCCTTTTTCTAATGCATTTCATACTCATACAAATATAAATATTGTATGATTACACACAGACGTGAACACACACACACACACCTGAGCTTCCAGGCTTTACCGAGCTTCAGTCCAATACACCTCACACACCAGTGAGTGTTTACATGTTTATGGATGGCTGGGACCATGCCTCAGATAAGACTGTGGATTGGAGTAATATGCTGCAAAGATTTCCATTTAAATAGTGATGTGATTACGTCTCGCTTTATTTGATCGAGGCTTATTTTGTAACATCCTTTCCAGAAGGCTTTTCATGTAAGAGGAGAGAGCAGCAGCACCTCCATCCTGTCTGACAGTGGAGACACTGCAGAGATTTCATCAACATGTCAGTCTTACAACCCCTGAAAGAACCGCTCCAGCCATACTAACTAATCAGTCTCTAATGGAATTATTCAGAGTGGAGCAGGGTACAGTTTCACTACAACTTTCTAATAAGGCACTCTTTATTGAGGCACATAGGCTCTAACTGATGTCTTTTTTAATGGTTGATAAATAATTTAGTAAGGCATAACATTAAAATCATTTGGCAGATGTTTCTGTCCAACGAAGGTTACATGTTTCTCACATACTGTGACAGACATGCTTTATAAATGTGTAATATGCTTTATAGATCGATAATAAGACATTTATCAAATCATTTGGCTTGTCAAAAGTCTAACACATGTATATCCAACCCGGTCTCACTCCAAAGTTGTCGAAATCCGGCGCTTGCAACGTCAGACATTGACAAAAAAAGTTGTCCTTTAACAACGTTAAAGGACGTCAAGGGGAAATGCGGTGGGACAAGAACGAAAGTTAAGGTGGTGAAAGTCCAAGTGGGGCGGACAGGAGGGTTAGTGGATGGGTCCAACAACCACCGACTTTCACCCAGGAGAGCGGTGTTCACGTCCATAAGATTATAAAGCCAAACCCTGTTCTTTTTTCCTAAACCCAACCACATGCGTTAGTCGTTGGAGGAAAAAAAACGGCAATTCACGTTGTTGTACTGACATAGTGCGTGTATTTTGAAAGAAATTTCCTGTGAAACCAGAGGTGTATCTTGAAATTAGACAATGCATGTAATAGGTAGAACCTGACACGGTGTCCTAGAACATCAACAACCAACGCACCCAGGGTACCTTTCACGTCATCTCTGGATGTGGAAAGTCCATGACCCAACGTCAATATGTGACGAGGCCGGAGTGAGAATGTGTTGGTGTGTTGGTGATGTTTTGCAAGTTGATAAATTGGTTGATAAATTTGACGCTTCAGCTGCTGATCAAAGGCTGGTTTCCATGACGGGAGGGATGCCCTTCAGTTTGATAACAGGGAAATGTGTTTTGATGCATGCTGTTCGGCAGCAGTGTATTTTGGCCTTACTTTGCTGGGATGAGAGCTAACAGCAGCTCACAGACCGCGGCTGTGGCAACTAAATTCAGTCAATGCCCATGTTATGACCCAGGTCATTATTTGTTGGTTTGTTGTTCTTGTGTTGACCTGCAGTAACCTCTAAGGTGTTCTCTCTCCTCCTGCAGAGTGTGTGTATGTGTGGGAGCATGATTGGTTGCTGCAAAGCAGGTGGTGATTGTTGACTGGGCTGGCACAAGAAGACTGAAGACACTTGATTGGCTCACTGCGAGACAGAGGGTTTTTAAACCTTCAGCTGCCAGAAGCTCTCCCCTCCCATTCACCTTTCCACCACCAACAAAGCCAGTGTGTAGATTGTGCTTGTATTATCTCATGTGTGAGTACCAGCAAGATTAAACTAGTGTGAGTATTTTTCAATTAGTAGTAAGTACTGTTATTTTGGTTGACCACTGTATATAGAGCACTTTAAGCAGTTCCAGTAGGAGTGAGAGGCCCTTTTTATTTGGCATTTGCCATGTTCTTTTCTCCGGTTTTGCAAGGTAGGAGTTTAGGTTAGAAAACTGTCTTTTGTTTCATTTTTCTTTATTGTTAGGTAAGTTTAGGGGAACCGTCAGTTGGGAACCACTGGACATGGAGAAAGAGTAGCATTGATTTGGAGTTATGTTTTCAGGCTACCTGATGAAAGTCCAGTATTTACTCTCCGTTTTAGCTTTGTTTTGTTCTCCACCAGCTCCTGAAGGAAATATCTGGCTCTTTAGCTGCTAAATGATTCCCTGTGTTCACGAGTTAGTTTCTAGCGTCCCTTTCCTACGCCACATAAAACCCTTAACACTCGCTAACATCTGGCTTTTTAATGTAATGGGAAAGGTTTTAATCAGCATACACATCCGTGTCAAGTGACTCTGCAGTAGTCACAGGTATATATATCCCCTCCAGCTCTGATCAGCATCGATGTGAACACAACACCCAGGTGAACGTGATGATTTCAGCCCTTTAACTGGCGAGATGCGATAATGTGCCGTCTCAAAACACCGTCAGCCTTTGCCTAACCACTAATGCTGTCTACTGTTCTCCGGCCTGTCCATGACGTTGAACTGACCCCCCCAACACACACACATACATATACACACACACACAGAAAGGCATACTTCTCTGCTGCAGATCTGCGCTTGTCAACTGGAAATAGAAAAGGAGTCTATAGCCTATTTTTTAGTGTTGTAAAAGCCCACATATATATATATATATATATATACACAATTATGGTGTAAACGGAGTATAACTTTGTCCCTCTGCTATTTGGTGCTTGAGAGATAGTGTACAGTGTGTTTATCTGAGCTTATTAGCTGAAAACAGCTGCCTGCTGCTGGAAACAAAACTGATGAGAGCAATGAGTCTGAAGCTCAAAGACGCTCCGCAGAGACGAGGGGAGCTGCAAAGCTGGGAGCTGATTCTCTGTGGGTTACTACTGACACCGTTCACATTACGCCTCGCCCTTTGACCCATTGTTCACCTGAAAATATTGATCTGCGCAGCTTTGAGAGAGGTGTTTATATAGCAGTTCGATCAATAAATTGTTTGGTTCAACTGGTTTCCCACCCACAGGATGAGTCACACCGAACTTACTTCGCTCAAATGAGTAGGTCCTTTTGCTTTCCTGTCAACCTGCTGTTTGCTGAGCGTGTTCAGTGGTGTAATGGGTAGAGTGTGTCGCTGGTAGCACTGCAGGGTTAGAGCTTCATTTCCCACTGGGAACTAAATGGATGCACTCAAGATGCTCTGGATAAAAGCACCAAATGAATGACAGATGTGGCATTAAGCTATATACAGTATTGGTACAGGCTGTCCGCCCCGCTCACATTCTCTCATCTCTCTGTTTTTAGTTCTGAGTACACTTGAACAATCTGGACAGACTCAAGAGAGTGTTTGTTGTTTACGCTCTTCAGTTATGGGGTAAAAACACTTTGAGAGCCAGATGCTTTTACTGTTCTTTAAAGACTTTAAAGCAAAAACGCCATCACCACCTCAAAAAGTATCATACGGTACACACTGTTCTTAAAGCAGACCACGGTCAGGGAAAGTTTTTCTTCACTTTGTGGCTCTTATTCTTGCAACTGGACTGAAAAACAGTGTATGACCCATATAAAACCTATTACTGTCTCAATGTTAACCCAATGTCATCAGCTGTCCTCGACTTATTGTATGCAGCTGCTAAATGACCTTCACTGTCAGCCCGCATTGGTTGGTTTTTGTATATAAATCTCTGCTTGGGTTGGTTCCTTCTTAGCTGTGCACATACATGTGTAAAAACCAAAAACAACGTGGCCTAGGCTTTCACAAAATTTATACTGGACCCAAGGTACTAACAGAACTAGGCAAAAACCTTTTTAATGCACTGCCCGTTGTTCCTGGAATTGACAGAGGGACCTGAGAATTTAAGGCTACTATCACACCTGCCCTGTTTGGTTTGGTTCAATTGAACTCAAGTTCGTTTGCCAATCCAATGCATCAAAACATTGTTTTCTAGTTGGAGCCGCTTCTCGTTTTCAAACTGTATGCTTTGACTCAAATGAACAATGACAGCAATATAGTCCACGATGAGCAGCGCTAAAATCAACCTGCGTAGTTGTCCCTCCATTGTGACATTAGAAAGTGTCACCTAACTTACTGTGAATCAGCTATTTCTCAATGTTTCAATACTTCATTAAAAAAAGCTTTTGAGCTGCTGTCGTTTCAGGAATAGAAGCTTTATACTTTATATTTACGGTTTGGAACATTAGGTTTTCATGTCTGGCACACTGTGTGCAAGCATTGCAAATAAGGCAAGATCCATCATTTTGGGGTCAACTTGTGTGTGAGGAAAATTGAAGTATTTCAAAAACATGTTAATTGGAGGCCCAGTCTGTGAAAACAACATGAACTGCGTCAGTGGTATGATCCAGCTAACTGTGTTTAGAGTAGTGTGTGTTTTTATGTTTTTATGGTGCATGCTTTTCATTTCTTCTGGACTATTATTGTAAGACAGCAAAACTTGTGCAGCTCCCGCGTCCAAGACAATAAAGTACATCGTATCGTATTGTATCGTATCGCATACAGTGATTTTACAGAAGTGTAACATACAGACCTCAGCTGAATTTCAACACCAGCCCAATCTGTCTTAATGTCCAGGCATGTAGCTTGGACCTTTGGGCTATATTTCACTCTGAGCACAAACATTTTCATCTCTGAAAGCCATTAAACAAATTCTTAAAGCAGACTGTGCACAGCTGACGAGATATTAGATATAAAAAAATCACACAATGACTCCTGATAAAAACTGAAGATCCACTTCAGGGACACAGAATTTTGAAGTTCACTTCATGTAAATCTATATATAACATGTCATTTAAACAGACACTGACAACGAGCGCAAGTTCAGTTCATTTGGGGACTGCCTCTGAAGGCACAACAATAAGAAAGAAAATAACAAAAATATGACCAAAGGTCCTTAGCCAAGCCGGTGGGCCTGTGAGACTGCAATGCTTGTTTCACACCACACAATAAAACTGCTGGATGGATAAAAAATGGAGACACATTTTCTATCCTTAAATCCTTCCCACTAGGGGCAAAGAATGTCACATTTGGCCTGAGGGTGGTGCCACAAAATAGACTATGTTATTACCCATATCCCACAGTGAGCAGCAAGGTGTTTTGAATCACAAAACTGTATTTTCTTCCATGTTTTCTCGAGTTAAAGTTAGCAGTGCTGGAGGACAGGACACATGGAAAGACACTCATATTGTGTGGTGATAGGAATTACTCTGAGCCGCATGTAGAGGGCATGAAGGACTCTTGTGGATGTTCCAGTAGTGTATAAGATGCTTTGTGACACAGTAAAGTTTAGAGTTTATTTTTACCTTTGACCTACATTTTACTTTTAATGAGCACATTTCTACACAAGTCACAATACTTTTACTTGAGTACAGTATTCTAATTCTTGTTCCATTCCTACTGCCAGTCTATTTTCTTTCTTTTCTTCTTTTTCTGTTGACACGTCTTTTCATTTTACAAAATATCTACACTACAGAATGCAATAACGTCTCGAAACGCTAGCTTGCTTCTAAAGTTTCCCCTCATCACAACGACAGTTAAGTGAACAGACTAAGGGTGCTTTCACACCTGTTTGGTTGTGAAGACAGCAATCACACTTGGGTGCGCACTAAAACAACCGGAAACAGAAATTATCGTTGGATTTTTGAATTTCTGACGGTCCTTAGACACATCATGTGCGAAGAACACTTATGTTAGAAAAAAAAACCCAAATTCATTCTATGTCTCATTTAAAATTTGGCCAAAAATAAACTGTTCGCATGAACTAACCAGAATGCACATTGAGAGTGGAAAACCGAGGCTTTCATTACATTATACATTTTTGTAAATACACATTTAAATACAACTTTTGATACTAGAATAATAAAATCAATTGCTTTTTCAGTTCACTAAATGGTGCTGATGTTTCTGAGGTCAGCAGAGATCTCAGTCAGCGGCATTTGGCAGGAAGTTCTTAAAAACAAAATGGAGGCACCAGAGAAAAAAATCAGAAATGTGCCGTTGGCATTTAAATCAAACATCTGGACTTATTTGGGTTTTTTTAACAGTGAGGAAAGGAGGACTTGGATATGACACATATGATTTGCAAGCATTTTCATATGAGAATAATATACTCCGGGAATACTCCGAACATGACGGCTCACCTCATACTCCAGCATCCAGAGATAGCGTTAGCTGCTGACGGCCACCGACACACTCTGCCAAAAAAATCAGCCAACACTGGACACACTTTGCTCGACAAAACTACCATCAGCACAGTTAAAGGTTGACACTTACCCTGGATCACGTCACATCTTATCAGTCTTCTCAAACAAAGGGATAAAGCCTGGGCCAAATATCGCTTGTCCACAGATTCTGCTGATTGGGAAACCTTGAGAAATTTATGTTAGATTAAAACAAGTAATGAAAATTCCAGCTACTGCAAGGATAGCTTGTCTCATTGTTTTCGTAACCACAGACAGTTTTGAAATCAACGGAAGCGTATTCTTAATTAACATAAAAAATGTCATACACCAGATACAAATTAACAATTAAATTATGTCTGATCCTTTCCTTATTTCACATGCTTTAATCAACATTTCTCTTCTGTCTGTGGTCCCCAACACTGTAACTGCAATGGCACTGCTGCTTCATCAAACTTTACCACACCTCATCGTTCATTTTCCTTAAAAAAAATCTTGATGTTTCTCTTGATATATGTCAACTGAAAGAAAACACTAGTGCTGGACTGGATGGTTTGGAAGCCAAATTTATTAAACTTGCTGCACATGTAATTATGTATACCCTTACAGATCTGTTCAACTTGTCTGTCTGCCTGTTCACTAACCCAAGTATGGAAATGTGCCAGAGTTACCCCAGTGTTCAAAGGTGGTGACTCATCAGATGTAAATAATTACCGTCCTATTTCTATTATTCAGTCCGTTCAGGATCTCGCAGCAGAAAAAAATTGAATTTGCAGCCAATTTTGTCAAAAATCTCATAAAAATTGTGGCATTTTTATGAGATTTTTTTTGCAGGAAATTGCGGCAAATGACAAAAATTGCAAGTCAGGACAATGTGAATGTTACAAAAACAGCTGCAAATGTTTCAGTTTTCTTTTTTAGTTTTATTGAATTAGTTCCAAAACATGGACTCCAATAATGTTTTAAAAGAATCCTGAGTGAATATTGTAGCTCTCAAAGCAGACAATGTGACTGTAAAACAACATGTAAGCTACATCTTCTGTAAACATAACATTTGAATCAATTCAACACATATTGTATGCATTTAAACAAAGTGACAATTCTTATGTCAATACAGAGAGTTTCTCCATACTGCAATGCCATTAGCGCCATTTGATGACGCGTCTGATGACGTTTCAAGTGACGTGACAATGCGGAAAAATTGCGGGACTTTCGAAAAATTGCAAGCCCCTGCAAATACTGCGGACTTTCGTTGAATTTGCGTTAATTATTGCGATCGCAAGAGGGACTGATTATTCGCACCATTGCCAAAGTTTTTGAGAACGTTTTCTTTGTCCCCAGAATTTTCAAAGAAGTTGGACGAAGGTCGTTCCAACACAAAGCTCCATCTGATTGGACTAATCTTCCTCTTGTCTTGAGATCTGTTACCTCTATCTGCAGCCTCAGGACTTCCTATATTCACATCTCAAAACAACTTGTTCATGTTTTTAAAATGTTGTACTGAAAACTGCTGTGTAACTATTCAAGGTCACGTTATCCAATTCTAATTTTCTTGTACAGCCGCTGAGGGCCGAGGGTGTGGGTGTGAGAGGGTGAGTGAGATGTCTGTATCTGTGCATTCGTAGTGTGTTTGCTTGTTATGTAATGCAGTTTTTTCTCTGTGTTTTTGTTTTGTATTGGTATTTGAGGAGCCCTGCTACATCTCAAGGCGCTATCCTTTCAATACATTTAAATTCAAATACAAACAGACAAAAGAAAAGAAGTCATCTCCCTCCTCTTACAAGTTACTTTATAACGTACATGTCAGGCCACTTCCTGTTTCATTTATTTATGGAATACAGTCTGTAGAATTAAGTCACAGTCCTTTTTTGTAACTACACATGCAAATGTAACACAAGGACGGGCAGACAATCGCAGTGATTGTCCTTATTTAAAGCACAGCTGGCCAGAGACAGAAACAATCTGAGTCAGTGTCCAGCTTTGTTTTAATTCAAATCAATGTAGTCGGATGTGAACACAGTCGCTCCCAAAGGAGAATCCATCACGCTCAGTGTACTCAGCATTCATTGTATGTCACACACACTTTTACACATTACTCCTTTTTGAGGATTCTGACACAGGCAATAACCTGGGCGTAATCACCGTGGGCCTGAAAAATTAACCTCTTAATGTGATAAAGTGTGCATGCATGTGTGAAAAAGTGTGTGTGTGTGTGTGCCCTCATAAACATGCCACACACACTCACACAGGCAGAGTCTCAACAAGGGCAATGTGCGCACACAAAGTCAGCTCGTTGGTGGAAACTGCTTATTCCAGCTGATGGAGTGTATAATTCCAGCATTGGAATAATAATGACGGCATTGTAATTCAGATGGATAGAGCAGAAATTAGATTCTGGGGCTTTTTGCATATTGTCATTATTGAGTTCTGCACCATTCTCTTCGTGAAAGCGAAATGAATTGAGAGATGGGATGGGTTTACACGCCTAACTTGCTGAAGCGGCCCACAAGTCTCACCTTGCAGCAATTTGTGAGTCTGAAGTGAATCTAAAGTGCATCTTAATTATGTCCCAAAATAAAACACCAACACACACACACACACACACACATTTGTACACACATGCACAGACAGACAGACAGAGTCACCCTGTTACTGTGCAACCTGAAAGTAAATGGCTGCAATCACATTAAACACCCCGGCAATTACAGTGAGAACAAACAGCATTTCTATACAGCATTCCTCATAATGCCACTTCATGGAGTGCCCTAATTGTGCTCCGTTTGCTGCAGAAAATAATCTATGTCACTCTCGCTTTGCTTCACACAAGCACCCAAACAGCTAATCAAAGAGCCACATTTCCCTTTCTCTCCTGCACTCAGAACTGTCAAGTGTCTCCGAATGAATGCCGAGCATCATAGTGTCATCTAAGGCTTTGTCAGAGAAGAAGAAGATGTTCCCTCGTCTTCTTTTTACCCGTCTTTCACTGGAGGCTGTGGGATGGCCTGTGGCGAGGGGTTAGCTAAAAGAGAATTTCCCACCGTGGATCAATAAAGTATTGTGTTATCATTACTTAAGGGACCCGGCTGGCTTTTTTATTTTTATTGTGGAAGAGGGAAGGAGACCTAGAAGAAAATGTTCCTGTCAATATGTGATCTCAGCTGTCCAAGGACAGAAAGGCGTCTTGTGATTGAAGTATTTATTACCCATGACACCACTCTCGAGCCACAGATAATATCGAAGAGCTCCGGGCTATGTATCGCTGCAGCGTTAACCTTCAGACTCGTGATTTTCATAAATTAGGAATTACATGTTCTCTACGGACGGATGAAAATCATCCATGTTTCAGGTGAAACTCTCTCATGAATGAAAACAATCGATGGAGTTTAGGGGCGATTTGTTTACATGACTAGGGAATATCATTCAGCTGGAGGTTACCACACCGAGGGTTTAATCACATCACTCAAAGTACCGTATTGTGAGTAAACATGGGCCGAAATGAGCACATCTTCTAAACAACTCTTTACTGTTTGGTCTGTACTGGGTCAGCCTGAGGAACGTCAGAGTGCCCATGAAGCCGTAACATGTCCTAGCAGCCTGTGTCATTCACTAAGTCGTCAAATAATTAAGCTCTAGCAAAAGTTTTCTTTCTCATCCTGCCATCCACTCCTTGTACGTATGCTCACTCACTGTCTCTAGGTGTCATTGACTGAGTAGGTCAACTGACTCCTCAGCTGATTCACAATCAACCAATAGCACAGCGACACACCTTCTCTGTCAGCCTATCATCTTACTGCTCCTCATTTCAAATATGGTTCTTTCTCTGGTGTATTTCTTTGTGCACACCCTCCACCCCTCCATCACCACCTAGTCTTTACAGATTCATCAGCCTCATCTGCCCCAGCGGTCAGCAGCCTCAGTCATCAGCCACCAGTGTCTGGACTCCATGGGGGGATTTATCCTGCTGTCGCTCAGATGTCCCTCGATCACAAAATATCTCCCTCTGATGTCTAAAGACTTCTGTTAAATCTCAATCAGCACAAATCATCTGTTAATCTGTACACTCATATTCTGTATTAAATATTATCTTTACTTTACTCCTCTGTCTCTCCTGATTGAACTCCCTCCTTAGAAAACTTCTGCAGGTCTGGGGCATCACTTGTATCTTTGAGTGAGCTCCTTCATCCTTGAATTGAATCAACGGTGAAGAGATCTACAACAGATCGGAGTAGTTTTCGCATTCTAGTGTGGACAGAGATACTAATGACTCTTTACTGTTTGGTATGTACGGGGTCAGCCTGTGGAACGTCCGAGTACCCATGAATCTGTAACATGTCTTGTCAAATACTCGTCAAATACTGCTGCTTTGTCAGTGATGTCAAACACCAACGCAAGAAGGCACCTTTCGCAGTTTGAAATACCGCCTGTAACAATATCGGTATGATACTTTGTCATATGATGGAGGCAGACCAGAAGACACTGCTTGGCCCCATGAATGGGGATGATGGAACTGCTGATAGGAGCACCGTTCTCTGCAGTTTCTGCAGTGAGGAATTTTTGTTTCATCGGAGAACTTAAAGCCTGAAATATCACCTCAATGCAAAGCGTCTAGCAGCGAACCTGCAGGTCTGAGCTAACACAGCCTCTGATGCTAACGCTAGCAGTCAGCCTCTTAAGCCACACTCGACCTGGTGTTCAAACTGAGCAGGTCTACCTGTGACTGACTAACTAACTCCCGTGAGAAATGGACTGCAGACCAGTTTTGGTGGGAGAGGACAGGGGGACAACTGAGCCCAAAATCCAGCAGCTTTATGACGACACATCTGCTAAATTAATTTGAACAGGTATTTTGAAATACTTTCATATATATATATATATATATATATATATATATATATGTATGTATAAGTATATACATATATTTATTAATAAACTAATCAATTAATGAAATATTTCTTTTTTTCTTTGATATTTTTGTCAAAGACAGGTATGCAATGATTGTTGGATAACATGCTAATGTTGTCTAACGTCAAGTCTCTATTTGATCATGTGACAAGACCCTACGATACAGGAGCTTGTTCAGGCGCAAAATCTGTCAAGACTGAGAAGCTGAGCACATCTACAAGTCCAGCGAGCAGTCGTGTCTTTTAAACAGAAAAGCAGCAGTAAGAAAGGACAAGACAGAAACGAACAGGAGGAGAAAGCAGCAAAGTTTCCTGAATTAGATTCATTTGGCTTTTTTATAAACAGTTCTCAGTGGTGTGTGTGCGCCTTATAACTTGTATCTATAACATGCACTGGAGCCCATGGTAACTACCTTACACCACTGGTACATTTCCTGTGAAAACCAAAGTGTATTTTGAATCCTCTGCTTCCAACGTTATTTTCTACTTTAGCTACAAGATGATGTCACATTCAGACGGATTTCTTTACATGGTCATCAGGGACGCTACTACAAGTGTTTACATTACGTCGCCTAAACTGCTACATGTAAGATCAGGGAAATGTGTAATCTTGGTTGCTGATGTTGTTTATGTCTCCCTGATTTCAGATCCTATTCCCTGTTCCTGGTGATTTTTCAGAAGTGTCAAAATTCTCTGTTACAGTCAATGATGGTGCAGAGACACTGATCATTTTTCGGGACGGGGGCTTAAAAGGAAAGGTGCTAAAACACAGTTTCAGACAGAGGGTGAATACAGGTGTTGCAGCACAGACAGTATGAGGAAAATAATGTTTTTTTTTCACATTAAATCTTGTAAACGTAAAATGAACCTGAAAATAAGCATAATAGCTCCTCTCTAATGATCCTGGATTAGCTGGATATCAGTGCCAGTTGACAGACACCATAATAATTCCACGTCCTTATCAGTCTGCACAGTTGTAACCATGCACGCTCAGTGTTTTCAGGACTAAAATTCATTCTTAATCATTGGGAACATTAGATGTAATCCCACTTTGAGCTGGACCGTCTCAATGGTGCACTATGGTGCGACCCACATTAAGCATGCAGCACACTGTGAACACTTTAAACCGTTCACCATGGCGAGATACCCTGTGTGACCTGCTGCTGTTATCCCCTGTGCAGGCCTGAGTGCGATACATTGTGTGATCCAAACGGGCTGTTGTACCCAATAATTGAACTGCAGCGTTAACTATTGTATCACGAGCCGGCTATCACCAGTTATGTCCCGAGCAAACACATGTCTCCCATGTTCCACCTCAGTCCGCCTCCCTCGTCGTCAAAGCTTTGATGAGATGTTTTGTGTTGTGGTCTTTTCATTGTACACCTTTGGGATTGCCGTCTTTGAAAAGCCCTGTACGTCTACAGTGTTGGCAGCGCTGCTTATAGCACCTCCATCATGTGTTTTATAAAGTCTGTTAGATCACACTGCTGTTTCTGGTGAACAGGTACATGCTGTTGGATAGGACACACTCCCACAGTCCAAAGACATGCAGGTTAGGTTAGTTGCATACTCTGAAATTGGTCGTAAGTGTGAATGTGAGCTTGAAAGGTGGCCTGTCTCTATAGCCCCCTTTTCACCAAACACTTTTAGTATGGTACCATCCACAACTTTTCACAGTGGAGACGGAAAAAACAGCATACTGAACTGAACTGTACTGCTTGGTGGAAACGGGGCATTTGTTTTGAAAAGGAAGGGACCACTGTGGATAATTCAGCTCCCATTAAAATCCCCCGATCAATGAAGAATGAAGGAATTGTAACTGGGAGCTCACGCTTGGCACATGGGCGAAGCTGGTTGCAATCCCCACCGCTGTATGCCGCTAAATCCAACACACTCCTCCTTTAAGACACTCTGTAAAATAAATGTCTACGTACATAAAAACACTGCAAATACTTTGAACAATAAACCTGTAAATAACTGGCAACACTTATTTAATTACGAGTATTTGTGCACCAAATAAATTAAAATAACAAACTTGGGACCAGTGCTCTCTGCTCCTTCAATTTTTGTTCTTATGTTTACCCTCCATATCCCCTTGTCTTGTTTTGCCTTGCCACTTGTTTTTGCCTCTGTTTAGCTGGGTCGCTGGTGCATATAGAAGGGAAAATAGAATTAATAAGCCCCTGGGTAAATAAATGGATTTTGGCATTCAGCTCCCGCTTTTCCTCGCTCTCTGTTTTCACCACAGCACTGACAGTTTAATCAGTTCTTCATTTAATGATTTAATCAACCTTTAAAAAGGTATTTTTCCTACCCAAACCGCTTCACTTGGGGAGCCCTCTGATGGTCCTGATCGTAATAAAATAAAGCACTCTCAGCTCCGCTTAACAGGGAATTAGGCAAAAATGACTTTGAGCAAGGATACATTTGAGAGAATGATGAATAATGCCATCCTAATGAAATCTTTACAAAACTATTTTGTATCCCTCGTGTGGTTACCTGGCCCGGCGTTCCAGCATTGACAGGGTTTCCTTAATTCAGGGAATCTGTAAAGCTAAAACAATCTCAACTTGGACCCTGAGGGCAACTCATTTTGGGAGAGATAAAAGGTTGATCATAATCAGCCCCCGCACATTTATCCTCAAATTTGACAGAGTTGCGGTTTAATCAAATGTGTAATCACACTCAGACATTAACGTGTTTGCCAGGGGGATGAACACGGTCTGCGCCCACACTGGCCTTTGTAATAGATGCACAAAGCAGAACTCTTAATGGTGTTTTGCAAAAAGTCTGACAGTTGCCATCACGGAAGGGACGCTGAAGCCAAAAGTTGATCGTGCTTCCTCGCAGTGGCGAAAAAGCAAAGCTGAAAAACCCACTCATTTCAACTGTGGCCAGTCTTATTGTCCTCTTTCATCTTCGGTCCCTCTTTACTTTACCTTTGATCTTACATTTCTGACTTCCCGATCCCGCTCCGCTGCAGCACTTACACCTGTAGACAAAGAAGGAAGAAAGAAACTGTTAGGCTTTTAGCAAAAAATTGTAGACACGCGCACATGACTACAGTACACTGGCGTCTATATCATCTGCAGAACATCTGCTTGCCATCAAATGTGGCATCAAAGGCCGCTTGTTACTTGGATTGCATTAGCTTCCTGATGTCTGAGCTTTGATATGGCACAGCATTACTTCAGTGAATGACACGTCCTCCTGCTCCGCTGCCTGAAAGTCTGCGAGCCTCAGCCCTTCATGTTCCAACAATGCGAGTGTCTTTCTGGCTGCCTGGATAATCAAATGAAGACAGATGATGCACCAGAGCTCCTGCAAACATTGTCTCTCACAAAAACTCCCTAATATTAGAGGTCCAGTGTAAAAGATTCAGAGGGATATGTTGGCATACATTGAATATAATATAAGTATGCTTTATGTTATGTAACATTACCTGAAAATAAGAATTGTTGTGGTTTAGTTACATTAGAATGAGCCATATATATCTACACAGGGAGCAGGTCCTTGTCTACAGAGATCGCCATGTTGCAATGCCATGTTTCTACTGTAGCCCAGAATAGGGCTGCAACTAACGAATATTTTCACTGTCGACTAATCTGCCGATTATTTCTTAGATTGGTCGACTAATCATTTTATTAAAAAATGTGTTAAAGGTTGAAAAATATCGGTCTGTCTTTCCAAAACCCCAAAATGATGTCATCTAATGTCTTGTTTCGTACTCACGTCAAAGGGTTTTAGTTCGCCGTCATGGGACAGTGTGTAAAGCTGCCAATATTTGAACGTAAGAAGCTGCAATAAGAGTATTTAGGGGTACTTTTATAGTACTTTTCTATGAAAAATGACTCAAACCGATTAGTCGACTACTAAAATAGTCACAGATTATTTTAATAGTCGATTAGTCATCGATTAGTCGACTAATCGTTGCAGCCCTAACCCAGAACGGACAAACCAAACACTGGCTCTAGATAGGGACATTAGCGTTTTCAGGTCAGCACCATGATTCACAGCTGTCCTGCAACAAAAGCGTCGGAAAAACACAGATTTTTTTTAACATAAAACTGCTTCATTCGGTGTTTATACCAGTTTAAATCCCCAGGTCTGTTTGTTTTGGAGAGGAAGAGACCTCTGCGGATAATTCGGTTCCTGGAAAAAACATCTGGATGTTATGTTATTAGAAAGAAAAGGTGAGCACACATTAGCAGGTGCTAGGCTAGCAGCCCATCTCCCACATACCGAAAAGCAATGAAAAAACACTGATTTGTAACATGAAACTGCTTTATTCAGTGTTTTGCCAAGTTTAATCACCTGGTGCGTCGGTTTTGGAGAGGAGGAGACCTCTGTGGATAATTTAGCTCATGGTTAAAACCTCCTGAATGTCTGGATCAGATAAAAAGGTGAGATCAAATTAGCAGGTGCTAGGCTAGTAGCCCATCTCCTGCATGCCAATAAGCACCGGGGTAACACTGATTTGTAACGCGACACTGCTTTATTCAGTGTTTTTACAGGTTTTAATCAGCAGATATGCTTATTTTGGAGGGAAGAGATCTCTGAGGACATTACAGCCAACGGTACAAACCTCTTGAACGTCTGATTCCTGAGTTATCAGAAAAAAAAAAGGTGAGCTAGCGACAGAACAGAACAGCATTGGAGAAAGACTGACTGATTTGTGGTTTTATTGGTTTAAATCATCTGGTCCATTTGTTTTGGAGAGCAGGAGACCTCTGCGGATAATTCGGATCACTGTAAAAACCTTGTGAACGTCTGGATCAGAAAAACGGTGAACATAATTTAGCAGATGCTAGGCTAGCTGCCCGTCTCCAGCATGCCAATAAGAACTGAAAGAATGTTGATATCAGAATCAGAAATACTTTATTGATCCCCAGGGGAAATTGTTTGCAAGGTGAGACTTTTTTATTCAGTGTTTTTACAGGTTTTAATCAGCAGGTCCACTTATTTTGGAGGGAAGAGACCTCTGCGGATAATTCAGCTTCTGGAGAAGAACTCCTGAACGTCTTTATCTGAAGCTATTAGAGAGAAAACGTGAGCACATGTTAGCAGGTGCTCGGCTAGCAACAGAACAGAGCAGAACGGCATCTGGGAAACACTGACTTGTTACATGAAACTGCTTTATTAAGTGTTTTTATCAGTTTAAATCACCCGGTCAGTTTGTTTTAGAGAGGAAGAGATCTACAAGGATAATACGGCCTACAGTGAAAACCTCCTGAACGTCTGGTTCTGGTTCCTAAGTAACTAGCGGCCCATCTGTGATGTGGCAAACAGCATTGGAGAAACACTGACTTGTGACTTGAAACTGCTTTATTCAGTGTTTTTACTGTTTTTAATCACCTGGTCCGTTTGTTTTGGAGATGAAGAGACGTCTGTAGACAATTTGGCTTCTGGTAAAAACCTTCTGAACACTGAGGGAATTCTAACCAGGAGAAGTTTCAGCTGGTTGCACTCTGCAGTCCTCACCACTAGATGCCACTAAATCCCCCTAAATCTTACACACTGCTCCTTTAAGGCTGTATCACCGTGTTCAATACTGCAGGCTATAACAGTTTATCCTGACTTTCCTTAACAGAGTCGGTGAGTTTGGGCACGCTTATCAATTCTGTCATTTGAGCAACAGACATTTTGTTTGTCTCCTCACTCGTGCAGCTTAAAGGTGTTAGTGCGAGATAAGTGCCGCTGTATTTTTTTTTCTGCAGGGAGTATCGCATCATGTCTCTTCATGTTGAGCACATCAGTAATCTTTCGCCGTTCTCTCTCAGTTGCCATTATCTAAATTAATTTGGTGCTTCTGTATTTTATATGAAATTAGAAACTGATACCACTTTCATTATGCTGAATGGCAGCGCTGGCCCATTAGATTCTGATAAGTCTTTCATAATTTATATGCACATACAGGCTCACAGCTACTGTTTGTTTGCATCTTTGTGTGTAGTGTGTTTTTTTTATTTAATTAACTTTATGTTTGAGGTATCTGAGTGAAGGGAAATGCTCTGATTCAAATAAAGTGTTATTCTCCGAGGAAGAGAAGTTATGATCATAGAGGTTAAGACTGCTAAAGAGTCTCAGCTTCCACAGAATCCATTTAAATACACACTTGAAGCAGCTCAAATATCTTAGGATATTTTCATGATTGAAATCTGTTTTAATGTCCTTAATTTTGGTAAGTGTGCCATAACTTTAATGGGACAAACTGGAGAGCCTCTAATTCACACACTCCTGATCTCCATCGCATATTCCCATGTGCATATACCGTAGTCATGCGGACTAATTTATGTGATGCAATCAATATGAAAGCCGGTTGACTGATTTTTAAGGTTTAAGGGCTCCCATAAAAGTTTTATTGAAACTGCACTGAGTTAAATTCTTAGCCACGGCAACATTTCTGTCATGACAAGACAGTTTGAAAACATCTTGGGTGCGAGTCAAGTCTTTATTATGCTTGGACACTTACAAAGTGATGCTGCACTTTTGGAGTTTCTGTTTTAAAACCAGAGCAGGAGATCATACTAAATTAAACTAAAAGTTTCTTGTAGAGTCTTAGATGAGAAAAAAGATAGCACTCTCTTGTCTGCACGCTAATTATAAAGCTAAAGCCTTAAAACTTTTAAAGACTAAAGTAGCATTAAGAGTGGAAGCAGCTGGCATGGCTAGTTTAAAAAATCTGCATCTCTAAAGCTTGCTTGTTAACATGTTTGACTGTATCTTGTTTGTTAAATTTGTACAAAAATAGAAGTGAAGGAGGATTATTTCTGCCACTATTGCTGCAACTCTTATTCGACCAGGCGCAGTGACTCCCTGTGCTGTCTGAAATCATTCTCGTTCACTCGTTCATTTAGGTTTTTGTATGGATTGACCCAACGATATATGACATGAGCTTTAGCCAACTACAGTAGCTGTTGTTGATTGGCGATCTCTGGCTCCTCCTGTCTGCATGTCAAAGAATCGTTGGGCAATATACTGAACCCCAAACTGCTCCTGATGGCTGTGCCTTCAGTGTGTGGGTTTAAAGTTAGTAGCAGGTGGCACCTTGTACGGTAGCCTCAGACGCCAGTGTGTGAGTGGGTGAATGTGACTCTGTAGTGTTGAGGCCTTTGCATACTGAGTCCATTTTTGTTGTCCGAAATTGTCGCATGTCTAAATACGACCTCACGTTTGTCAATCACTTTTCCACACTGAGTCCGAAACTTAAGTCCATCATAAAAGTTTTTGGAACAGGTTCCATTTTCTGCGTTCTTCACATTTGTCAGAGCCTTTAGAGACGTTTGACCAAGAATCAGTGAGGAAAATGTGGCGGCGGGGCACAGCAGTGTCAAGACAGAGGAACTGGGCACACAGAATCATTTCATAATTCAGAGAGCTCCCTTTCAACAGGTCAGATAGTAATATTCAGGTGGATGATGAGGAAGAGGAGGAGGATGTGGGCCGCACATAGAGAAGAAGGACAGCTCCGCCCCTTCATACAGCCGTGGTGTCAAATGAAAGACAGGGAGGGAGGTCTGACAGCCAGATAGGTAACTCCAGTGGAGAGAGGCAAAGGAGGAAATGTGTCTTTTCATTTTGTCTCGTGTTGCGAATTTTCACACCAAATAGAAGAATAAAACGCATCAGAATCAGTGTGCAAGGTTTCTGTGCTTGATTTTTTTGCGATGAAAGATAAAAAAAAGGCATCCAAAAAAACTGACTCAATGTGCAAAGGCCTTTAACACGCTTTGAGAGGCTGGAAGACGACAAAGACTCTGTTCAAGTGCAAGTCCACTTGCGATCCTTGAGGGGTAGGCAGATGGATACCAAAATATCAACATTAAAAATACGATGTTTCCAAGTCCGCAACAATTAACACAAATTCAACCAATCCCCATGCATTCTGTACAACCTTGCTTTTATGCCCGATCACCGCAACTTTACCTCAGATTTGACTATTTAAAAACTGGTAAAATCTCATTTTGTTGTAGAGCTGTACGCAGCTTATTGATACGCTCAGCCCCTCTCTTTCTGTTTATCATGAGAATACTGCTGCAGGAGTGTGAGCACTGTTAGCTGCTGACAATTATTTACAGGTTAATTGACACAGTTGCTCCGTTTCAGTGTTGGTGTGGAATGTTGGGACCGATAGATAGATAGATAGATAGATATATAGATAGATAGATAGATAGATAGATAGGTGTCAGATATATTGCTGAGCTGTTTCTGTGAGTTGTCAATCACTTTCCCAGCAATGTTGACAATCTTGGAGAGCTTGTTTTTGCTCTCTACACTCAGGTTGACAAACTATGTTGAAATGTTAAATGATAAAATGCTTTCTACGTGGCTTCTGTATGCTATTTCAAGTATGTGTTGGCTAACACCGAAGCACTTGAGCTTTATGATTAAAAACAGTCGCTGATTGGCTCTCTTAAAAATGCTCTCTGAGTTTTCATTAGAAGTTAGTGTCTGACCAATAACTGTGCCCGACTACTTAAATTGTTCCACTTTGAGTGTGACAGTGAAGATAGGACCAGTCCCATTTAGTTTTGTTTGAATTTTGCTTTGGCCACATTCACGTCCAGTTTACTCGCCTGACATCGGTCCTCAAGAATGGTGACGTGGCTAAAGTGAATCTCTTCATACATGGCATTATCATTCAGGAGAAGACCAACCAGAAATATATCATCTGCATATTTTAACAGTTCATGGCTTGGTGTTGGATGTTAACCGCTGCTACTGTGTTAGCTTGTGCTAAGTGAGCAGAAAGAGCCGGAGCAGCTCACGGAGTCAGTGTCTTAGTACTGCTTTGAATGGCAGACAGCTGATTGTTTTTGTCCCTAGGATGAGGACTCTGATTGGCTGGTACTTGTTACCTTCATTGGTTGGATTGGTTAGGTTTCAGCCAGAGAAGTTAGACTGGTTTGGGTTAGGGTAAGAGTATCAGTGTAAGCCAATCAAAGGCAGAGTATGGCAAAGTAGGACGAGTCATGCCTTTGCTGTTATAGGAAAGAAAAACTTCTGTACCGTACAGACATGAGAGTGGTGTCGATTCATCATCTAACTCAGAAATAAGTATGGCTGTATTTGGAGAAATGGGAGAAAGAGTCTAACTGTTTAGTTTCTAAGACGAGGATTTGCTCATTCTTCTCACCTCACATTCTCTCATCTGTTGTTTTATCAATTTGCATGATTATGGTATTTACAACTTAATCCGTTTAATCCATGATTGGCTTGTTTTTGTCTTTCCTTGCGGTGTCTGTTCATATTGATTTGTGCTCGGAGATGGTGGATGGCTTATTGAGAGAGCTAATCACAAATAGCATCACTCACTGAGCAGGTACAGAGGCACTGTCATATTGTAGATATCACACACACACAGAGCTAATATGTGAGCACATCAAATACCAGTGCCCGCCGGGATTTCACTGGAGAGAGTGCATGAGGAGTTATGCATAGTAATTACAGTGTGCCCCTTGTAATATCGCCTTCTATCAGCAGTCATATTTAAGCTGTTTGCTCTGTCACACAACATAGAACACGTGTGGAACAAAAGCATGAGTGCTGATAATGTGGGATACAAGAACACATTCATTTTCCCAACATATCTATCTGTACTGAGAGTCATCCCAGCATGCATTGGGCGAACGTCTGGGAAATTAGTATTGTATCAAAAACAAGCATCCTCCTCATTCACTTGAATGAAACCACTGCTTTGGCAGAGTGGAAGTACTGACGCAACAGGGCGGTGGCGTTTTTAGGTTGAGTCACAAACAAACAGACCACACAGGAACTTTGGGATCAGGTAGTGTTTTCCCAGTACAGGAGCACTGGGTGCAGAGAGGGCAGAGGTTTATACGTGCAAACAACTTGCATCATATGTGCGTAAAGTTGCTGAATCGATGAATGAACTTCCGTCAGTACGTCCTCGGCGTCATACGTCCCTGGAAGATTGGCTATCCAGGCATGAAGGTCGCTAAAGTTTGGATTTTTCAACTCTCACAAATAAGCGTATGATGCGAAATCACACCACTCGCTTCATTCACTCCATTGAATTTGCGTATTTTGCTTCATCTGCATAGTCTTAATTTCGCCGCCTGGCGGGAATTCCCATCTAATTGCATCTATACATTGACTTTACATGTAAAGCGAGTTTGAACGCTAGAATTTTTTGTGTTGACTCACTTTATACATGTGAGAAACTCGCGTCATATGCGCATGAAATTGTTGATTCAAAGAATAAACTTCCGCGGTACGTCTTGGCGTCATACGTCCCCGGTGGATCTCAATGCTGATCGGCTATCACGGCGCAAAGGCCTCTGAAGTTTCGATGTTTCAGCTCTCTTGAATAAGCGTATGACGCAAGATCACACTACTCCCTTAATTCACGCCACTTAATTTGTTTATTTTGCTTCATTTGCGTTGCGTCCATCGTGCTGCCCGGCGGGAATTCGCGTCTAATCGCATCTTTACATTGACCTTACATGTGAAGTGAGTTTGAACATTAGAATATTTTGCATTGACTCACTTTCATTGAATCGAAGAATAAACTTCGGCCGGAACGTCTTTGGCATCAGATGTCCCCGGAGGGTCTCAATGCTGATTGGCTATTGTGGCGCAAAGGTCACTAAAGTTTGGATTTTTCAACTCTCGCAAATAAGCGTATGATGCAAAATGATGCTACTCACTGCTTACTTTGCGTATTTTCTGTCATTTGTGTCACCTCCATCTCATCCATCACGCCGCTCAGTGGGAATTCACGTCTAAACGTGTGTTTCCATTGACTTTACATGTAATTCACTCATGCGAATTGTTTTAGTTGAGCCCAGTGTGAACACAGCATAACAAGTGGTGTTTTCCATGCTTCATGTCCCAGTTGCTCTGGTTCATTCATAGCACTGAAACCATTGGAAAACACTGGTTCCAGCTCAGTGCCAGAAGTGGTGTCCATAATTCAAGCATCATGGGGGATTGGAATAAGGTGGACTTGGTGGGCATTAGAGTGACAGGATATACACACAATCCACAAAGGGTGGGAGATGCAAGGTCAGTAGCCTCCAGCAAATTTTTGCCCCGGGGCCCCCTAACAGGTTTATCCAGCCATGCCAGTTACATGTATGATCATCACTGACAGCCAACAAACACCCTCCACATTCTTATGTTTTGGCCTCAGGATATTGATGCAGTTCATCAGCGTGTGGAGAACACACTCAGCAGAGGTGACCTCCTGCAAAGACTCAAAAACAGGACGTTTTGTCTTTCCCTCTTTTTGTTTTTGTCACTCTGCTTCAACATAATTAGCCTCTCACAGCTCCAGTCATTTCTGCTGTTTCAGATGGGCAAATTATGTAAATTTATTGTCAAAGAAATTTGTATTAAATGGCAAAATGGTTCCTTTCAAATAGTTTTTTATTCCCTGGTCCATTATTATTTGAGACAGTTCGAGACAATGGTTCTACTGTTTGGGTATTCCGAGTATTTTGTTCCGAAAATATCCAATATTTCAATGGGCTCTTTTCAACTTTCCACAAACAATCTGTACTGATGAGGCAGAACAAAATATTCACCAACACACAGCTGACTATTCTTCTCCCTAGAGGTGGGGGGTGCCGCCTGCAACATCAAGCACCGGAGCAGCACCCTAAAAAAAATAGACAGACAAAAGCGAAAATGATGAATGCAACACAGAAATGGAGGTCTAATTTTCCCCCAGTATGCACTTTGTTTGCCTAATTAATTTGCTTTGGTTCAGGCACTTCGCCCAAATGCAGTTAGATAGACAGGGGGAGAGAGGAGAGAGGGGGAGAAGGAGGGAGACTATTGGCTTTCTTGTTTTTGAATATTCAGTCTGCCTGTGTGTGACTGTGTCTGGCGACTCCACTGGGTTTTCTTTCTGGTCCAATAATTCACTGACAATAAAATACATGGATTCATTGATAAATAATTTTGCAGACTTTGGTCCAGGCTTTAATTTGTTTTATTCAGTGAGTGCTCCTGATGGATTTGCGCTGTTTGATCCTTTGTGAGAACGTGCTGATTGTTTTTGTTTGATTGAAGCAGGTTCAGGATCCAATTTCTTTTTAAAGACTGTAACAAAGGCCAGGTCAAACTAAATTGAAAACAAATTAAACCGAAAACAAATGTAAACTGTGTTGTAATTGCTTTGCCCAAAGGACACACTATGATTCGCTTTATAAATCTGATGTAATTAGGCAGTTAAATGAAGAATCATTGTTCACTGGCAAAGCAAAAGTTGTTTAGCATTTTTAAAAATCATTAATTGGGGCCAATTTGAATATGAACGGGTGTTAAATACAATGCTGCATCAGGTTACAAACTATCAATATGTTTGTCACAGCGCAGTCAGGAAGTTTGAACCAATGTGTGCCGACATTTTAAGGTTTTATTTCAGTTGCTCTCACTCGCACCTCAGCACAACTTGGGGGGGGCTGGCAGAACGCCGGCTGACGTGGCTTTCCTTTTCTAAGAAAGTCAAGACCCTGCAGTTAAGAGTGGGATGGCATATCCTTCACTGAGTGAGGGCATTGGATGACCTTTTTCATATTTTGTTCCACTTCCTGTGTCCACTATGTGGCGCTGGAGAACACACTAATTCTATGTTGTGTTGCTGTAAATCAGCTGTAGATCCCACCTTGCAAATTCCAGGTAAATCAAAAGATAACTAACATGTAGTTAGCCTCGGGCCTGGAGCCTCATGAAACATCAAGTTTGGGGCAGGTTGGACCATGTACTCTGGAGTTACAAACCACTTCCTGTTTGGTGGCGAGACATTTGACATTTGACAACTCGCCACAGTCACAATGTTCAACAAAAACTCAAGGTTTAACCCTTTGAAACCTGAGCAAATTGGCTTGATTTCTTTTAAAAAAGATGAGAGGAGGGTAACGAGCAACAAAAGAAGAAATGACCCCAAAAAATTGCAAGAAATTAGCAAAAAGAGAAAATTAAAAAAAAAAAAGAAAATTAGTTTAAAAAAGAAAGAAGATCAAAAACAAACAAGGTAATGACCTTGAAAAAGTGCTTAAAAATAATTTAAAAAATGTAATAACAATAATTATAAATATAACTTTCCCTTAGTTTTTCTCTTTTTTCCCCGAGTTTGGTTTTGTTTGTTTGTTTTTTTGAATAATTTTCGAAATCAATTAATTTTTTGCAATTTTTGGAACTTTTCTTACCAAGTTGCTCATTGCTTTTTCCCCCATGTTTTCGAAAAAGGTTTGCATACTTGCAAAAGGCTTCCAAAAGCACCATCAGGAAAGTGATGCTGCTCCAGGTTTCAAAGGGTTAAGCAACTTTTGATGTCCAAGGTCTTTAGATGGTACAGACACAATTTTAAGTAAGTCAGATCAAATCTGTGGGAGGAGTTCGTTAAAGCACACTACCTGGAAATGGCAAAAAAAATAATGCACATAGGTGGCAGAATAAATTCAAAATGGCTGACTTCCTGTTGGGTTTAGGGTGTGGCCTAAGAGGCTTTTTTGTATGTCTTGGGATGTCATGTATGCTTATGAATTTTCATATTCACACTGAAATGACAGAGCAGACGGTAGCTCAGAGATTAGCTTCTGTAGCAACTGGAATTTAGCCAGGACAAACCCCAGCAGCAACAAAGTATGCTTATCTGACGAGGCCTCAGGCAGACCTCGGCACTTGGTCTTGCTCTGGCTGAATTTGAGTTGCTACCTGACGCTAAGTCAGTCAATCATCAGTCATTTATTTGTTACATGCAAACTATACAAGGTACAACTCCAGTGAAATGTCATCCCATCAGCTCCTTTAACTATAACCTTAACCAGTGTTGCTGCTGCTTTATAACTGCCCATGTTTCCGGATGGTTCTGGTAATCTATGGTTTCTGGTTGTGGAATTATTTAACTGTCCCCACAAAGGGTGGGCGATATGGTCCTAAAATAATATCACAATATTTCAGGATTTTGCGATAACGATATTCTTGATGATATGACAAATTAGTAAAAAAGAAAATTATTATCAATTTGAGGACATAGAATTACAACAAAATAAGAGATACAGTTTTACAGTTTGCTAAGTAAACAAAAATGATCTCTCATTTCTTTAGTTTGTGAACAACAACAGTAACTCAGAGTGAGATTCAGATTTTGGACACAATATTAAAAGAACAACATGTCCCCCCCCCCCATAAAAGGCATAAATTGGTGTATAAAAAAATTACCAGAATGCATGAAAAGTGCTGAAAATTTTCTAGTAGAGGACCCCCAAACCCTCGTTTCATATGTGCCCCCCCATGTTGAAACAAAGCCTACACTCTTGGTTATAGACAACTGAGAAAGTTGAGGAGAGTCTTAATTTTTAAGATACATGTATGTTACAACCTGTTCACTCACTGGCAATAAAAAATTAATAATACTGATTGAAAGCTGTAGCATATTTCACTTTACAATTACATAGATTCCACTTGTATATTTGTTAATAGTTAACCCATATACGTAAATCAAAAATCAGGTGCAGAAATAACAAATAATTGACAACTACACATATATGCATGAAACTCAATCCAATAATGAACCCACACTAGTTGGCCAAACCCTGCAGGCAGAGTATCTCGAGGCTTTCATGAGTCAGGTCTCCACTACCTGAATAAATAATTGAACAGCGGCCCTACCAAAATGAGCAGAATCTCAAGTCCGCACAGGGAGTTGTCGGTACAATACACCTGAGTGAAAGAAGCCTGCGTATGAATATGAACATCCTCTCGATCATAGCTCTGACAAGCACAACTGCCATCAACTTTAATCTGTAATGGATGACGATCAGGAACTAACACGGTAAGTCTTTCACTAGATTAGGATGTACGCGGGCGGAGTGTGTGGTGTCAGAGCTGACATCAAACATCTGATTCTTAATTAGCCGCTGATGTGACACACCTGTGCATGAGGGGAGGACAGGAGCTTCCTCATTAAATCTTTGCTCAAACAAACTCTGTGAAACGCTTCCGTTTTTATATCGGGGCAAGTGTGTCCACATTAAGCATTGAGCCGATATATTTGTTTTTATGTTGTAACACACAGCTTGCTCAGATTCTGAACGTCCATTTCACACCATGATTGTGACATTTGTGAGGCTCCTAATTGGCTGTCGTTCGATCCCAAAGGATTATTGGTATGCATACATTTTTAAATGCATTCACTTTAATTACCCACTTTATCTGAAGTGGTTTAACAGCTACAGTATATCCCTCAGTGTATTTGCATAGTATCTACAGTAAAGCATTGTTTTAACGCTTCCTGCGACGGGCCTTTTCACAGACTTGTCATAGGAGGAAGAGTACAGGTGTTACTAATCACATTAACGAGGGCTCTGTTCTATTCAAGTCTCCCCGTAAGCCTTGACAGTGTGACAGTGAGCCGGTATGCACAATACCAGGACTAATTCAGCCATGTTTAAAGTAAATGCATGTGACGTTCAGAGCATTAACATAGCAACAAATACGTATTTGCTTTGTAAAGATATAAAGGCGCCCTGAGCAGAGAATGAACGCTCCCTCTGTTCTTTGCTGTAGTAGCCGGTCCAAACGTGTGTGCACGTCAGTGCATGTGAGACCCTCTGTGTGTATCTCACTGGCTAGCTAATCACCACCACTCTGCGTTGCCCCTGTACAGCAGTTACCGCTAATAGTGCCATACAACCCATGGTGGTGGACTAGCACTAGCACTATTTGCACTATTAGCATCGTTAGCTGCTAAGTGCTGATTCAGCCACCTCCATGTTAAAAGGTGGGTGCAGTAGTGATGAGCAGGTCGGAGTTTTTAAAATCCTGGTCTGTTATTAGAGCCAATCCTGCAAATACGTGGTTTAATCAATCACTTGTACCCAACCTGCAAACAAGAGCTAAAAGTTTCTGGTAATGACGATCGCTAATAACTTACTTGCTGTTTGCTGTACTGAATGTCATTTCCAGTAAAAGTAACAATATAAAACTCTCAAGTGCACAGCTAATATCCTACATGACTTGTTTACATGAGCGCACAGCTGATTGGGACAGTGGTTTGTTTACATGACATAACAGAAGTGCATATTTATCTGGTTCAGTGTGGACAGAGAGATGCCTGCTTGTTGTTAGGACACAGTGTTAATCCTACATATTGTCAATGGGAACTATTTTTACTGGACATTATGACCAGAGAGATTTAAATATGTTGCCCAGCAGATTGTCCTGGTCGAAAAACAGATAATGGAAACAATCTGCGCAGCAATGTGATGATGAAGCTCCTTCCTGTTTGTTTGTCTTCGAATGAGACAGACAAAGAAACAGAGAAAGAAAGCAGAAAGGTGGAAGGTGAGCTATTGAACAATGTTTCTGTAAGTTATTAATAACTTACTCAGAATGCTGCTTTGTCTTAATAATGCGACTGCTGGAAACCCACAGTATTTCCTAACAAGCTGACTCGAGCTGCCCAACCTGCGGATTGTGGGTCAACCTGCACATCACTAGTGTGCAGACAATCCCAGCTTAGACTCTGAACTATAGATATGCACTGAAAAGCCCATTTTACACTGCCTTAACTGCCACCTCGCTATTCTGTATAAATGGTACAATCATGGAATGGGGGGACAGAGTTGTCTTGGCTTTAAGCCGACATTGGAGTCAGTAACAGTGCCAAAACAAAGTCTGTATGAAAGGGACAGCCGGCAGAATGGGATCGTGAGCGGCACTGGTGTGACATTTTGACAAGTTATGCATAAGACCCATCGCAGGAGATTTAAAATAGGTGGTAGCAGTTGGCAGCTAACTCAAGGAGGAAGAACAGCAGCTGAAAATGTCCACAAACTGGGAAAACAATGAGGTCCAGGAGCTCCTTAGCCTCGAAGCAGAGGACAAGATTAGCTGCCATATAAAACAGGGACAGTAAATTATTGTTATTGCTGTGTTGATGCAGTTTACAAAGCGCTGCTGACGCCTATGTTATATGTCACACTAGAGGCTGAGTCTGTTGTGTTAGGAGCTGTACACATGCTGCATCTTTAATCACCTGGAAAACATGAGGTCTGGTACTGGGCGCCACTCTTGTGCCTACTCTGTGCCAACTTTCAAGGGCACCGAGGCAGGTTGCGTCTGAGGTTGCTAAGCGACCATAACCAGCACCGTATCATAGCCTGCTTACCAAAAATCCTGAGTGCAGAGCTGATCTTCTCCCTGGTGTTGTTTTGTAAGTTTGTATTAGGCCAAAAATACTGTCCGTGGGACAGATGTAAAGCTGTGGGTAGCTCTGGGAAAAATATCTGCCGGCTGTGATTGGTTGTTCCTCGTCACATGACACATGACGTGTTGCACGCTGCTGTGTTCCAACAGTTTACCTTGTCTTTTTCTGGCATGTCAACACGCCGGCCAGGTGTCTACATAGAAAACAATAAATTTGCCCCTTACATGTTTCACCCATCATTGTTGATTGTGGAACGACAGCATACTATCTAAAATCACACACTGGATTCATTTAGGGCCATTAGATGACTAGTCACCAGCATGTTTACAATATTAATGTAACTATTAAATGATATATTTTGGTGGTTTTAGTTGAAGGTGTGAGAAAGAATAGTCTCAGTAACATTGTTAACACTGTGCTACATTACAGAGAAATACAAACCGTACTAATGAACCTTCATTAATATAGGCCTATATTTTATCTGCAAGTGCACGTCACACACTGAGCGAGCCGCCTGTTAATGACACTGTGGGCTAATGGGCATGTAGCTACTTCCATGTTTCACATGATACGTCATGTTTGTAGTGGACCAATGAAGATGAGTTTACATATCACCTTGGGTTGGTCCTTCACCTTCTCAAAATGATCCCACACTTTGGATTTCCTGCCCGACATGTTATTAACTAGCCTGTGGAATAATAAATTTACATGACTCCTGTCTGACTGCTGAGCGTGATCACTTCCTGTGTCTGTCCTTTCAAATTAAATTCCCACATGGTCCAGTCATATAGGTTTTGATTTATTTCGACAAGGTGTAGCACATAATACAGTTTCACGTTTGTTTGTTTTTCTGCGACTCAGCGACCAATGAAATCTTGCCGACTAATGACCTTTCTGGACGACTACTGTTTGGTTGACTATCAGGGGGCAGCCCAAGTAAAAAGGGCTAATGTCGTATACAGCTCCTTTAATTTTAACTTTTTCTGTCTTCTTAATGACACATGTCAAAAGTCTGTCATAAAGTAACCATAAAGCAGGACGTACCACTGCAGAGCTGGTGCACCAGGCTGAAAAATAAAATGAGTTGTACCAAAACATTTTATGTGTGAAACTTTCTCAAAACACACCACTAAGGACTAGTCGTTAAAACAGTCTCTGTTTGCAGTATTAAACAGTATTTTTAATTAATGGGCCTACACATCAAAACCGCCGCTATGTTGCCTGTGCTAAATCCTTTTTATCCACCTCTCCTCTCTCTGCTTTCTTCTCCCTTCCTAGTGAATTGCACCGGCTATTGATTCTCCCGCAGGGGATGATTAGCCCTAACCTGTGTCAGAGTGCCAAGTCAGGGCAGTGATAATGCCTTCACTCAATGCACAATAACAACTCAGGTGCCCCAGGAGCAAGTGCTAGCTGCTCGGCGCGTGCTAGCATGCTAATTTGCAGAGACTTGTGATAAATGCATGCTGTCATTCCCGCTGAACAAAGTCAACCTCTCAGCAGTGCTGCAGCACGGCCGATCCGATAAGCCACATCAAACAAATAGGTGGGAATGGGATGGTTAATGCGGCACTGTAACATACAGTATACACACACACACACTCATATCTGGCAACCCAGCTGCAACGCAATCACATTCCTACTTTTACAATCCTTAACAGCCAGTGCACAACCAACATACCTCTGGCACCTCATTAGTCTTCATGTACCCCCGCGAGAGTCCAGCTCAGGCCCGAAATTTCAGCTCTAGGCCAACCTCCCCCAATTTGTATGAACCCAAGCTCGGCTGAACCTAAACCGAACCCCATATTCCCTCTCCCTCTCTCTGACGCACACACAGCACACAGAAGCCGAGGGGTTGACTTGTCACAATCTGAAAATGCATTCAGTGTAACAATGCAATAAAGGCATGTCGACTCTGCCGCTGCGTCGGCCCATCCATCACGATGAAGAGGCCAGTCAAACTGTAAATATAAAGACATAAACAGTGGTCATGCGGCGCTCACCGAGCGTTAGTTAGTCAGCTGTCACACACATCTACAGACAAGATGTTCGAACCTCTCCACATTGATAAAGCCCACTCTTAAACAATCATACTGTCGGACAGAGAAAGCGAGCGCTTAATAAATCAAAACTGACTGACCACTTTGCCTCGACGTGAGAGGAGCGCGGTGACAAAAGACAAGTTGACAAATGTTCGCCAAATCTTCACCAGTCGACTATAAATCCAGAATAAAATCTGACAAATGGGTAACCGTTAAAAATGCCTCGTTTTACATGTATTACTCTTCATAGTCTAACGCTCCAGCACTCAGTCAACATGCCAACAGGGGACAGAAGAAGGAGTCGAAAACATAAGATAAATCCAGGCAGGAAACAATCATTAATGTACTGTTTTGAGATTTTGAGGTTTCTGCTGCCACCCTACTACAACAGAAGTGAATGGAACATATATATTATAATATATTATATAATATAAAACATCATGTCTCTCCAGAAACAGTGTCCCCTCTGCATACCCCTCAGTCCTTCTCATACAGAAATAGTCCCTACATAATTCACTTACAGGGAATTTCCAATGCAGGAACTTTTGACTTATATATTTTCCTGCAGGGTCGCTCGAGGTGACAAAAGAGTCCCTGCTGCGAGGGAGGAGAAGAAGAACAAAAGGCATGAATTAGAGCACTGGTTCTCAAACTTTGCATTCAAAAATAACCATTTGGAAATATTTTTTCAGCCTGAACATTCAGCGCAAAACATTTTTGATAGGAAAAAAAAAAAACTATAGAGCAGGGGTAGGCAACCTGCACCCCTCTCCAGTTGCTCCCTTTGCCTTTGACAAAAAAAAAAAAGAGATTCTGACATTGGTCAGTCCCTCCAGGAAATCGCAGTCTTGCTATCGCAATAATTAACACAAATTTAAGTCCACAATATTTGCGGGGCCTTGCAATTTTTCAGCATTTTTCCACATCTTCCGGCTGACAGGAAGTCATCACATATGCGACGTCATTTGAAACGTCATCAGACGCATCATCAAATGGCGCTAATGTCATTGCAGTATGGAGAAACGCTCTGTGTTGACATAAGAATGGTCACTTTGTTTAAATGCATACAATATGTGTTGAATTGATTCAAATGTTATGTTTACAGAAGATGTAGCTTACATGTTGTTTTACAGTCACATTGTCTGCTTTGAGAGCTACAATATTCACTCAGGATTTTTTAAAAACATTATTGGAGTCCATGTTTTGAAACTAATTCAATAAAACTAAAGAAGAGAACTGAAACATTTGCAGCTGTTTTTGGAATATTCAGTATGATAATTATAGCAAGTCATTACATGACTTATTTTTTGGAGGCAGTAGTTAAAAAAAAAAAAATCACTTTTTTTTTCTCCTGACTTGCAATTTTTGTCATTAGCTGCAATTTCCCGCAAAAAATCACATAGAAATGCAGCAATTTTTATCACAATTTTTGACAAAATTGGCCGCAAATTCAAGTTTTTTTTCCCGCGAGGTCCTGGAGGGACTGATTGGTTTCTCCTATGGTAAAAACGTGCCAATACATGGAATAAAAATAAAAGTTTTAACATTTTTGCAACTAAAATATGCATCAGTCGTCCTCAGCCTGGCGCCTTTTCCTCCACATTTTGCCAAATCTCAATAGCGGTGGTTCTAGTAGTCTTCAGTCTTTCTAGCTTCGCTAGCTGTGGATTTCAAATCCAAAAGAATAAAAGTTTTGGAAGAAAACAATTTAACTGTGCATGAAGAGATTTGTTTGCTTTCACGGCCATCTCTGCAAACTTAAAGTTCCAAATATTCATAAATAGCCCGCTGCGGTGCCACCTGGTGGTGAAACGTATTCATGAATGCTCATTTAGACCTATTTGTGATGTTGACAGGCTAATTTAGATTTAATAGGCCGTGTTACCCTCATTATGAGGCTCCGGATAGATTTTTAACATTATTTTTAGTCAAAAATGACTCTTTTGCTAGTGAAGGTTGCCGACCCCTGCTGTAGAGACACAATAAAATGAGGTTATTCCCATGTAAACATATTCTTTTGGATACTGATGGTGTTTTACTGTTTCTGTTTCCACTTTCTTTTTCGTTTCCTTCTCTGAGTTTCAGCTTTATTTCTGCCACATTTTAACCACAACTCCATTTTCAGTCCCTCCAGGATCCTACAAGCTTTTCAAAAAAAAATTTGTAATGATGTATATTGTAGTTTTTTTGCAATGAAATTTCGAGGTCAAGTGAAAATTGCAGAATTAGTTATGATGCTGTGATGGATTCAGAGCTCATTATTATATATTACTATGCAAGCATGCTGTTCTCTCTGCCTGGTTAGCACAAGCTAACACATCACAACATGATCTCATCCCTACTCTTCACATCAACACTGAAACGGCTCGACTCTGTTGTTAATAAAGTGCCGGTTAGCTGAGTGATGCTAACAGTTAGCCCTGTCACTGTGTATATGTATGTGACTCTCTCCCAGGGACAGAGCTCTGATCCTTCAGCAGCATTGTCATGATTAACACAGAGAAAGACAGAGGAACCAAGCAAATCAATCCACTGCACGCAGCTCCACAATGAAATGAGGTTTTAAACATTTTAAATAGTCAAATTTGCAGTGAGGTTGCAGTGATTGGACAAAATTGCACGGTCACACAGAAGCCACGGGGACTGGCTGAATGTGGTTGAGATTGCAACACTGCTTTTTCTTGATTTTTGTCTCATTAAAAATCAAAACTGGCTTTCTGGTGACAATGAATAAGCTTAAATGTGAACATGATTGTGTTCCTTACAGCAGCTGACAGTTTACAGCAGTAATGAATGCACTGAAAATAGAAATATTTACCATAAAATATACTTTAGCGAACTTACAATTACACCTTTTTTTGTTATACTTGTTAAAGTATTATCATTTTAGGAATTATCCATGACTGATATTTTTTAAATTAACATTTAAAAGAAATCTCATGTACCCTTGCCTGTACTGTCATTTGAGAGACACTGAATTAGAGCAATAACACTATTTTATAATTCATTAGGATTATGTTCTAATGCAGACATAAATCACCATCACACATTCAGCTCATTGTCTAACGTTAGGGACAGACGCATTGGGGTTTTCAGTCTGTCTCTCTTCATTCATTACATCCATCTCAAACATTTTATATTAAATACAATACATGCATATTTATATGGAAACCTTAATTGAACACACAGTATGCAGAGAGGCTCAGACCCTGGCATGAATACGTCAGAAACACTCAGTTCCTGTCAGTTGCTCAGGTCGAGGTATCCCTGCAGTTCTTCGTGCTTTATGTGCCCGCTGCTCGTATGGAACGGTCTCCTTGACTACCTATGAGTCAACGGGTGACAAATTAAAGGAGAAAAAACGGAATAAATGAGTGCAGATCCTTCCGCACGGGGCACGAGGGGTCACCGCCTGGTTTGATGAGTGTGAAAATGATTTGAAAAACAGGCTTTGGTCCAGGCATTTATAGATCTTGAACACCTATGGGAGATTCTGGACTGAGGTGTTACACTGTGCTCTGCGACACAGTCACTAAAATTCAAACAGACGGCATCTCTTTTAAAATAATAGTATTCATCTCGCCAGTAGACTCAGAGGATCTAACTGTATGAAGACACTTTATGTTGTTTTTTTCCCCTTATACCAGGGCTGTAATCTCCTTTTTAACATTGAGGGGACCATTTTCAATCTACATCTGTGCGACACAACTTATGGGGGGGTCTGGGGGGGCACATTTTTAGAAACTGAACAGCTGTATGCTTGAACAAAACGTTTTGGATAGTATGCTGTCATTCCAGAGGTTCTTAAAGTTTTGACGACAGAGTGCTGTTTTAGGGAGCCTGCCAGCATATGATTCCAGGTCGCACAGGAACAGAGCACTATACTATGACATTTTTAATAACCTTTTACAGGACATACTATACTATACTGACTTTTTTTTATGACATACAAACACTTTGCAAATCTACTGACAGTGATTAAGCCTACATAACACTCATATTACATTCAAGTTCACCCCTTTTTAATATATGTGAAAGTTATGAAACAGACACAGCAGAGTGTTTGACGTCAGCCCCTTTTACACTGCCTGTTCAAGATGGGAATTTTGTGCCATTATTCCACCTCGCTGTTCTGTATAAAAGGTACGATTGTGGAATGGGGGGACAGAGGTGTTTCACCTTAAAGCTGGCAGCTCAAGGTTTGAGGTTCAAGGTTCAGTTCATTGTCATTAAAACATGTTAAAAACATGAGGGATTGAAATTGTTACCCAGGTCCAGCAGCGTACAGAATGAATAACATTATAAGATAGACCTGTCATAAATAATTAAATAACCTAAAAGCCTATAATAAATAGAACACATAATTAAAAAACTAAGCAGCATGTTAAAGTGCATGATAGTGCATCAAGCTGAGGAAGCAACATAGCCGAATTGATGTCTGTATAAAAAGGTCAGCCAGCATGAGGGGACTATGGATGGGATGGGTGTGAAGTTTTGATGACATGTTATGTGTGATCTACTGTAGGGAGAAGTAAAAAGCAGCTAGAAGCAGTTAGCAGCTAACTCAAGGAAGAAGAACAGCAGCTGAAAACATCCTGCAAAGTGCAGAGACAGTTAAAACTGTGAGCTCCTTACCCTCTGAGCAGAGGACGAGATCAGTCACCATACAACAGAAAAGGTAATGGTTGTTAATGCCATGGTGATGCTGATGTGTATGTTTTTTGTCACACTAGAGGCTGACGCTGTTGTGTTACATGTCACGCCCTGTTTCCGGAACGCTGACATGCTGTCTAAAATCAAACACTGGAGCAGCATTATGCCGCCATAACTTAGTGCTGTATATAAAAGCAATGCTAGCATGATGAAGAGACTTTGCAGCGTCCCTATCAAGCAGCCTTTAGCCCCGTTTCCACCAAACACTTTCAGTATGGTACCTTTGGAACCAACAGTAACCCTTCAAACATGGTACCTAGACCCTAGTATTTCCACTGCAAACAGTACTCTTAAATGTGGGCGGGGTTGTTGTCACTCACTGCTCCGTCCAGCACTCACTGTATTTCCTCCTTTATCAGTCTGCACCTGGTTTATCGTCCACAGAACGAGGCTGCACGCAGACATTTTCAGAACAAAATAAAACAGGCTGCAGTGAGAGTCTCTCTCCATGGGATATTTAAAACATACCAGGTTTGTGCATTTAGTCCTTCTCAGGCAAGCTCAGGGGTTTAGTGTTGCTGGAGCCCACAGGAACAACGCTCCACGATGCTTTTTTTTTCTCGGAGTGAGGATTAGAATATATGCAGTTCATATAATCCGGTTGAAATTAATACATATAAACACTTTAAGATCCACTCATTACTAAAAGTGTATGTCATATAAAAACTAAAGTGATGGTGTGTGTGTGGAGTGTTGATGGATTCATGTCGTCAATGTCAACTGAGTATTGGAAAAACTAAACGTTCTACTTTACAAGTTGTCAGCAGCAAAACATCCTTTCATTTTATAGTTCCAGTTTACTAATAAAACTCTCCACAGTATGAACCGTGGTTACATGAGCCTCAAAACCAGACACAACTCAGCTCTGAGCAGAGTGACCGTCCTCTACTGACCAATCAGACTGCAGTGTTCACAGCTCCACCTTTTAGTACCAGATCTGTGTGCTAGGTACCTCAACAGAGGGGGGACCAAACATGGGGACGGTACAGAACGGTTCTATTGGTACCATCCACAACTTTTCACAGTGGAAACAGAAAAAAAGCATACTGAACTGAACTGAACTGAACCGTACTGCTTGGTGTAAAAAGGACTACTGATTGTGCCTCCCCACAGCAGCCAAGCAATGGCCTCCGCTCCAGTGCAGCAACACCACACACACAAACTACATGCAGAACTGCCCTGAACTGTAATATTAGAACCAGTCATATTAATAATAGCAATTAATTGAGCTTACTTGTGTTCATGATTACATTTCCTAATTATCATTTCAGATGGGGGAGTGTAGTTCTCTGTTGTAGCAAAGCCAGTTTTTTCCTTTTATGGGACATTTAAAGCATATTTGAATATTGCCCCCTCCCAGTACATACTACAATCACTGCTCAGCTTTACCCATTTGCATCAAAGTTAATTCAATGAGTCTTAGCCATGGGTGATCACCACAAGCCCCAGCCAAACACAGGGTGTCCTTATTTACTGAATTTGGACAAATGTGTTACACGCAGCGCATTGAAGTTGCAGTGTAATGGGCAAACGCAGGGTGTGGGTTTCTACACAAAGACATACAGTACAAAGAGGATCTGTTGGCAGCGCTGGCACTCGGCGTCAAAATGAGACCGCAAAAAGGGAAAAGAGGGAGGAAAGCTTTTGAGAGGGATCTGTGATCCTCTTGCTTTTACAAATCACCGAAAATACCCACGCAAACACGCTCAGACAACAGCATGTACGAGGGGCTTTATTCGGCGGAGCTGAACGCCGCGCACAGATGTTGACTCGCAGGCAAAAACACACCTATTTCCCCAACCCACATTAGCACATGTATACGGCGTAATGATACACACACGCACACACACACCCAATCAGTGATCCTCTCTTGGAATGCATCTGAAGACGAGACAAAGAGGAAGAGGGGGTGGAGGAGGGGAATAAAAGCAGATTTACAAGGCCTGTTCCAGCAGCAGTCAGCAACTTCATTCTCCAGCCTCAGTGATGCTCTACAGCAGTGACACATTCACACACTCTCTCTGTCACACACACACTTTGATGTCTTCTTTTGAGATGTAAAGAAACAATGTGTAGTCTCTTGGCTCCATTTTTCCCTTGAAAAGGACTTTTCCCGGCTTCTATACGACGCGGCGAGGACATAGGGACGCGTTTAGAGAGGCATCTGCAAGAGAATGGTGCAGAGAAATGATAGCAAGCGATTTCATTCAAAGCCTTTCCTTTTTTTTTTTCTTTTCGCTGATGCTTAGTCATTATTCAAATGTGCGAGCTGAGGGGTGAATACACAATGTGGGCACAGATTGGTTGAAACATCTCCCGCAACAATCGCATCTCTTGATCCCTGACAAACTAGTTTGTTGATTATATCTGCGTGTTGACCTTTACCACTTCACTTGCCGCAGGAAACAACCAAAAAAAATGTATTTTTAATTCACTGCATTGCAGCTCGTCCCCCAGCTGCAACAAACAGATGTTAATAAAGAACTTCTCTAACACGTTTCATTAATTCAGAAACTTCTCTGCGTGACGTTCGGAGCCGGGCGTTTCTTTTTTTTTTTTTTTTTTGTTCCTCCACGGAAGAAGTGAAACGCCGCTCATTTATCTTACAGATACACAGAAGTGATAAATAAAAAATGCTTTTATTTCTTCCCCACCGTTTTCATCTGTGAGGCCGAGCGTGTGCTTCCGTCTGATCTTTGCGGCTCTCAGAGATACAGAGATCAGATTGTTTGAGATTTTTTTTTGTGTGTGTGTCTGAGCTTCACTTCAGTTTCCAGTGTTGGGATTACCAGTCCCCTTTGAAATGAAAGATTGAATCACTTTCTTTGAAATGAGTTTGCGTTGCACTTTCTTAAAAGGTTCAAGGCATGTTTCAGGAGACAGTCATGAATAAATAATCAGTGTTTATAGTCGTGTCGCAGTTATGCAATATTTATGTGTACTCAGTGTCAAAATAAAAGTAGTTTGGACGAATGTAACTTGTGATTTCAACTTGAAATTTTGCAGAAGATGTTTGCTAAGGGAACAGTCAACGAAAAAGACAAATCAAACACAAAGTTATCGCTCATCTGGTTAAAACAGCGCTAAATTACAAAGTTCATAGACCTCACATCTGTCATGTTGTATCTACAGCGAGCGCGCCTCACAAGGAAAGCAGCAATAACTTCCCTGACAGCGTGTATGTATGCAGAGATCTTACAAGATACTGCGATGCCTGTTAGGAGACACAGTACTTAAGTGTAATCCAAGTGGGTGGGCAACGGTAGCTTCGCTTTGTTTTTGAGCTCAATTTACCCAGCATCTCATGGAGATTTAATCTTGTTATGGCTGCTGAGGCCGGCTGTCAAGAATTATTCTTAGATATGATAATCACTGCGGGCTGACACTGAAAGTTTAGCTGAGACAAAAAAAAAAAGAAGATTTAAATCCTCATGAGGAATGGTCCAAGCTCAGGAATTATCTCAAGGGATTCCATCAGGAAAATAAAGATATCATAAAGAAATAAAATGCACTGTGTGCCGCTCGCAGAGAAACATCTTAATATCTGAGCGAGGTCTTAGTAATCATGTGCGCTAATGACGGATGTGTGCGCCGAGTGTGACGGTTCACCAAATATTAAAATCAAAATGCTTGTCCTAGATATGGTGCTAAAGATAATGTGAACAAAAGTCAGAGTCTAGAGCGGCTCAAAGCTGGTGCTGCTGAGTTATGCGACCCAAAGTATTGGACAAATTAAATTTTGACATACTGATGGTGCCAGATAAAAGGCCGGTCTGGACCAAAGTCATCACCCAGCCGACTATTGCTCATAGATCCATGACTCTAATATGGATAAAAAGAAAGAATATATCTGAATTCAGCGACTGCTTTGCAGCAAGTTACAGTATTTGCTGCTGCCTGCTGACAGTTTCTTAGCTAAAGACAAACTTTGGAATAAAATGTAGAAATTATTACTTGTCAGCTAAATAGCAGTTAAGTTTTCCATGGTTAAAACTCTCTGCTAACAAAGTCAATATAGGATCAATGTATCTATCTTCGAGTTAAATGCATCTGTGTTTTCTTTTAGCAACTTCTGTGAATGGTTGGCACAGATAATAAACACTAGCTTGTATTTAAAATTGATGCAAGTTAAATTGAAGGCCTTCACAAGGACACCAACATGTTCTGTTTTCAACAGTTCCCATCACTAGGAGCAACCATGACGCATTCGGCTAAGAGTCACCACTAAACACCATAGACTGTATAAAATAATGGACGTAACCATTGTGACATCACCCACTGGTTTGTGGACTCCTTTTTTGAAGCATCACATTTGGCATTTTGGCCGTCGCCATCTTGTTTTTTTGGAGCCAGACGTGACCATATTTGAGGGTGAAGCTAACCCTAATGCTAGCTGCTAGCTTAGATAGCATTTACATGGTTATTATTATTATTATTATTATTATGGTTATTTATATGGTTATCTGTGATAATGCTAATGCAAATTTTCATTGGCGAAAAACAGGCTTTAAACAACTAAAACATAATGTACTTACTAGAAAAACTGAACATCTGACTCCTTAGAGGGTCTTTTAGCAAACCAGATGCTGAATAAGACTTTTTAGGCAACCAAAACTTTACAATTAACTTTAATTAACTGGAACCATGCTAAAATAGTGGCAACTATGGCTATGCATATACTCTATGAATCTGGGGTTATGGGGTTAGGTTAGGTTACATAACCAACAATGTCTCTGTGGTAGCAACTTGTTAACGGGCGACACCCATCTGTCACTCAAAGCGGCCATGGCCTTAATACAGTTAGGTTATATAAAATTCACCCCACAAAGATTGCTACTGTTCAGACTCTGGCTACAAATGACATCATCAGAGCAAAATGGCAGCGGCTGATCCTGGATATTTCGGTTGTAAATATTTTGTACAGTGGGAGTGAGTGGAGATGTGTTGTCCTTTATAAACAGTCTGTGACAGAGACAAAAACAGTTTTTTTTGTATCAGGCTGTAAACATTTCTGCTGTAATGTTGGGTGTTTTAACAGTGGAGGTCTACGGAGATTGACTCGCTCTTGGAGCCAGCCTCTAGTGGCCTTTAGAGGAACTGCAGTTTTTGGCACTTCCATGTTGGCTTCATTTTTCTGCTCCAGAGGTTGCCGCTTGGTTAACACTCTCTCATTTAACCAGAACACTGTACGACAATATACGTGTTCTGTTTGTGATGCTGACAGAATGATGTTTGCTTTGTCGTCACTGATCTAGTTATAGCAGCTATGTTTCACAATAAAGCCACAGTTATTTGACTGAGATAATTTATCCTGTTGGACCACCGCAGCCTGTTTCACAGTCTATTTTTTTCAAAGTCAAAGTGTGGTACAATTGGAGAAAATCTGTTGTTTTATCAAAGGATCAACTGCAGGCTTCTTTTTTTACAACCAACCTTTTTTTAAATTTCTGTGGCAATATAGAAGCTGAAAAATTGCAATGAAACACACTATACTCCCCTGCTTATGTTGCACAGGTTAATTAATTTGTCGTCATTTAATTTTTTTTTTCTTTTTTGTCTCTTGTGCATATACTTTGACTGGTCTGGCTATCTTTGTTTGTTCTTGTGTTGATGGGTGGGGTTGTTTTTTTGCCCTTATTGGTTCTGTGTGTGTTTATTTGTACTCGAATCGCTAATATAAATACCTTGTTTTTAAAAGTTGAAGTTTGCCACCACTGCTGGAGCAGCTACGAACGCTCTGGTTCCTCCAGAAGTTGTTAAAAGTAACATTACATAGAAAACAGAGGGTAAAAGTAGAGAGCTGAACACTTCTTACAACAGCTTGCATTTAAACATATTGTTTGAAGAGGCCACTGCGGTAATGGCGACTTGTTTACTTTCGGTACATCCCTGGATTCATCTATACATCTGCTTAAATGATGTTTTATCGTGCATCACTCATGATCGCTCATTGTAGATCAGATCCACTTGGTATACAGTATTTAAATAGATGTATTACTGTATTCTTCTTTCTGTGTTTTGGCCGCATATACTTGGATTTGAAACTCTGCCAAGTTCACCATTATTTGGTCCAGAGTATTATTTAGTGGAGGGTAAATATAGCTCAGATCCTCTCCATCTCCGTCTCTCTCAGCATCTCTTCTCCCCTCTCTTCAACTGATTTGGCCTGTAGTTGTTGCAGGCCTGCGTGAGTGAATAGACCCTCGCCTCGTCAATAAAGCAATCATTAGAAGCAGATTGAGTTTGTGCTTGTGTACTGACAGCACATTGGATGGGGTGAACGGAGGAGGAGGAGAAGAGCGAGGGAGAGAGGGACGCTGATGGTGAGATTCGATATTTTGATGCGTGTCGGCTGAATCTGTCTCAGCCAATTTAAGTGATGGGAAACACTCATATTGTTTTTTTGTTTTTTTAAGTCACACATAGGAGCTGACGTACCTTATTTTAAACCATCTTTATGATCACAGATGTGCACACTGCTCGAGTAAACACTCCCCTCGGTGTTTCCTCACTGCTCTTCCTTTACACAAACACAGATGCATCTCCAGCAGCAGCCGGTCATAATTAAAACAAAACAGGGCCAGACAATGGTCCACTTTTGCAGCACAAACATTTTTCCCCTCTGTCAGTAGCCTCTTCAACCCCGCCCGTCCTTCTCTCTGTCTGCCTGAGCTGTGAGTCCCCGGGGCCAGACTTGGTCAGTGCTCAGCTGTGATTTCGCTGTGTTTGAAATGCAATCAGTCCCAATTCTCTGTGCTCCCTCTCTGTAGCCCTCTAACAGGGAGCCAGCATCACTCCATCCTCTGAAGCCCGTAGTTAAAGGACAGCAGAGCAGTCAGAGACACATAAAAACAGTCAAGAGAAGTTTGGCCGTGTTGCTGCTTCTATCTGCAGAGACGTCATGGTTGTAAGGAACGTGTAGGAAGAAACGACATATTGCCTCAGTGAGGGATTCCTCACCTCCTAACTGCGACTTAACTGCTGCACAACTCAGCAACAATCAGGGAGTGTGAATATGGAACTAAAATGGCAATCACCGTGAACTGTTGGGTTTGTTTACTTCACTATTCAGGAAAATATGACTTCTTGTCTTCTATAATTATCACAAGCTCCCACCAGTGTTAATTGACAGCTATTTTAGATTTGTCTCAGTCTTGAGACGAAAATGCTTCTTAGTTTTAGTCACATATTAGTCATATTTGTCTTTAATAAGCCCTCTTTAAATAGGAATTGTGCAAATTTGCAGGAGAGCCCAATCAGTCTTCGTTCAGCGTTGGCAGTATGAAAACAAAATCGGGGAGTGCAGCAAAATGCCGCCTGCCTTCTTTTGTTTATACAGAATGTACCTTTTTCAGGGCAATGGGGGGCATGAGCAAGTAACAAAACATGTAGCTCAGCGTGTGACATAAACAGTGACGTCTTGCGCCTTGCTTCGAGGGAAACCGCGGCTGGTCAGTCCTTCAGCGATTTGTAACCAGGTTCATTGTAAACTCTGACTTATCCATCTCACTGAAGCAGAGAAATAACCAAAGTAAAGCTTGAATTTCTCTGACAGAGATAAAGGTTTTCATCTCTGTCAGAGAAAACTGATCTGAGTTCAGAATGTAAACATACTGCAGGAAGTTACACTCACAGATAACTGAGCGTCCTACCTGCCTGTCAAACAGCATCAACCCATAAACCTTATCAAGTCTGCATCTGAGCGGAGCTGATAAGTCTGGCGGTGGTCGTCTGCTTGCTCCGCTACCATTCAGCAGCTAACAAGCAGAGCTAGCTGCTAACAGCCACCTCTGTTAGCTCCACAAATCCATTCAGCAGCTCCATCATCCACAGTCAGACACACACAGCTGATTATCTATTGCTCTGCTGTGAGAGTTTGTTCTGGCTAGTGAAACATCCTGGTGCAGACTATCTACTGGCGTTTGACAGTCGCCCATGCGGCATTTGGAGATAATTACAAGCACAGCCGTTGTTGGCTTTTAAAGCCTGATAGTCCACCACATCTCATCTCGTCAATGAAAACGAAATAGATATTTTGTCTTGGTTTTTATTATCAAGATCTATTGTTCATTTGAGTCAAAGCATACAGTTTGAAAACGAGGCGCGGCTCCAACTAGAAAACAATGTTTTGATGCATTGGATGTGCTGAATGTGCATATTAAGGCAGTACAGGAGGAGGCGCACATTAATAATCCTCCAGGACTGTAACATGCTCATGTTTAACCCAAACAATGTGTCATGTGACTGCAGTTGGTACAGATCCAGGTCGGAACACGTTCTCACCACAAACGAACCGCACCAGAGTTCATTTGTAACCAGACTGAGACCACCTCTTCAAAAAGGTCTTGGTTCGGTTGTTTTGGTGCACACCTGAGTGTGATTGCTGTGTTCACACCTGCCCAAATGAACCTCACTAAGGGGGCAAACGAACTTGAGTTTGATTGAGCACTGAAGCACCCTTACAAAACACTTGGTCCCACGTCTTCGTAACACACAGTTTGTCTTCCAGGACACTTTGCCGAAGAGAGTGGTACCACAGAACTGCAGAGTTGGGTGATAATTATCTGTGGGTTTATCACTACGAGCGACACCTTTCGGGTTATTTGATCTGTTGTTAATATAAAAATATTGATTACAGCTGCTTTGAAGCTCCTCTGAGGCTTTAGGGAGAAACAGTTTAATCATGCAGTGCAGTGAAACATATATCAGAAATCACATTGTGAGTCAGCCTGCGTGGATGCACAGGATTGTGACGATGAAGCTTTATGGTAATGGAGTAGAGCATGTAGCTGTTGTTCTGCTGGCTGTCTAAACACTCGTAGTCTGAGGATGTTTAACCTCGTTCAGGTCACATAATAACTCTGACTGATTCATCAGAGTGGGTGAACCAGCCTTAAGAGGAAAGTTGTAACAGTTGCGATGTATTATTCATGGACACACATCATAAAAAGTTGTGCTGGGAAATGTTTCATACAGAGGATGGCTGTATTTCTTACAAATGATCTTCCCTTTTTTTGTGCGTCTGCCATGTTAAATCATAAGAAATGAATGCTTATAACTGTGACTGGTAAATCCTGGTCGACTTTTATTATGTCCCTCAGGTAGACCTCCTGTTTCAGCCTTCATTTCTGCTCCTTTAATGCCAACAAAAGCACATTACACAGGGCAGAAAGCGCACTCTGGGTATGTAACAGCGCGTATCTCTGCCGCTCTGATGCAACATAGCACGTCTCAGTCAATGATATGTATCCAATATCGGCGTTTGGCCGTGTCTCCCCAACGCCTCCTTTTCATGTTACATTTAACGTGAATCCAATTTTCACACTTGTGTACAGCTATCTCGTGCACATGACTAATGCGTCCCCTCAAACTAAGTAATTTATGTCTTTGTGGATGTAATGGGCTTTAGGGAGAACCCGTCCGACCCCCGCACACAGTGATCCTGAGATGAGACATAGGTTTGACATGTTCGTTTATTACCTTTATGATCCGTGCTATCTGTTCTGCCGTGTGAGCAGGGAAACCAGGCACATCTGTTTGTTTTGGAATTCGCACTGCTAGCCTTTGGGCGTGCTGCTTTATCTCTTATCCTCGTGAATTGCAGGGGACTCTGAGACGCGTGTACACGGTTATTGTCATGGATACCATGGATGATGTATGCAGTTCGGATTGGGAACGACTCACAGAGCACAAAGGGGAAGAAGGAGAGCAAGAAATGAATTTCATTCCTGCATTATCTTTCCTTTTTTTCTCAATTTTGCACTACATGCTGTTACATTTCTTTTATTTTAATATCATGTAACAACCCATCGCACCACAGCAGCTACACAGAAGCCAATCCAGAATGATTTACCGTCCTCAGCAATATGGTTATGGCGGAAGACATGAGGCTATGTTGATACAGATCTACAAGACCATGTGGCGAGCAGCACCATTCACTTACCACCTAATCTGAAAATGCTGTCTGGAAGTAGGCATTTGTCAACGGTTTTATCAAGTAGGCACATTCCCTCACCAATATTTCATTGAGATATGACCATGACACCAACAGCAGGCTCAGTTAATACGTTGTGGCATCCAAGAAACACCCGCACCACCCCCCTCCCTCCACCAGCCCTTCAGTAATCACATACACTGCCCTACACTTTGACTTAAAGCTTGTTCACACAAAACTCAATAATTTCTAAAGTCACCACTGGTCTCGACAACAGGCTAATTGGATGGCTGACCCTGCTGATTGAAAAAAGCCCACTCAGCAGTTTAAAAACCAAATTCTATCAGCGAGTACAAAGCTTAACTCAGAGCTGTCAGCTGTCAGTAATTTACAGATGGGTGATGAATTAAAAGGAAAAAAATGGTACCGTGTTGTTCCACCATGAGCCCCCAGAACAACTTCAATACATCTTGCTGTAGATTATTAAAGTCTCTGAAACTCTACTGTTGTAGCTGCCAAACGTCACCAATAAGTAAACCACAGGTTTGCTATTACAACAATCTTTAAGACTTCAAAGAAACCGTAATGCCATGCACAGACATTGTAGAAAGCAAGTTGTAAGAAAATTGGGATTTTTCCGAATCAGTTGGACCCCCACCCCAGTCTAATGTCGATATTGCATTAAGATTCAGTGATGGAGTGTCTTATAATGAGGTTGTACCTTGTACCTTTGACAAGGTGCAAACTTGATGTGAGAAATAAGCGTCCTGAAAGAAACAAACCAGCACTCAAAAAAAACTGGATAGCATCAGGAAACTCCAGGGCCTGTAGCACTCATCTCATAGGGATCGTTAGCTTGAACCAGCTATCCCTCATCAGCTAACAGCAAGAATTACAAAACTTGCCACTAATGAAATGAGCACTACAGACCCTGGAGTTTCCTGATCCTGTCCAGTTCTTTCTTTTGACCAGTGAAATCCCAATTTTGCGCTGGTTCTTTACTTTCAGGAAGTGTTTGTTATACTTTAATTTCTGACATCAAGTTTGCATCGTATTGAAGGGAACAACCTACTATTGAGTACAAAGGTCCTAAAACTAATTTCCCAGTTTCCTACAATGTGTATTTCAGTTCAGGAGGACTTAAGTTCAGCATTTCATATGCTGTTTTCTTGCAGTAGTGGCTGGACCAGACGTCTAAGTGGAGCAATGTAATTTTCTAGTAACCCAAAGACGCCTTAAAACGTTCTTTAAGCATGCAAACACACCAATACACCTGCAGACATCCCCTTCCTTATCTATGTACCTCACATTCCAGGTAGAAACTTTACCTGTACACAAAGAAACCAAGTCTTTTTTACTCCAGTCAGTTTTTCAGCAGCATCTCATTAGCTCCCATCACTGCTTTACCTGCGAGTGTAGATGACTTTGCAACAATCCAATCTCTCCACACAACACTGAAGCTTTCAGACCCTGCTGCTCCAGTTTTACTGCAGACTCAGTATTGCTAGGAATTTCCTTTTTTGTAGCTTGTCTACTGTGTCCTTTTCTGAGCTTCAAAAATATACAGTCTGCTGCACCTCTGACCACAACAAGAAGTCTGGCTTTAAGGTGAGGCTCACCATTTGCTATTGGATTATCAGCTTTTTCCCAAAATGTACCTCTGTCTGCCCTCTGTCCAGCCCTGATGGAGTTTATGTAGAGTTTGTAGCCTCAAAATGCACGAATCTAGCCTGTTTTAACAATAACAGCAGACATAAACTGATGTCTATGTCTCAAATGCATGCAAATGGCAGCAATTTTTAAAAAGAAACCGACATCAATTTACTGTCTGAGGATGCAAATTCAGGTAAAGACTGATGGATGCTGTTGTATATATTAGGAGACTTTTTTTAAAGAACTCAAATATGGCAAGTTCCCAAACCATTTGGGACTGAGAGAGACCTAATGTGCAGGGGAAAAGACATTTGTGCACCGGTCAACTGTCTGACATCTGTTCTTTTCACTGCGCTGGCTGGTGAATAGTGTTGCTGCAAGGCTTTATGTCGCTTCCCCCCATCTGGAAAAATACCAGGATCCGACACATCTCAACTGATGGCACCATTGCACTCACCAGTTTATGTAACAACTAGGCATCAGCAGTTGTTCTCTGGCCTCCCTCCACGGCCTTTATGTTCATTTAGCTGGCAGAGATTCTCTGTGCAGTGAAGTTTTACTGAATTCAGACTACTGTCATGTATTTTTTTTTCAATTTCTTATCATTTATTTCTTTATGTAGTGTAACTTTGGGAGTAAGATGGTTTTTTTTCAGCCTGGTCTCACTCCTACAGTGTCCCCCCTAAGTTTCTGTATAATACACTGGGATTGGGCTTTCTGCCAACTCCAACTTAAGCCCACTGGGTCATTATTAGATTCTTGGAGCAACGGACATAGTTTAAAGAGCGTGAAAGTCCGCTTAGGGTGCAGAGCATAGATGTGTGGGCAAAAAAACATTGAATTTTGACCTCAGAGACCGGTATTTGGGACCAACAAACAGTAACATTAGTTGCGGTGTTTATGGCAACTACAATCCAAGTGGTTTTTAGTGGCTGCCTTTCCAGCTGCATTTGTGGCTCTCAAAGCAGATTGTTTTTCGGCTTCATTAGTGATCTTTTTCTAACCAAATACCTTTTTTTTTCGCCCAAACCCAACTGCCGACCCATTACGTGAGTAATCTCACATGACAAATGCAATGACGATCGTTTTCTAGACATAACCATGTAGTTTTGCCTAAATCTATCCGCTGACCCCTTCTTACCACCGCTTTTCCAGCCTGGTTTGGCCAACCCTCTGCAGTCTTTTCCTGAAGCATAACTAAGTAGTTCTGTTGCCTAAACCTAAAAACCCACACCTTTTTACTGTTGCGTTTGTGCAACTCAAAGGCAGGTGGTTTTTAGCAATAAACCACTGTTTTTAAGGCCATGTTTGTGACTCTCTAAGCAAATTACATTACCATGATATCTGTGATCTTTTTCTAAAAACTCTAGTCGATTGTTGTTTTGGTAAAAATAACAGCTGACACCTTTTTACTGCCAGGTTTGTGCCATTCAAAGCTGTGTGTTTTTTTTAGTAGTAAGCTGCTGTTTTACCGGCAGCACCTGTGGATCTCAAAGCCCATTGTTTTTTTGGTGCCATCTGCGATCTTCTCTTAAACCATTTCCAAGTAGTGTTGTTACCTAAACCTAACCACTGACGAGAGTTGCCTCATGTGACAAATGTCAATCACAACCTTTTCCTAACCATAGCCAAGTAGTCTTGTTGCCTGGACCTAACTGCCAGCCCCTTCTTTGCCCTTCATTTGTGCCGGGTGGCTTTTAGCAATATCGGCAATCTTTCCTAAACCATAACTAAGTAGTTCTGTTGCCTGAACCTAACCTCTAACACGTTTTTGCTGCCACATTTGAGCCACTCAAAGGTGGGTCTTTTTTAGCGATAAGCTGCTGTTTTTCCAGCCCTGTTTGTGGCTCTCAAAGCCAATTACATTTTCGTGATATCTGCAACCTTTCTCTAAACCAAAATCAAGTAGCTTTGTTGCCTAAACCTAGCCACTGACCCCTTCTTACCACTCTATTTGTGCCACTCAAAGCTGGGTGTTTTTTAGCGAAAGGCCACTGCCTTTCTAGCCTCGTTTGCGGCACTCAAAGATGATGTTTTTTGGCAACATCCGCAATCTTTTTCTAAACAACTTCTTAGTACTTCGGTTGCCTAAACCTAAGGTGGGTGTTTTTTAGCTACAAGCCACTGCCTTTCCAGTCTTGTTTGTGGCACTCAAAGCCATTTGTTTTTTGGTGACATCTGCACTGTTTTCTTAAACCATTATCAAGTAGTTTTGTTGCCTAAACCTAACCACCAATCCCTTCTGTGCCAACATACAATGCAAAAGCTGTCCTCTGTGTCATTTTAGTAACACCCAGGGCTTCTCCCCAGTTGGCAAAATATGACTAGCAGGGATGAGACCACACTGTTTTTGTATTCAGACTAATTGTAATGTATATTGCTGCTGCAGCTGTACATTCATGCAGGCTCTCTTAGCCCAGCTCCCCAGATATAATCCCCCTCTAACCCACTGTCAGACTATCATAACACATCACAGACTGCAGATGTAGTTATTATCATTTGGTTCCACCACTTACCTAACTACTCTCTTCCTTTCCACTCTTTTTCGGGTCATGCACTGACCCTGCTTAGCCTGAGAGACGAGCTTGGCACATCCTGCTGTTTCTCCACACCTGCTGAGCTCATTTTTTTTCACGGTCATCTTTCTTATCCTCAACAGATTTTTCCGACTCCATAAAGTTTGCTGCATGCAGGGCCTTAAGCCTCCCTGCTTTTTATTGCATCTGTCCTGCAATATGCCCCGTGTGTGACTGCGCCAACAAGTTTTTCTCTACACCTCGATGAGCCTTAAGATTGTGTCAGCTTGTATTTCAAACTTGCAACATGCTGTACCACCTTCCTAAGCTTCTTCTTTTTTTTACTGTGGTATTGCAGGATTTGTTTTCTTATCTTTTGGGAGAAAAATACCCTTCCTTGCCATTTTCCCCCTGAGAAGATCTTGCATTTACTCAGCGTGACATTCATTGTAGCCAAAACGAGGTCATCAAATCATTAAATTTCTTCAGTAAGCTGCGGATCCAAGATGCGACAGTGGCACTGTTCGGTTGGAAGCACAGCTGTCCCTGCAGGCTTCCTCCACCTACACTACCATCAAATCAGTTTGATGGCCTAATGATTACTTCTAGTACCATAGAGAAAGCATGAGGGGATATTATGCACCCTGCTATGATTTTCCTACTACACACTGTTGTAGTGGAGCACATTTGATTATGCTAAACACATCCTCTGACCACGATGTTTTTATGATATTTAGAACTTGAAAATCCTCCACTAAATGTTATTTGGAATCACACTGAATGCATTAGCGGGGTCCAAAAAACACTTTTCTCCTGCTGGGCTGACTGAATGTGGAGTAAAATTACATGAGTGTACTCACAGCAACAACAACAACCTGGTATCTTAGCACTATGTGTCAATGAATACACGGTATTCCTTTTGACAGCCTCTGCAGTTCACTAAAAATACTCATAAATACAAGAAAAAAGCCAAAAGTTTCAGACATCTGGAGGTAGTAATAATTTGGTTAGGACCACTATGGAAATAAGTCATCTTGATCAGAGCCCGAGCACCATGCGTTGCAAGGACCGTGTTGAAATCCAAAGGATTTTTATTCCTCCTCCAAATGAATAGCATTTTTTAGGGGCTTAACATACCCAAAAACTTTGCACACAAATCACGTCTGGTGAAAAACCCTGATATTTTAGGGGTCTCATGCTGCAGCCCCTGACACTGGTTTGACCTACATGTACGAATTTTGGTGGGCACATGTAACATCCCAAGATATACAAAAAAGCCTCTAAGACCCATACCCTAAATCCAACAGGAAGTCAGCCATTTTGATTTTATGTGCAATTTTTGTGCACTTTTGGCCATTTCCAGGGGTCGTCCTTTAACGAACTCCACCTACAGATTTAATCAGATTGACTTCAAATTTTGTTGGTACCATTTAAGACACTGGACATCAAATTTCCATGTGTCACCACCAAACAGAAAGTTGTTTGTTAATTAGTGTGTTAATTTGTGTGTTCTCCAGTGTCATATAGTGGACACAAAAGGTGGTATAAAATGCAGAACAAAGCACGCATCCCCCAAGCACAAAGCACTCACCCACAGCCGTGAGCAGTAACTGCAAGCGGGCCAGGTAACTGATTACAGTTGAAAGACGGAAAGGTATTTAGGTGACGGCTAATTTGCTTGTGTTTATATAGCTGTGACTTTTAACAGAGATGTTTATTCACTTATTTATTAGCCTGAAAGAGCTAACGGAGCTTGTGGGACGTAGCAAACTTGCCGCTCACACACACAGGTGAGAGAAACCACACCAATGCTATGTGCTTTAAGGTTGGTTTTATGTAATACAGTAGGGGTTATGTTTAGGGTGGCACCAGTGCATCATCAAGCCATGATTTCAGGCCTGCTCAGAAAATCCTGGACACAGAAATGGTAAAAACAGTGCACATGCTTTTGACAAGTATTTTTTAACATGTATATTATGTTTAGACAGAAATCGCTGATTTAACTTTAGCTGGATTTTGATAAATCTTTATAATCGACAAAGGAGAAGTGAAAACAGGAGAAGGACACGACTTAAAATCTGATTTTAGACTTTGCACAAAGGAGGCTGAAGCTCAGACAGGATGTTCCTAATGTTTTATTATCCTGAAAATACCATCCTCTCTCTGGCAACCGTCTCTTGGCATGTCTACATTTGAGTCTTATGTGAGTGTGTGTGTGTGTCAGCATTTTCTTGCAACCTGTGCACAAAGCAGCAGGTGATTTCTAACACCTGGCACCAGTTGAAGCCAGAGGGCAGAGGGCAACAACCCCCGCTGGTCCTCCATGTGCTCTGCACAAGCATCCAAAGGCCCTCACCACCAGTACACACACACACATACACACACACACACACACATTGTTCAAGCTGGGCAGCACCAGTTGTATATGAACAATTACTAAAGCTGCCAGACGGACTGGGGTTAGATTGGATCTATACCAGCTGCCAGACTGACAGTTACCCCCAGCAGAGAGATCACCACCACTCTGGACTGCTGCTCGAGGGAGTGCTGCCGCTTCTGCACTCTCTAGCCTTCTTTCAATCACAATCTGCCCAAAACTTTTTCTACACACTCTTCAGTATCACTGTTTCCCCTTGTCTATGAACACATCGCCCTGAACTCAAAGAACAAGCACAAAGAAAGCTGGTGTCCGCTTTGCATTGTCGTGTCATTTGTTAAAAGGACATTTCACCGATTTTCAACCAGCTTTGTATCAAAACAATGTGGGTAGTATGTGTACATGAACTGTGGTCGACTTCCCTCCATCTAACCAGTGCCTATATATCCGTACGGTACATCATCCGGCTGTATGACGCATTTTATGTCATCCGGCAGAGTTTCACTGGCTCGCAAGCAAGCTTGAACTACAGGCTATACTTCCGCATCTTCATATTGCCCACCACTAATGCTGCCACCCCCAACACAAACAGTATAGAAAAAGATCAAGAGACATTTCTCGCCTCAAATGCTTTCAGAAACATGTTTTAGCTTACTGTTAAACTGTAACACCAGATTGACTGTAAGCTGAAACCATTTCCCTCAGTGGAAACAAAGCTTTTATTTATTTTAATTTCACAGATAAGAAACAATAAATTGTGAAGACAATGAAGCCTCCACAAAAATAACACTTTAAGTCTTGTGTGTGATTTATCCTGGCTTCATATGAGCAGAGGAAATCTCTGCTAGTCGCTAGGCTAATTTATACAATGTAAAATGCCATAGGCCTGTGCTAATAACATTAGCATGTTGTATTTGTGGGGAAAATGTGTCCAGATAAAGACAAGTGTTTGTCTGTGAATGCTGCGAGTTATAGTGAAGCTGATTTGTGTACTTGTGTTTGAAATTGTCTCTATTAAGCCATGTTTAATGTGTGTTTTAAAACAACTAAACTTCCCAGAAACCTTTGCCACCGACTAGTGTTTTGGAAGTGTAATTGCAGAGTGACACAGACACACCACCGCACAAGTATAAACACTCACAACAGTGTAAGCCACGTGCATAGACTCTGCATAGACCTGACGCACAAGTATAAATCAGCCACCAGTGGGAGTGTTTATTGGTCTGGTGTGGCACAGTGCCTTTTTCTGTTTTCTCTGCTTCTGTAGCACCAATTTCAAAAGTATCTGCTTCTTCCGACTGCATCCTAGTTTTATTAAAAGGCCATCTCTTCAGCAGTGAAGTACTATACTTAAATGTAAAGCCACTTAAAAACACCTCAAAGACTGCAGCCAGTGGTTTCACTCATCACTTTACCTTGTGAAAGTAAATAACAAGCCAGTAGTCTGTGCTCATAATCCCAGAAAAACACTGACCAGCTAGTGCTGGAGGTGCTGGTCACTAAGATCATGAGGCACTCTCAGAGCATGCGTTTGTTTACCTGATTCCCTGTACCTTTGCCTCCTGCCCTTGCTCTCCCCCCTCCTATACTTTCATCATCCTCACTCCCATCTTTGTTCTTTTCACTCTGTCAGTTGTTGGGGTCGATAGGCCAGGTCTTCCCTGAGGCCCCTTACACGCTCATATCAATCTGGTTCAATCTAGTTATTAATAACACAGGCGATGGAGATGTGCTAGAAGCAGAAATTGATTATTTTCACCCTCTCACCTCTCTCTCTTTTAGTCTCTGATGAGCCAACAGAAGCAGAACCAAAACAGTATGGAGGAGCAGAGTGAAGTGAAGAGGTGAACAAATACACCAGGTACACTATATTTTCTGACCTCATGTTTACTAGAAGAATTTACTTGTTAGTGTAACTTCTACAGTAATTTGTCAGTAACAATGTGGCTCCAGAAAATGTTACTGAAACCAAAACCAGAAAGTGTCTTTGTGCAATGTGACAAAAAATCTTATTCAGTGACATTGAGGAAACGTACAGAATATCCAATGGACTTTAACATAAGGAGGATTTTTCCCTTTTTCCAAGAAAGCCCAGCTATCATATACAAATCTATGCTGTCTATTAAAACATTCAACATTTTGGAGCAAATATTGTGCTGTTAACTTTGCATTTCACTCTGAAAACGGACACTAGTTCGCCTAGTTTGCTAACGTTAGCACTGTTTCCTTTATTTTATTTCAACACCATCGTCAACAGCTCCTGCAATCAGTGTGTGTTCGTACCACGTTATAGAAAGAAGAGGTTGACTGATAGTGGATTTCTAAGGCAGATATAGACCCTTTCACTGTTCTCAATTCTCCATAGACTTTAGCCAGCACTAGCTAGCAAGTTCTTTTGGCTTGTTTTAGACAATGGAGCGAGAGATGCATTCAGAAATACTCATTCAAGTGCTGGCACAAACTGGAACGTTCGTAAATTCGTAGCGCTCTCTGATTCTACCGTTCCGTTATCCAGGGCACGGCACTTTTGGAGTGGTAGACCACACTCGGGGCACTCTGTCTGGGGAGACGGAGCAGCAGAGCGCAGAGCGGAGTGAATGTGTGGTTAACTTAATTGTCCCTTAATTTATATAGAAATATAACGCTCTGTTTCTTCGACCAACTGGGCTCTCATTTTAGTGTAGAGCTTCAGACTGAATTTATGAACGCACCATGTCAGGTCACTCACTCTCCGGGACCACGAGTGTTACTTGAATAAGTAAACTCTGACCAACACATAACGTTATTCATCCCTACAACAGGAAATACTTTGTCCCTAACCTGATATGAAGTGTGCGCTGCACTTGTGAGCATTTTTGATGATGGCCTCCGTCCAGTCCTTTGGTCTGATCACATTTAACCATCTTTGTCTTTGTTGACGGGCAGTGGCAGCTGGTATGTGATAAAATTTAAGTTTTGAGCCATGACTCCTTCTATTCTGGCTCCCAGTAACACAACAAGACGATATTTTAAGACTTCTGTGTCGCCTTCAGCCCTGTGGTGGCGAGTCGTGTTTTGCCTCCAGCTAACAAACTGACGTCACTGTGACGTCGGCCCTAAAAGAGTCTACACACACAGCAGAAGGGACCTGCTTTCTCTGGAGCTGTACCCACTGATCATTTAGCACAACCCTCCCCTCTTCAGCTCCGGTCGATGATATATGTCCCTGCATGAGTGGTTGAGGCTGTGCAGCCACCGGCCTCTATCAGAGCCAAATTCTGCCGATAACAATAGTTTGTAAAACGTCCTATGGGTGCAGATTAATTGGTCAAACCACTAAATTGGTCGACCTCCAATAAAAAAGGGGGTATATCTAGCATTAGCTGTCTTGAAGTAATATTATAAACTCCTTTTAGTGCCCACACACAGAGATACTGCAGCAGTCAAATAACTGTACTGAGTATCTTCAGTTAGGATAGAAACTTCACTCCCCTGTAAAACACTAATGTAGGAGGAGCACAGAAAAAGTAAGGATATGTATGTTGACTTCTCAACAAAAACTACACTTAATTTCAGTCTGACTTTTCATGACACCTGATTTCCATATTGTACATTTGTGTACAGTACACAGTGAGAAGCTATGACTATGGTGCGCCTCATAAATCACTCTGAGAGGTGGATTCACAAAAGGATAGTGCAGCTTTTACAGCCTCTAAACCTGCACAAATAAAACAAAAAGAAACCGTGTGATTCTCACATACCCACAAAGGGTGAAATACACCCCTAACTGTACTGCTGAGCAAGTCTCGGTGCATCTGTGCTATCTGAATGTATTCAAATGAGGTAATATGCATACACATGGTGCAAAATTGCTGTGCAAAGAGTCTCGTTGCAAAAAAAACAGTAACAAAGATCAGCGCTAACAGGTACACACGGCTAAAACACATCTTCAGAGAGCTGGTGGTAACTGAAGGGAATTTATAAGCAGCGTCACAGTGATCTTCTTCTACAGTCTAAAGATGTTTGTTTGAAAACAACATTGACAGACTTGGATATTAAACTCCAAATGCTATTTCTTTCTCACATATGTAAATTCCTTGCCTGAATTTTGGAGGAATGCCGCTGCACCTCATTTGTCAGCAGTAGCAATCCTAGACTCTGGGAGGCTCCAGGCAAAGAAGACCATGAGGCCCTGATGGCTGCACTGACGGTTACACCGAACCTCGTAGGTATGACGATGCCTCACTCAGGGTTTTCTTGGGGCAGTGGCGGAGAATTGTGTAGTGCCTTTATGGGATGTTAAAGGAGGTTTATAGTTGCCATTATTTATATATTTTAAAAACATTTGCCTGATTTGCCTTTCCTTACAGTGCGCCCCTGTCGGTCAGGACCTGCAGCTGGCAGTCTCAAAATTTTGGTTTTCGTTTGCACTCCGCCATTGTTCTGCCTGCTGTGTTCTTGATACAAAGGCAACATTCATGCTCTGCCACCAAGATATATGCACGTGAATGTGTTGTGTTCACAAGAATGAGACGGATCCAAGGTCACAGTGGCCTTGACCTTAGACCTTCAAAATCTAATCAGTTCATCATTTAGGCGAAGTGGATGCTTGTGTTTAAAGAAATTCCCTCAAGGTGTTCTTAAGATAGGTTCATGAGAGTGCGACGGACAGGGTCTCAGTGACCTCGACCATTGACCACTAAATTCTGAGTTCATTGTCGCGTGTAAGTAAACATTTGTGCCAACTTCCAAAAATTCCCTACAGGATATATTGTGTTCCTGAGAATGGAACGGACAACACGAAAACTTGATGACACCAGCCATGGCTATCACCAGCATGGAGGCTAAGAAAAAAGCAAATTTCACCTATCTGCAAAACTTCATGGCCGTGTTCACACTGTAATATCATAAACGCTAGGGCTGCCCCCGACCAAGAATTTTCCTTGTTGACAAATAGTCTCTAATAGTTTATGGCCATTAGTCGACTAGTCACCCGCATGTTTATGATATCAATTTAATTATTGATTTATATATATTTAAATGAACAATAAAATCTTGCCGACTAATGACCTTTTTGGTCGACAAACTGTGGAATATTATGGAGCAGTGCTAATTAACACATTATCTTCTGTGAATCAGACCTTGAGATGGTGCTTGCAAGTGAAGCACAATCTATTCTTTGTGAATTTGGCCGTCAGAGAGCAGCAGGGTGGATGTTGGATTTCCAGGAAGTTGTATTTCTGTGTGTGAGTGTGTATGTGTGTGTGTGTGTGTGTGTGTTTTAGTGCCTTAATCCTACCAGTGCTTCCCTCAGCTTTTCTCATGGACCATGGACAGAGCAGGAATAGGTGATGAGCTTACAATGCGGAAGCTACAGGAAACATTAATTCGTAATCTAACAGAAGTATTGGGCTGGAACCTCTCCTGACTGACAATATTGCACCCAAAAGTGATTTTGTTCTGCAGGTCTGAGATTAGATAGGATGGGTGGTGTATAAAACTTGAATTCTGGATTTTTTTTTGTGCGCCGATACGTCTGTTTGAAATGTATTGCCTGCTGTGTGTGTGCGAATGTGAAGGAGAGGGAGCGGCTGATGGTGAGAGATATAGAGGCAGAGAGATGCTGCACTGGTGCGTGGCAGGCGGGTTATTACAATAATGAGGATGGATGTGTTTATCATGAGTTGTGTATCCCATTCCAATCCTTGCCTCCTTCTCGTCGTCCCTCCATACCTCTTTCCCTCTCCGGCTCACTTGAGTAGCTCCGTCTGCGTCCTACATCTGGCAGACCGGGACCTCATCTTGACGTTCCAGCCTCGTTGTTACAGCTTGTCTCAAGAGGAAGGTGTGTGTGTGTGTCTAAGTGTCACCCTCCTCCGCCTCCACCACCCGAAGCCACCCCTCCACCTTTGTGGCTAAGGCCAGGTGTAGCTATGGGGGGGTAATGGGGTGTGGAATTTGGGCAGGAGAAAAAGAGCCACTCCACGACTCAGCGCTTTCTCTGACAGGGCCCCTAGCGATAACCCTCCGTCGCCCCTCCCGTCCCCGTTCTCTGACTTTCCTCTATTTTCCTGTTGTTTTTGGCCTCCCCTGTCTAAGAGGCACAGGTGAGAGAAATCCAATTTTCAGGGCACCTTCTTTCACGCATCCTTGTGCACATCCATCCGTCCGTCTGTCCACTTCTGAGTCCCAGACCACTAGATTCCCTACCACAGGTCATTGCATCCGTAGAGGATTAGGACATTTGAGTGACAATAACAGGCCCAGAAAGTTGTTAAGAGGTGCCAGACTTTCATGCTGAGTATACTGAAACTTTCTCTTCAGGGAGAGAGTGAAAAGAAGAAATGTAAAACCCGTAATCTAAAAAGTTTCACATGTTCTGAAATGCGGTTTTTGACAAAAGTATCACTCTTCAAAATTTGCTTTCATTTCACGAGATCAAAAGAGTCAATCCACCTGGCATCTGACTCAGAGAAACTCTAACTTGGCTGTGCCTCGCAGATTTAATGAAGGCTTGGTTGTTTTGAAAAGGGCTGTTGAACTAAATTGAATAAAGCACGGTTGGACCGGCCGTCTACTTTGCAAAAGAAGTAGGAGGGAAAGGAGAGGAATATTCTGATCCACAATGACATATGCTGTCTAACTAAAATAGAGGGAGTCTCTGTCTGTATCTATGTCCCTCGATTTTCTTGATCAACTTCACACTTGGCCGGTGTATTGCTGAGGACTCAAGGAAGTGCAATGCAAACTCTTAAGATCTAAGGGACATATTTTTTAGGTGTGAAACAGTCGATCTGGATCAAAATCAATTCAATGATCAATAATCCAGTTTCATCAATGCAAAGCGAAAACATCAATCTATATCGTCATCTTTAAGATACGTTTTTGTCTTGAAAGTCTGTGTCGCCATCAAACAGTGGCAGGCAGGTGGCAAACAGCCACGAGAAAGACAATGAGGGTAGCGTTACTCACTCTGGAAATATTTTGGATTTCTGAAAAAATACAGATCAACAGAGCACATGCCACATGTAAACTATTATGTTACGAGATAAAACACAACGTAACGGTTGGGCATCTCACTTCGCTAACTTCTCTCTAACCAAGCTGATATGCAGTGACTTAAAGAGTAAGGAAAATAAAAACGTAACATGTAATTTATTAAGTTGTAAGTAGAGGGAAAAAATCATCTGAACAGCATGCTGGGCACAGCTTGCTCTCTGTACAGTCGAGCCCCCAGTAACGGACCTGGGCTTCAAAGCCAATTTGAAAAAGTAGCCAAACTGTGGAATTACAACTTCTGGATCCATCACCTGATGCCACGGGGCCCAAAAAGACTCATAGACGTACATTGTGAGGGAAATGTCTGTAATTCAGTGGGTAATTTTTTGGAGGTACATCATCTTCCTTCCATTGGCAGGGCTTTTCCATTGGCGCTTTTGACCGAGCCAAGTCAAACCATGCGGCGCCAATTTGCGTCTCCTTTGTCAGTTTAAACCTGCCGAGTTGTGCCAAGCTGCACCCGAGACGGACCTTCTCTGGAGTCGAGCCAAAAGCATGCCCAACTGACTCCAGGTGGGTAGCGACAATGATTTGCCAATTGCAGCCAATCCCAAACAACCCCTCTTTTCCCCTTAAACAAATGTGTATTGCAAGACTCAGCTCATGTCTGTCAGTGCAGGAGACCAGAGAGAAAGACGTTTTTAAAAGTCTCTGTGAGTCCAGCTCTCAGCAGCTTGTGTAATCTCTGTGGTGTGAAGTTTAGTTTCTTTCCTGCCTCCCTGTTTGTACTTTAGATATCTGCGTTATTTTACTGCTTCTTATTCATTTTCAGCTGTATAGGAGTAGAAGTTAGTGCCGATAAAAAACTCAGCATTTCCTTATTTTGCTGCTTCACAATAAAAGCTTTTACATAACAAAATTAAAGGGGACTTTTATTGTAAAGAATTTATAGGAAATTAAACGATTACAAGCTATTTTCCAATAAAAGAAGCCTATTAATAGTGCAGAGAGAGAGAGAAACAGTCACAGTGAGATGTTAATGAAGAGCTCCAGACAACAGGCTCTTATACTGCACCTCTACAAACAGCTCACCTCCAACAGGTGATGGAAAACACTTGCAGCCAAAAGCTTAAAAGCGTTGACCAGCCCGCTGCTGTTAAACTGCATTGAGTTAAGACAAGTCGTCTTCAGTTAAAGACACACCCTTTAAGCAGGTAGCCCCTGTTGTAATGGAAAAGTGCTGGGCTGACATGTTAAACTGAGCCAAGGCAAGCCAGCATGTGTATGAAAACACTGTTACAGAGACCTTGTTTACATCATTATGTGCTAGAAGTTGAAAAATTCACTGATAGCCAAATCCTGGGTTATATTTCTGACTGTCATTCATGAGTGCAAATCCAAGACCTAGCGGTTGGGAGGCAGGGCTAAAGGAAATGCTAGTGCGCCTGCTCTATGGGCCCAATTATGCAGAAGATCCGGGCAATATCAAACCTGGAAATTGAACATTCTTTGCTTCAAGCCTCACTGAGCAGCATACATAGAGATGAATGGGGCCCCGCCTCAAAACGATGTATCCAGTTCTCTTTATACATCCAAAGCTATGGTACATTCAAGAACAGGTGAAGACGGAGAGACCAGAGTGGTCAGAGATGTTACACTGTAAACAACTCAAATAATTCAAGCATCAGCGATGTAACTTTTGGAATGAAGGTTCTTGTTCCTGGAAATGGCCTGATCCCCAAAAGATAGCTGATAGCAAATGATGCATATAGTGTAGCATAGGGCTGGGCGATATGGCGTATTAAGAACAAACATATCTTTAGGCTGTACATATATCTCCTCTAAACTACTCCAGACTACAAAAATATGAAATAATAAATTAACTACTGTTACAATAAAGTTAACATACTGTTATAATAAAGTTAAATAAAGTACTGTTAAATAAAGTAATGTTTTGATAAAGTTAAACAAAATAGTGTTTTATGAAGTTAAAGTAATGTTTTAATAAATTTAAATAAAGTAGTGTTATAAAGAAGTTAAATAGTATTTTATAAAGTTAAATAAAATAGTGTTTGATAAATTAAATAAAGTAGTATTTTAATAAAGTTAAATAAATTAGTGTTTTCATAAAGTTAAATAAAAGTGTTTTAATAAAGTAAAATAAAGTAGTGTTTTCATAAAGTTAAATAAAGTAGTATTTTAATAAAGTTAAATAAAATAGTGTTATAATAAAGTTATATAAAGTAGTGTTTTAATAAAGTTAAACAGAATAGTATTTTGATAGTTAATTAAAATAGTATTTTAATAGAGTTAAATAAAGTAGTGGTTTAATAAAGTTAAATAAAGTAGTGTTTTAATTAAAATAAATGAAATAGTACTTTAATAAAGTTAAATAAAGTAGTGTTTTCATAAAGGTAAATAAAATAGTACTTCAATAAAGTTCAATAAAAATGTGTTTTAATAAAATTAAATAAAGTTGTACTTTAATAAAGGTAAATAAAGTTGTGTTATGATAAAGTTAAATAAAGTAGGGTAAAAATAAAGTCAAATGAGGTAGTGCTTTAATAAAGTTAAATAAAATAGCATTTTCATAAAGTTTAAATAAAGTAGTGTTTTTATAAAGTTAAATAAAATAGTGTTACAATAAAGGTAAATGATATACATTTATAATAAAATTTAAAAAAAAAGTTTTTGATAATAAGAGTGAATAAAGTATTGTTATAATAACATAAACAAAAAGCAGAACCACTGGTGCTTTTATTCTGAAGTACCCCGCTTGTCTCAGGCCAACAGTGTTGATGTAATTTGAGGTTCAGTGTCAACAGTTAGATGTTAGCAGTTACCAGAAAGTTTAACTGTCACAGCGGCGCTGGTTAATGTGAGAACTTCTTCACTGTGAGCAGAAAACAAACTAACAGCTCCCCAGTTCATATATTAATAACATCTGAAAGTCACACTGGTGCTCCATGGTCGCAAAATGTGACCAAAGGGTTGCAGTCTGGAGCCCTGCAGATACAAAAACACACACCTCACCTGCTTACAGATGTCCAGGAGAGACTGCGTGTGACGTATCATGTTTCTATGTCTTCTTTTTCTTTTTGTGTCTGTGAAAGGGAGAAATATCAAAGTGAGTCTCATGTGAGTCTTAAAAAAATGATGTGACAATTTATATTTCATATACGTAATATAGTCATTTTATACATCCCACATGGAAGAAGCTGCGAGTATGATCAATATACCGCCTCTAGCATTGCTAGGGGACACTGCTATGTTATGGCGGGGGGATTGTTCAGTGCCCAAGGAAGCGCAGTGTGGAGAGTGAGTTTGTTTGGATGAGCAGTTCTGGAGAAAGCTGCATGCAGCAATACTGGAGGCCAAACAATCTGCCCACTCCAAAGGGGCACTTTCTGAACAGGCACTGCACTGGTGACTTCAAAGTTCCTAATTAAATCTGGAAATCTGGCTGAATAGAGTGACACTAAATCAAAGTGATCATCAGGTCAACAGATCAATACTGTGCAAATCCTCCTCGCAAACGCCCTGTCACTCACATTCTCCCCGTCTATCTACACACACACACACACACACACACACACACACACACACACACACACACACACACACACACACACACACACACACACGGACTTCTTAATCTCTTTTTCACAAACTTCTATCTCCCTCACGTTCACTCTATCTTTACCCCTCTCTTAGCGGATCAATCCAGTCGGCTTCACTGGTTCGAAAATAAACATTTGCTTAATGGAACACAAATAAAAGGGAAAGGCACGCTTTCTAATGAGTAATTGATCCTCCATTTGTCCCTTTTTTCTTTGACCTTCTTGTCCTCCTCTCGTACACACATGGCATCCAAAGCTGTGTGCGGCATTGTTGCTCCCACTAAACCTCTGACACCTCACGCTCAGAGCGACTGAGGCCTCCAGGTGTCATAGAAAGTTCATGGTAAAATTATTCTCATCTCAACTCTCGCTGCCTTTTCTTTTTTTAACTTTTCTTTTTTCATGACTCAACATGATCGTTATCAGTTGTGTGGGTGTTATTGGAGTGAGTGTATGTGTGTTTTTCTGTGTTATTTTCACAGAAATGGCCTCCTCGTTCCTGGAAATGAACGCGACCAACCAAAGCAGGCACTCGAGTGCTAATCAGCTCCTGTGTGATTGGCTTTGGGTAATCGTTACAGAAAATTGCTGCGCTTTTTTGATGAGTCAAGAACTGACATGCCCTTGAATGAGTCGCTTTAGATATGAGCGCGAGTGGTTTGTGTTTGTGTGCGCTGCAAAAAATACCCATTTTAACACAGTTTTTTAAACTTCTTTGCAGTCCTTAAATTATACCTCTGAAACAAGTGGATAATCTCCCAATGAGATGAGCTGTTGCTACTCATCTCAGCGCGCTTACTTTGAGAGTTTTCTCATGACTTTAAAGTGGGAGTATCTTGCAATCAAGATGATGTGCTTATACATATTTAAAGTTGGTACCACTTGAGAATATCTTTTAAAGGGTTTTTAAAAAAGGTTTTTGAACTTCTTCATATAATTTCCAAGTTAAAGTAACTTTTTAATAACTGCTTTTTCACAGTGTGTATCTTTAAAGTATAAAACTTTGTATATGTGAACAATACTTTATAAAATTGTGCATGAAGTTACATCAAAGTTCACATCTAAACAAAAAAGACTACTTTCTTACACCCAGTGCAAAGTGGCACATAGTTCGGTAGTGTACGTAGCAAATGTACTTCAATCAAGAACACTTTAGATAAAAGCTCCTTTTCCATCAACATTCCCAGGAACTTTTAGATCCAGGAATTTATTTACCTGGGTAAAAGAATTTCTGGTAATCTGTGTGGTTTGCGTTTCCACCACACCTCAAAGTTCCAGAAAATGTATTAAAATCAGGCTGACTTCGGTCTGACCCACTGCGACTGTTGTGGTCCTCCAGCTTCTTATAATCTTGCTTAAGTTCCTTCAACTTTTCACAAATTGGTTTCGGCGTGTGCCCTATATTTAGCTCCACCAGCTTGTCGGCTATTCTTCCATAGATTTGGTCATTTTGAGTCACCGACTCTTAAGTCTGGCTGAATTTCTTCCTCGGCAAATACGCTCAAAAGAGCCTGGACCTTGTCGTCCGTCCACTTCTTGTAGCTTCTCTTCTTTTGCTCCATTTTCCAAATGATCAAAACACAAACCAAGTGAAGCTTGTCGAAATGAAATAAAGTTTGCAGCCACACTGGCATGGAAGTGCGGAACGCTGCAAGTGTGTGTTCCACCAATCAGCGTTCTTTAGCACACAGCCCCGCCTCTCGAGAAGTGTGTCTAAGTCTTACCCCACTACTAGGTACTTTTTTCAGGCAAAGTTTGGGGTTGAGGGAAGGTTTTTTCCCCAGGTAATTTCAGTGGGAACGCACTAAGGTTTAAAAATCCTGGGTAAATGATAAAAGTTCCTGCAGTGGAAAAGGGGCTAAAGAAAACTTGATTTCCATTAGCTGTATTACATTTGGCGACGTGGCTCTGTTCTGGGGCCTCTCTGCCTTTCCTCGGGCCTATGCAGAAAGCGAAAGTTCAATGTCACAGACAGGCCAGAAAACAGGTTAGTAAACAGTAGACAGCAGCACGGAGGCCAGTGAAAATGTTACAATGGTTACCCCGGAGCCGATAAATACCCAAGAATACTGCAGTCATATGACGCGGGTGTGATGCCAATTTCAATATTTCCTGCTACATTAAAAAGACAAGTATTAGCGGATGTGGGGTTTTTTGTTGCAGTGGGAAAGGGGCTCTACTTTGTGCCCTGACTACATGTCACTGAACTAGCAAAACTGAAGTTGAACACACCCTAAATGCACTTTAGACCATGCAGTAAGCCTACAGCCATGCTAGCAGCTCTTTAAGGCTGTTCTTATTCACAGAAGTGCTTTATGGTAAACGCTAACGTGCTCAAAATGACAGTGCTAACATACTAATCAAATCATTAGTGGTGTCTCAATTCAGGGGCTGCAGCCAAACCAAACGCTCCCCAAAATGGGACGCTCTGGTCTGCGGAGGATTTCTTGGTTGCACCACCAGTTGTTCTCGCCCCGACCCGTTGGCATTACAGTTACATAGCAACCAGCTGCGCTTGACAAAAGAAGGAGTAAGCTAGTAAGTTATCTAGCCCTAAATCATGGACTCAGAGATTGTTATTATATATAAATTTTTTTAATTTAATACTTGAGGAGATGATTCACTGCCGGAGACACCGCCGTCTGATATATTTCAGGCTGATGGAGGAAGGTTTTCAGGTAAACTCAGGTTTTCAAGTAGATGTTTAAGCTGTGTGCTTTTAGCTAATAGTATTAACCGTTAGCTAATTAACAACTGTTAGTTAACTGAACTTTATGTGTAATCATCACCAGCGCACAATGCATCTTGGGATAGGCTGGGCCACAAAGGATTCATCCGTTACATCCTCCAAATTCTGGGAAAGAAGGCTGCATTTCTCGGCCACATCTGAAGGATCCTTCAAAATGAGACAGCCTTGGTTGTGCCGATGTGACGCAATCGGTCTTCAAATGCAGCCTTCGAAGGCTGCAGCCCCTGAATTGAGACACAGCTAATATCATCATCTTAGTTTAGCTGAACACAGAGTACACCTGAGGCTGTACTTTCATTAGTTTTTTGGTATTAAGCCCTAAAGTTTAGACAAACGGAGACATTTTGAACCGATGATGGCACTGGATGAAAAGTCAGGGGATCGCCGTTGATATTACAATCCACCCTGAGGGGGACATAATTGGCTGTACCAAATTTCGTGCCAATATATCTCATGGAAAAAAAGTAGCAGTAAGATTTATATTTCTAGTCTAGGTCTCTATTAAGCCCTGTATCTCACTGGAGTCAACAAAAACAGTTTAAGTTGCTTCATATGACTGGACAGCCGGTACACAGGAACTGGTGGGTTTAAGAAGCCTCTACAATCCCTACAACAAGTCCCCAGTGAGTGAGAAGGTAAGTTGAATCTCTAAAAGTATATATCTTATATATTGGTGAGCCTGCTGCGCCCGCCGTTAACAAGTGCTGCCTTTCAGAGTCTTTTCCTGTCATGGCATGATGCACCATGTAATCTTCCCCTCGGACTGTTCGAGTTATTGTGATATTTGAGTGTCATGGCTGATAGAGAAGGTTGGCCTCCTCGGGGCCATGACAACTGATGTAAGATAAATCAGCTGCAAGTCAGCTGTACACATGGGAGAGTCTGGTACATGCAGGATGCAGCTCCCTCAGCAGCAATGCTACCAGTCACTCATCATGCAAGGTTTGTTTAATGATTTTTGCTCTTTACTTTTCAGTTTTGTTCAAAGTAGAGAAGAACACAAAGCTCCCTGGCAGCCTGACAAAAATGTAATAGATACTTGGATTAAGTTTGTGGATTACCTAAAATGTTTATGTCGCTCTGTGTATCTGGATGTCAGCACTTCACAGGACCTGTCTGCGCTGTGACAGCTGTCAGTTAACGGATTTTAGGTGCAATGAGGAGCGACAAGATCTGAGCAGGTGTAGGATTAATGTGGAGCAAAGCTGCAGGCTTGAGACATGAGCTCAAGTCTTAAGTCACACAAATGAGGTCTAGACCTTAACCTGAGACCTGACTCTCTAATGACTTGACTTCAAGTCATTCAACTCTTGGGTTTGATCTGATGAAGAACAGCAAAAGATAAGTACTGAGATGCACACTTTTATTTAGTTTCATCAAAGTAAAAAAAAAACCCCAATAAAACATATTTAAAAAGTTTAAGCAGTTTTCAGAACATTCAGAAATTTAAAGACTTGTTACTTGACCTCGATTTGCCCTATAAGACCTGGACTTGACCCAAAAGACCTGAGTCTTGACCATGAAGACTTAAGACAAGGATTTTCACCAGAGAACTTGAGACATCCCCTGAATGTGAATGTGAGACTCGAGACTTAACTTACTCTTGCCCAAAAGAACTTGAGACCTGAATGGAAAGATTTGATAAAGACTTGGACTTGACCTAAAGGACTTAAAGGCCTAGTGTGTAGAATTGGTGGCATCTAGCAGTATGGTTGCAGAATACATTCAAATGAAACTTCTCCGATGTGCCATTCATGTAGAATTAGAACTGCTAGTAGGACTACTGTGGTGAACACAAATGCAAATGTCTCTCTCCAGAGCCAGTGTTTGGTTTGTCTGTTCTGGTCTACTGTAGAAACATGGTGGACTCAGTGGAAGAGGACCTGCTATGTATGTAAGTATAAACGATTCATTCTAAGGTAACGAAAACATATTAATTCAGGTGATTAATGACTAATGAAAACATATCTTGTTTCTGCCAATATATCTCCCTAAATACTACAAACTGGACATTTTTAGATGTGACCTGACATTCTTAAGACAGATTTTTCCTGCAGGACAAAAGACTCGAAAGACTTGGGTGTTGACTTGGACTGGCCATAGACGACTTGACCTGGAAGACTTGAGACTTGACTTGTAAGACCTGACACTTGATTGGACTTGTCTCAAACAACTTGACCTGAAAGACTTGATTTGATTTGACTTGGACTTGAATTAAAGGACATTATCATTGTCCTAAGACCAAAATCTTGACGATTGCTCCTTCTCTGACAATTTGAGAGAATTTGTCTTTCCCCTGCCTGGCTTAACAATGCTGTCTATGGCCATGTGTAAATCTGTCCTAAAACCACCTTAAACGTTGGTTTTCAAAGCCATGAAACTCACCCAGTGGTCAGTGGTGTTCCTTGATGTTCCCACATAAAAATCTGAAGCGTTATACACTCCAGCCCACTTGATGGTGATAATGCTCCTTTACGTGAGTGTCACCAACCGGCAGGAAACCATTGCAATGTAATGGGACACAGAAAGAAGCAGAAGAAGAAGAAGAAGGCTGGCGTTGTGTTCAAAGGCATCGTACTGTGAAGGTTGTTTGCAAGCCAGTAATAATGGGCAAGTTTTGTGTGGTCAGCGACTGCGGGAGTCAGCGAATGTCGTGCCGGCACTTTCGCTGAGCTAAAAGACTACAATGACTACAACCTTGTTGTAAACAACCCCCTTTCTGTTTCCAGTGGTGGATTACTACCAACGGACAATGAAGCTTCCTATAGGAAATCAATGCATGGACAAAATGTCAAATAAATCATCACAGAAACCACAGTTTGCTACGATTTTTATGTGGGAACATCAAGGAACACCACTGACCACTGGGTGAGTTTCATGGCTTTGAAAACCAACGTTTAAGGTGGTTTTAGGACAGATTTACACATGGCCATAGACAGCATTGTTAAGCCAGGCAGGGGAAAGCCAAATTCTCTCAAATTGTCAGAGAAGGAGCAATCGTCAAGATTTTGGTCTTAACCACTCGATTTCATCATAAACAACCAGGAATGGGGCTCAAAGTGCAAAATACTGGACTTCTCCTTTAAGACTTGATTTGGACTTGTTGCGGACAACTTGAGACTTGACCTGAAAAACTTGAGCTCTGACTTGAACTTCAATTAAAGGACATTAAAATTGACTTGCAAGACTTGAGACTTGATTGGACTTGTCTCAAACTATTTGAGACTTGACCCACTAGACTTAGGACTTGACTGGGACTTGAATTAAAGGACATTAAACTTGACTTGCAAGTCTTGATTAGGACTTGTCTCAAACAACTTGAGACTTGAGTTGGACTTTTTCCAAAGGACTTCAGTTCTGACCTGAGACTTGACTTGTGCTTGCCCAGAAAGACTTGAGATTAGACCTGAAAGACTAAAGATGTGACTTGAATGACTTTAAATTTGACTTGGACTTGAATTAAAGGCCATGTAACTTGACTTGTAAGACTTGAGATGTGACTTGGACCTATCTGGTGAGTATAATAACACAGACATCAATATTCACGGGGCTGTTTCTCTGTCACAGACACTCTCTTAGTATTAACTACTAACTACCAGTGGAACTAATGGTAACAATTTCACAACTGTCACCTCAGTGGAAAGTGAAAATGAAGCCGCAGTGAGTCAGGGGAGAAAAAAGATTTTATTCCAGGCTGAGTGAGGGCTAACAGAAAATTGTTTCTGAGCCGCTCTAATAGAATGAAGAATAGAGAAATATTGATCATACCGGCTGCTGAAAAATCTCCACTCTGCCATCCTCACGCTCTCATCTCACGCCTTTCTCTCCCATCTCTCCCCTCATCTTCATCCCTGTGTGTGTCTGTGTCTGTGTGTGTGTGTGTGTGGGGGGAGATTTTTCCATCTCCGACTGATAACGGTAACCGTGTAGGGCGGGTATTGCGGGGAGAAGACGATTTCATTTCATTCAGGATCAGCCGCCGCAGCAGTGTGGTAAAAAAAACATTCTTAAGGCCCGTGGTCGATGCCGCACTATTTTGTGAGGGAAATTGATTTATACATTTTTAACCAGACAGTGATGAAAAAACATTATGTATCAGATTTTGGAGGGCGAGGACGCCCGCTGATGCACCCCCTCATTACCCCGTCCCAGTGTGGCGTGCGTGCATGCGTGTGTGTGTGCGGTGGGTAATGGAGAGTAATAGCTCGCCCTGTGGAGAAGTGCCCTAGCTGTCGCGGGATGATGACAGATGAAGCCTCGTGTCCCCTGATGATGATGATGACACTAATGCATTCACAGTCCGTTTCCCTCGCACTGATCTCTGCATGACGGAACGAAGGAGAGGGGAGGACGGGCGCGGGAGGTGTGTGTGTGTGTGTGTGAAACAGAGAGGGGAGGAAGTGCAAGGAGAGCGGGAGAGGTCAATAACAGCCAAACATTAGAATATTAATGCCCGCCTCTAGTCACGCTTTCTCCTCTTCTCTCCCTCCGTCTCCAACTTATCCATCTTCCTTTACATTTCACGGCTTAGCTTTCTCAGCCCGACTTCCTCTCTCTCGCACTTCTTCCTCAGTAGGGAGGGATTAGTGGTCATTAGCTGGGGACTCTCATATAATGAGGCTCATCTTCTCCCACATGAAGGACAGTTTAATAGAGAGTGAGAGCTGCGACGCCGGCCCAGGGCCGAGAACATTAACCCCGACTCGCATTCGCCCTCATGGACACCCCAGAGGTGCGTGGACACATGTACACATATGTGCCCGAGCTCCTGTGTTGCAGGGTAAGTAATGCACACGCCATCCCTGAAGGGCACGCTGATGGGAGTGTGTTCCTGAATTAAATTAGGGATGTACGACATATATCGGGAAGATAATGAGCCAATTTTATAATTATGCATTATAACGATAATTAAAATTATAGGCAATAAATAGAGTATCTTCACACCCACTGTGTCGGGTTTAGACTTAGCTTGAGAGCCGCCAATAGTCGTTCAAGTGTCGTCCTCCTTTGTAGGGATGAATAACGTTATGTGTATTAAGGGTTATCATGTCCACCTTATCAGACACTGGGGAGCTATTAAGAGGAAGATTGGATTTCTCTGTAATGCTAACTTTTTAGTGCATCAGCTAACGTTAGCTTAGATAGCACAACAAACTGGAGGAAACAGTTCAAATGTCGTCCTCCTTTGTAAGATTGGCTTCCTGTGACATCATCCATCCACTGAGTGAGAGCATACGGGTCGGACAGTCTGGACCCGTTGGTCAGTGTTTACTTATCCAAGTAACACTCGTGGCCTCGGAGAGTGAGCGACCTGACATGGTGGATGGATGATGTCACAGGAAGCTCTGTGGCTGGTTACTATGCCAGTCTTACAAAGGAGGACGACACTTGAACGGTTTCCTCCGGTTTGTTTTGCTATCGACGCTAACATTAGCTAATGTGCTAAAAAGTTAGCATTACAGAGAAATCCAATCTTCCTCTCAATAGCTCTCCAGTTTCTGATGAGGTGGACATGATAACCCTTAATACACATAACGTTATTCATCCCTACAACAGGAAATACTTTGTCCCTAACCTGATATGAAGTGTGCGCTGCACATGTGAGCATTTTGATGATGGCCTCCGTCCAGTCCTTTGGTCTCATCACATTTAACCATCTTTGTTTTTGTTGATGATATTACAATACAAGACGATATTTTAAGACTCCTATGTAGCCTACAGCCCTGTGGTGGAGAGTCCTGTTTTGCCTCCAGCTAATAAAATGACGTCACTGTGACGTCGGCCCTAAAAGGGTCTATAGTGATGTCAGTCTGATTTGGTTAAATGAGAGCAATAGAATATTAAATCATCCATATTTTCCCACTACATCTCAGCCTTTCTTCCCCTCAGGTCTACATAAACTACAGGTGTTACACTTCTTTTTAAAATACAGAAGCAGGTAATTATCGGTTATCGTATCGGTAGGAAAAAATCCATATCAGTGCATCTCTAAACGAAATGCATAAAATTGAGACAACATGTATCCGAGCATGATCCCACATGTAAACACATATTAAAGCACATTTGCACTGCTTCATTTAGATTGGAAACAATTTGCATCAGATTCATATATGACAGAGGTTTTCACACACACACACACACATACAGATCGACACACAAACACCCCTCAATCACGCGCCCTCCCACCTCCGACTGTGAAATTTGTTTCTCGATATTTCCTCCGCGTCTCTTCCCCCCCCTCCCCGTTCGTTCTTTTGCTGTCTGAGCCAGAGCTGTAGGTGTGTGTCAGAAGTCTTTTCAGCAGCGCCCATGCTTCCGGCTGAGAGCTCTATCTGCTGTGAGAGCTACCTCTCTGAACACGACAGATAAGGCCTCCTCAATGCCACAGCCTCTACCATAAGCAGGCGAACACACGCACAGACACACACAGGCCTGCACAACACCCACGTGCATATTCGGGAACGCATGGGTAAGAGCCGGTGACACGCACAGCTGGATATAAACTGTAGACTGTACTAACAGGTGCTCAAACACGTACGCATAGCCACGGGGTTGTGACTCGCACAAACACATCCTTAATTTAAAGGAATACATGCAGAAACATTCACTCCTACTGCTGTACTCAACACAAGCATTTATAGCTGAAAAAACCATGTAGGCTTCGCTCACACGGTCTGGAAACCAACGGGTGGGAGTGAGAGGAACCAGAAATACCAGATGGCAACTATGTGTGTTTGTGTGTGTGTGTTTGTGCAAATGTGTCTGACTTTGAAATGTAAATGGTGTGAGTGGATGCGCTGCCAGGTACATTGACAGAGCGCATGGCGGGGGAAGTGTGCCCGATGTTACTGTGTGCGATGAGCCACTTAAGTGGGTCTCTGTACATGCAGACGAATGTTTGCAGCTGGTAAAGACACGGGCGGCTTTAGATTAAAGGAGCATTATAAACAGCCGCAGGCAAAGCAGCATGTACCCCCCCCCCCAACTTCCCCCGAAGTGTCGAGCGCTGAATCCTGTGTGGGGTCACCGCTCGCCTGGAATCCAGGCTGGAGATCAAATTTGGTGTCTGACTTTCACAAGCTGCTGGGTGTATTTTTGGTGGATGCGCCTCACAGGGCCGTGGCTTCAGCTCCGTGTGAGCTGATGGGATTGATACATCCAGCTCTGTATTACTGGAGGGATTGAACCGTCCAACATATATCAGTGCAGGGACTGAAACATCTAATCTAAGTGGTGTTAGGGTGGAGGAGCACTGCCACACAAACCTGCTGTCATCAAGAGACAATTCTCTTATCTTCAAACTGCGTATAGAAATTAGATCTAAAATTAGAGACACTTGTATCCACTGATGAATTTAAGGACATAATAAAGAACGTGGTGATAGAGGCATGTGCTTGTTTTTCTCAAGAGGCCGCTATGTTTGAGAAGTTGTTTTATTTTGGATGTGCTACCTTGGCCAGGTCTCTCTGGTAAAGAGATTTTCAATCACAATGGGACTTCCTGGTTAAATAAAGGTAAAGAACATATGGTACTAATTTGCAATTTAATTGCTGCATGTATTATTTGCAGAGTGAATAAGGTGCTTTAAATGAATACTTCACAAGCCAAGTGACAATTTGTGTCTCAATTACTCTCCCCGTCTTAAACTGAATTCGTGAAGAGAACTTTGTTTTCCTCGGTTGAACAAAGAATCCAAAAACCGTTTAATACCAGCAAAAACATTTAAAAACATCTGTTTACAAACTCACACAGCTGCTGCAGAATTATCCAAGTCTCATTTATCCAGTTGTAGTGCTGCCCCCCCAATAGTCGACTGAACGTGAGTCGACCAGAAAGGTTATTAGTTGGCAAGATTTCATTGGTCACTTAGTCGCAGAAAAAAACAAAAAATTGTGGAACTCAAACCTAGAAGACTGGACCATGTGGGAATTTAATTTGAAAGGACAGACACAGGAAGTGGCCACGCTCAGCAGTCAGACAGGAGTCAGGTTCATTTCCGGGGTTGGTACCTGCAGTTATTCCACAGGCTAGTTAATAACATGTCGGGCAGGAAATCCAAAGTGCGGGATCATTTTGAGAAGGTGAAGGACCAACCCAAGGTGATATGTAAACTCATCTTCATTGGTCCACTACAAACATGACATATCATCTCTAACATGTAAGTAGCTAGCCAGACTCTGGCTCCAAATGACGTCACCAGCGCAAGATGGCAGCCGCTGTATCCTGGATATTTTGGTTTTATTTTTTTGGACAGTGGGATTAAGTGGCGATGCGTTGTCCATCTTTATAAACAGTCTGTGATACAGACCATAACTGCTTTTAGCACCAGTCTGTAAACATGTACCAACTGTAAACATGTATGCAGTGATACAGGCGCTGCACCAGACCGTTGTGGTGAAGAGCTTTCAATTTACTGGTCCATCTACGTCCCAACCCTCACCTACGGTCATGAGCTTTGGGTAGTGACCGAAAGAGTGACATCGCAGATACAAGCTGCCAAAATGAGTTTCCTCCGTGGGGTGGCTGGGCTCAGCCTTAGAGATAGAGTAAGGAGCTCGGAGTAGAGCCGCCGCTCCTACATGTCGAAAGGGGTCAGTTGAGGTGGTTCAGGCATCTGATCAGGATCCTCCTGGACGCCCCACTGGTAGGAGGCCTCGAGGCAGACCCAGAACACACTGGAGGGATTACATATCTCATCTGGCCTGGGAACACCTTGGGGTCCTCCAGGAGGAGCTGGAAAGTGTTACCAGGGAGAGGGACGTCTGGGGTGCTTTGCTCAGCGTGCTGCCCCAGTGACCCGTTTCAGATAAGAGGATGAAAATGGATGGATGGATCAATGGATGGCTGGATGGAGGTCAGGGTAATATCAGGACTTTTGTCTAATAACTAAAAGTCTCGTTAATGTTGAGTTTTTCAATATTCAGAATAAATGAAGTGAGACCATGACGATGCCCTAACCTTAAAGATTAGCCTAATATTAGTCTGAAAAGTACCTTCTCTGGTTTCTTTGTCTCTTTAACACTTTCCCCACCATTGCAGCGATTTTCCATCATTTATGACTGGACGATCCCCTCCATTGACGAGATATTCCGTCAATCCGTGATTTTACTGTTACAAGTTAGGGGGCGCTGTTACGCATCTTGTGAAATACAACATAACTGCCGTTTCAAAAGAAAAAGAAGATCTGCTAAAAATCGGAGGAAGATGTTGTTTACAGAAATGTAGCCGCTTGTAGACAACACAAAAGTGCCGGTGCCGATGGAAAAGTTTACGGTTACACGCAAGCCCTGGAGATGTTGATGGACTCAGACTCTGACAATTTCTGTTTTGTTCAACGTTTTGAATCCGATTTGGACGAAAATGCAAACGAGTTTGGTGGGACGAAACAGGATCTCCATGACGACTTCAAGACGACCACAGAGGAGAGGGAGACAACAGTATTGACACAGAACGTGACAACGTGCTCCGCTATCCCTCAAAGAGAATATTATTTTCATTATTATTATTTTTGTTTGCAAAATTCAAACTGACGTAAGAAAATGAGAAAAAAAATGTAAATGTGGAATTAGTTTTATACTTGAAAATTACAGTCTTTGACAAAAGTCTTTTGTCCAAAATGTTGTTTTTTTTAATGAAAATGCATAAATTCAAGTGCTAAATAAAAAAAGAAATGGAATAAAATAGAATAAAATGTTTTTTTGTGTTTAAAAACAGAGGGTCTCTTTAGTTTCATGCATATACTGTTTACATATTCATTGAACAAATTATTCTCTGTGTCCTAAAAGATATGTGAAGATGATCAAAAATGCTTGCAGTGGCTGGCAACTTAAAAATAATACCCTGGCGGGAAAAGTGTTAAACACATCCAGCAGTGATGTCACAGTGTACTAACACACCGTGGAGTACAATATTACGTCACTGATGCCTTAACATAAGTATCAAAATGACAGTCATGCTTTAATTGCCTGGAGTGTATGTGGTGGGGAAATAAATGAATGCAGATGCATTCAGTCTGAACAAGAGCTCTTGTGTTGGGCAGCTTATAGTTATTTCAGTTTGAGGATGCTGCTTTAAAGTCGCATGCATGGGTCACGGGGGGAAAAATATTTCATCACGTTCTCATATGCAAATATGTTTCTATGTGACCCGACATTATACCGTGTCTTCTTTAACAGCCGTGCACGCCAGAGGAAACACATAAGTGAATACGAAGAATCAAAACACCCTTTACAGTACCTACAGGCGGTGAGAAAAGAGCTTAAAAGTATGAATATGCATGATGTCTCATTTCAAATCCTTCATTTAAGGGGGTATACAAGGCAGAGAGGGATACAAGTGTTCATGTTTCATGTCGCAGTCAAGCAGAATTTGTTCATTTACATATAGCATGCTCTTAGATGAATAATGGAATGTAGCAGATGCCCTGAAGGAAATGAATGTTTAATGTTTACTGTATCTTATTAATTTTCCCTTTTGCTGAACACACTTGACTTGCCTGGGCCATGCTGAGTGAATCAATTTTCAAGAGGAAAAAAGAATAAGAGAAAAACATCTTTATCTTTTACCACTATCTCATAACTAATGTAAAAACACAGATTCCACATTGGAGGGTTACAGCACACGTCTACAAAAAGTCTCTCACATGTCCTCTGTGCATCAGACCTCACCAGTGTCGGGAAACTGTTGCGTGAAGTGAGAAGAAAAGAGATTACTCTCTTTTCTTTTGCTTTCTTTAGAGTTGACCTTGTACCATTGTGTTGCTTGTTAGCCTGCTGTGTGTCCTGATCGCTCCCTTAGATGTGCGTGTTGCTTGGATCAATACTGTTGAATGTGGTGGCTGCGCCCTGCCACAGAGAATCAAAGGTTACGTTATTGTGACTCTAATTCTATTAACACAGAAGGGCCCTTTACTGGACTCTATGGGTAATACTCGCCTCCTATCACAAGTATGTATTTACCCACTGAACTTTACATTAACATAGCCGCCCAATCAAGACGTGCCTATCTGAAGACGTGTGGAGCCCACTGTATATTTATGATCAACAACCCTACACATAAGTGTTGTAACAACAATAATAATACATTTTATTTATAGGCGCCTTTCACGACACTCAAGGTCACCTTACAGAGATAGAGAAAATAACAGCAGATTAAATAAGTCAACAAGATAAGGAATAAAGTGACATAAAAAATAAAAAATAATAACATAATAACCAATAAATATTCAGCACAAGTTTTCAGTGAATAAAATTCTGTGTAAATAGTGGGTGTGTGCGGCTAGATGGACGGGAGTCATACTAAGTAGGCTGTTTAAAAGACATAAGTTTTGAGGTGGGATTTGAAAGTGGAAAGAGTTGATGCTACGAATGTCTGGTGGGAGGGAGTTCCAGAGGCGGAGGGCAGAGCAGCTGAAGGCTGTAGACCTCATGGTGGTCAGGTGGGCTGGCAGGACAGTGAGGTGGATGGAAGAGAGAGACCTGAGAGTGCAGGTAGAGGTGTTGATGTGCAAGAATTCGGAGAGCTAGGTTGTGGATGGCCAAAAAGGTGAGGAGTAACATGAACACGCTGGAGAGATTACATATCTCATCTGGCCTGGGAACGCCTTGGGGTTCCCCAGGAGGAGCTGGAAAGTGTTGCTGGGGAGAGGGACGTCTGGGGTGCTTTGCTTAGCCTGCTGCCCCCGTGACCCGGCCTTGGATAAGCGGATGAAAATGGATGAATGAACGTCTGTTTTGCAAGTCTTGGAGGTGTTTTTTGTGGTTGGCTTTAAATGGTGGTGGTGTTAGCTAGCCACCTGCTAGCTAGCCAGGTGCACTATAACATCGGCACGTCATCAGTATCGGCCAATATCGGCTTTAAAATGTACTCAGAATCAGCCGCATATCTTGATATATTACATATATCAAAACGTATTGTATTTCATGTCTCCATCTGCTTTTGGGCCATCATGATAAGAGTATGTATGTATAATATGATGTTAAAACCACTGCAGAAGAGACTTGACGATCACTAATAATTAGGTGAGGGAAAAATCCTGATGAATGAACACTCTGGCGCAGCATAACATCGACCCAGCCACACTAACCCGGACCGTCTAAAGGTTAGTCGCCCTAGCCCCTCTACTTCTTTATAACCTAGAACACCGCAGTGTGGGAGCAGGTGGCCCCTGCAAATTCAGGTAATATGCAACAACCCCATCTCACTCCGAATTCGTCAAATACAGACGCTTGGGCAATGACTTCCGGCATCAGCATCAATAAAAAAAGCTGTGCTTTCACATCAGCATGATACGCCGTGGGTTGCTGTTATTGTTTAACAGCACCCGATGGAGCTGGGGGAAACGCGGCTGGACACAACGACAATTAAGGTGGTGAAAATCAGAGTAGGGCAGGCAGCACGGGTGGTGGATGGGTCCAACAACCACCAACTTCCCAACTCCTGTAAAAAAGAAGTGTATTTTTAAAACAGACAATGCATGTAACAGGCAGAGCTTGACACAGTGTCCCGGAACGTCAACAACCAACGCATCCATGGTACCTTGCACGTCAAATGTGGACGTGGAAAGTCCATGACCAAACGTTGATTTGTGACAAGGTCAGAGTGAGAATGTGTTGTATGCAACCGAACTGGGTGGAGCCATGGCCTAACCTTTCAGGAGTCAAAAGACAGTTGGCAATCGTCATCGCCAAAGAGCAAAAGGATATTGGATGGCAGCATAACCCCGGGTGTACACTGGATCCGTCGTGTGCGCGGTTTGGCCATAGCGCAGACTCGCTCTGGAAGTGTAACTATAGCGGCGCACACGCGAGTGGCTGGAATTGGCGGATCGTGAGATGATAATGTCACGCGATAATTTGCGGAAACCCTGGAGGTACAAAGACATCAACAAAGAAAAGATTTCTCTACCTGCCGGGGGCCACCCACTATGACGTCATGTCGTTGTAGCGATGTGAAATATGCTCAGAAGTTTTCATGGGTGTTTTTATTTTGAAAATTGACGGGATACTCTCGTCTTTTTTGCGCTTGACTTCCTGTTCCTCGTCTGTGGAAACTGACACGTTGTCACGTGGCATCCGTCAAAAAATAGACCCGGCACGTATTTTTAGCGGAGCGGAGCGCCAAGCCGCTTCTAGAACGCGGCTAGGACGTGCCGCGCTGCTTCTGGTAGAGCAGCATACATTGACTTGAATGGCCACAATTAGCTCCAGCACCCGTGCCGCGGCTGAATCATGCACGTGACGGATCCAGTGGACATCCGGGGTAAGGCTCCTACATATATTGTGGGCGTCACACGTATTTGGGTACATCCTGATTGGCTACGTTTATGCAAAGTTCAGTGGGTGAATGCAAGCTCATGATTGGAGGAGAGAATTACCCATAAAGTCCAGTAGAGGGCGGAGCCTATGTGAGACAGAACATCCGTAATCTATCAGTGCAACTACACGCAGACAAACACCAACCACATCGTCCTGATTACCTGCACAAACACACACACACAAGCACATAATATCCTCTTCAAATTAATACTTCCTCTGACATTTCACTTCAGCTGGCTGACCACCACTGATGTTCAAATAACCACAAAAGTAGCTCACACCGTGTGGCGCCGTACTGTAAATACACTCAAAGGCTCCCTGTGCTTTTGATGTAAGCCGCATTTTGATAGCGTTTCAGAGAAAATGCTCTGCTGTCAAATGTGTTGTCTGCCAACTGCGCCATCTGGAAGACTGAGAAAAAGACTGGGTAGTATGGGGAGAAAAAAAAAAAAAAAAATCCACTGTTATAGTAACAACATATGCAGACTGTGTCCAGAGATGATGCGCGGGATAAAATTCCTCTCAAGGATTCCTGCTGTCCTGAGCCACACTCCAACATCTTATCTTCTCTGCTGCAGTCTGGAATTAGTTTCACAGCGTAATAAAACTCAATTTTACTGCAACGGTTACAGAGCTTTACAAGTCATTAAGTCTCATATTCGACCTTAAAATCTTCTCTTTTTTCGATTTTTTTTTTTACCGGAGTGAGCTCGTTCGTGTTTTTACTGTAGCTGCTGAACTTTGAGGAAATAACTTAAATCAAGGCAGAGAAAAGGCAATTCACTTTACAGGCATCATGATGAAAAATTACACCTGAAGAAACAACTTGAAAGAAGTTAATTTGCACCGTGCTGCACTGGAATTAAATCAACCGATTGGCAGTTTTTTTCTTTCAATAAAAAAGTATAAATTTAATGAGTAATTTTTAGAATAAATGACTTGCTGAAATAGATGTTTTTATAGCGTATAGAACAGATTATATTCTGTTTCAAATAAGCAGTAACAGACTAATTTACACCTTAATTGCAAGAGATGTAAATCACACATAGGCTCTCTTATTCACACTTTGTCTAAGACGTAACCCTCCTGGACTTCTGTTTTAGAGACATCTAACATCTGAACCCTCCCCTCTTACAGCTATTTTTGGTGTTCAAGACGACTTCTGTTTATCCAAACAACAGGCTAATTCAGTTGCTTTTGCTTTTCTGGTAGCTAAACCCCTCACTCTGTTGAGAGTGAATCACCATCATCACATATTCGGTGGATCAGAGCTCTCATGCAGTTTCTCCACCTAGAAAAAATAAAGTATACTCTTCGAGGCTCAACTGACAGGGTCTATAACTGAAGGCAGCCATTTTTATCTAGATTAAAACTGCACCTCCTCCCATAGCGCAAGGGTCTAGATCTAGTCGGCCTCCTGTAAAGCCCAGTTCACACCAAAGATTCACAATGAGACAAAACCGTTTTAGAACGTTGCAGAGAAGAGTTGCAGTGGTGTGAACTGACCGTCTGAGCTCGACTCAAGCTAGGTAATTGTGTCACCTGTAACTCAGCCAGCGGCTGATTTTAGAACATAAGGCTGGTCACCTATTTCTACAGCCGATCAGCTTGTAGTGAAGTCCGCTGGTCAAGTCAACGGCATGTTCCCTTGCTGTAGCAGGTGCTCTGTCCCCACCAAGCCCTCTGTTTCCATCCTTGTAGTGTGCCAGTGATGGACGGTGGGTTGCTGTATGTGCCTATGCCTATGCCAAAAAACATGTTTGTTTGACCACCAAAATGTAATCACTACATTGTAGAGTCCATGTGGATGTTTGTGCCAAATCTGAAGGAATTCCCTTAAGGCATTCTTAAGATACTGCATTCACGACAACCCAAAAACATACTGCCTCCAGCCACAGCTATCGCCAAAGTAAGGGCAAAAAACATCCTTCAAAATGGCATCCTAAGAACTAGGATTGTTTTTAAGTCTTGTGTTGTGGACACAACAAAAAGGGGGCTCTTAGAATTATGAAAGAGTTTCTCCAGTGTACACTTGGTCTACAAATTACCGCAGGCCAGCTACCAGAAACCAAATCTTACTGTTGTATAACTTTCTTCATTTTGTTTACTTCTATTATGACAAATTGAGCATAGCGTTAGTTCAGGCAGGACATGATGTCAAGCTCAGCTCACATCCCAGCTACATCAGCTGATCCCAAACAGCCCAATCAACTGATGGAGCAGCTTTGAGATTTATCACATGACTCCTTTCTATGTGACCAACTGGTGAATCTCATTCAGGGTGCCCTATTTAAACTGCTCTGGCCTGCCTACTGTTGCTGCTTCCTCTGCAAGCTGCTTTGCAACCCACCTCCACCCCAGCTCCTCCTTTTCATGCTGTGTCTGACTTATCAATGTCATTTCTGTTTGTCATTGGTGCTGCTCTGTTCTGTTCCTGGGGGGTCTTTGCTGCTGCTCTCTCTGCCTTCGAGTTACCATGTAGGCGCATGGAAGGGCAGAGAGGGTTGCTCTATCTGCTTTTCTCGCATGCATGTGGAGGGCAGAGAGGTGTGCTCTCTCCGCCTTAGGCTTTCCACGTAGACCGGTGGAAGAGGCTTTCTGCGTAGGCCTTGGAAAGGCAGAGAGGCCCCAGAACAGAGCCACACTGCCAAATATAAAACTGCAAATGGAAATAAAGCTTTCTCACACGAAAGTGGCCCTGACTTAACTTTCCTTATTTTATTTGCTTCTATTATGACCACTACGATTATTATGATTGGCAATACTCTGAAAAGGTACATTTTTCTTTTCCTTTCTGACTGTTAATGCAGTTTTTGTGCACAACTTTATTTTATATTTAAAATCTATCAATAAATTTATTAAATAACAAGCAGCAACTGAAGCAATAAGATTTTCTTAACAAAAGGTGCTGCATTATAAAACTCCTTCAACCTCTGACATTGAATTAGTTTTACAAGAGTGATAAGAAGGCAGTGAAAATCCAGTCCTTCTGTGTTCACTCTCTGCTGTAAAGAAAAATGCTTGCACAGAGTCGATTTGATGTAAAGTGAGACGAAACTGCCGGGGAAAGGTCCCTTGGATGTACTCTCATCTTTCTGTTTGGGGTCACTGAATATGATCCATGTAGTGATATTGATTTTGCGATAAATCTGAAAACATCCATATAGCCTACTCTCTGGAACTGCAGCCAAGGGGGAGAAAAAAGGGACTGATATTCCTCAGCCGTATCTTTCCTCTGCTGTTTTTTGTCTGTTGTTTCAAACATATACACTAAATGGTTTTGACCTAATAAACGGAAACAGAATTGATATTCAACCCCACCATCTTCCTTTCTCTCTCTGCTCCTAAATAGGTTACCTCTCAGGCATTCAGACACAGGGGAACACTGACTTCCCCATGAGTGTTTCCTCCTCACAACTTCCCTGCATCTGCAAAGAGAGACCAGCGTCTGTGAGAGAGGAAGTAAAAGAGGGGGTGGAGGGCCGACTGGAAGGGGTATTGTCTAGAAGTAGGTCAAAATGGCCGTTGTTGCGACTGTTTTGGCCGGAGACAAGGAGAGGGGGATGGACCGAGGGATGGAGCGAATTCGGGGGTTTTGTACTTGATGGCGAGGGCGGGGGAGAGAGATGACTAAGGAGAGAAATGGGACTCCGGAAATAAAAAAAGAAAAGATGTTAACAGTTATGGTACACCTGTGGCCACTGGTGAGGTAAGAAGGAGATCTATAAAGAGAAATAAAGTAAGTGAGTCAGTCATCCCATGAGAGAGACAGAAAAGAGATGACCAGTCAAAGGATTAGATGTATTTCAATACTTTCCCCGCTTTTCATTTTCAATTCAGCAAAATCTTTAGCTGATATAAGCCCTTTCCGTCTGTTTTGTGTTTTTCTGTCTCTTCGGAGAAACTGTTGACGGCGACAGAGGTCCCTCAAACTAAGTCCATACTCTAAAGCCATCCCGCTGCTGTGGCTGGAGATAAGAGCCAAGACAGAACCTTTTGAATAATAATACCGCGGGACAGTCACTCACTTCTTTGTGTGTGTGAATCTGTGGGTTGCACTGAGTGTATACAGCGTGCATGCAGCTCTGTGTGCAGTAAAGAAAGAAGCATTTACTCAAATACTGTACTTAAGTACAGTTTTAAGGTACTTGTACTTCACTTGATAATTTTCATTATATGCTCCTTTATATTTCCTCTCGAATACATTTCACGGGCAAAATACTGTATTAATTACTCGACTATATTCTTTTGACAGCTGTAGTTACTAGTTACTGTTTAGATAATGATTTTACATCATCCCAATCTTTTTGTCTCGCAATCTCCGACAGCCAAGACAAACCAAACCCAAGGATGAGCCTACAAGACACAGGCCCAGGAGCCCAAAGTGTCAGAGGGCCCACCCCTGGCCTTCAGCTAGAAGGTGCATGCTGCACTCCCCGATTCTGTTTTTATACTGCCAATGCTGAAAGAAGGATTGGGCTTTCCTGCAAATTTGCACAATTCCTATTTAAAAAGGGCTTTTGTCACTGATGCTGCTGCATGTGCTGGCAAACAATAATCCAAACAATTAGGAACCATTTCTACTAAAGAGCTCATTGGCTAACAAAAAATAATCTTACATAATACAACAAGTTTGTTTTGATCTCTTGTCCTCTTGACTCCAGTCACTTGTTAACTTTCCTCACTTCCATTTCTTTTTTCACCAATGGGCTCCATTAGGTCTGACACAGATTCAACATGCTGAATTAGCCAAAAATAATTGCTAAAGGCAGAATGGGGCGACAAATGCTCACTAATGGCCTGACACTGACCGACGACTGTCCATCAGCGTGGTGTATCAGGGTCCTTACAGGAAGTTTCAGATGTCTGTGAGTTATTACCAGTTCAACCAAAGAGACTTTTCCTCTCTAAACTAATCAGAAGCTTTCATTTGAATAATTGAAGCCCAAAGAGGTGAAACTCTCCAATATTTCACTGACACAAAACAAGGTTTGGAAAACAGTCCAAAAAATGAAAACAAATTTGTGTAGCAGAACTTTGGTTTTTCCTCTTTCCTGCCCCATTAATCATCTCACAACCCCTCAGATTTATCTTTCACCCTTTGGATAAAACTAGCTGCACCTGGACCCACTACAACAGCAAATGCTACTTACACACTGTTGCATCAGTATTAAAGGGATACTTCACTGATTTTCAACCACCGTTGTATCACAACAATGTGAAGAAAGAACTGTGGTAAACTTCCCTACATCTTACCAGCACCTAGATCTCCTGGCTCATCTCTCAGCTCAGATCTGCCAGCGGATTTTCGCTGGCTCTGAAGCTGTTGCTCGAACTGCATGTTGTACTTTCTTATTTTTGAATGCCCATCACCACAGACACAAAGATTAAAGAAGTGGATCAAGAGAAAGATCCGCCCTCCTCTCTCTCAAACTTAGACCAAACTCTGATCAAACATAAACCAAGATTCTGTTACTGTATTTCTCGCCTAAAATGAGTTTAGGAACATTTTTAGTACACTGTTTAAATTTAATTCATGTTCCTTTGCTACCAGCTGGCTTTCATATAATTTCCTGTTGGAAAACAGCCAAGGTCGGAATACATCAATTACCAGTGGGAGCATTTATTGGTCCAGTGCGGCACTGTGCATTCTGGTACTTGTAGGTTTCCTACACCTCAAACAAAGGCGAACGCCACAGTCCTTTTTCTGTGAGGAAAAGAATCCTCTGGTCATAGAGCACAATTTGGGTATTTGGGTCTAGTTTTATGAAAAGACCATCTTCCCAGTGTAGTGTAGATGACCAGACATGACATGCCCAAACTGAGGGGAGAAGCAATTGTTCTCTGAGATGGTTGTCTGAATAACAGGAAAACAGCAGCTTAAGTGACAGGAAACACCTTTTAATGTGTACTGGAAAGCTTGTAGGTGTGTCAACACTAAATTGTCGTAATGTACCAATTCACCAGCAATGGAATACTTCTTTACCAATCTAATCATGTAAGATACAATTATACAAGTATAACTAGAAAATTATAACTAGAAAAGAGCACTCAGTAGAGTGCAGATCTCCGCCAGGCCACCAAGTGGTCACCTGGGCTGATCGCAGCTACTCTAGACAATTCTTGTACTTCTAGCAGATGTGGCACAGCACGTTTCAGAAGCATCCCAGATATACATGCCTCATCTATTTTTGACAGAGCTCTGGCGTGTTGTACAGAGCAGATGGAGATTTCCAGTCAACAGGCACTGTGTGAAATATAGATACAATATAATTATGAGAATTAACGTATTTTTAATAACTAACTTTCAGACCTAGAGTTGTCTCCTTTGGTCTGAATCAGGGACTCATTTTGTTCCAAAGTTGCATAATTGCCTAGAGTTGGTTCGTGTTCTCAAATGCCTTGTGTGAGAAAGCTGCTCTTGATTGGTCAGAATTTCCATGTGGGAAAAATCCTGGAAGTAAACAAAACGTTGAAGAAGAGTACACTTGCAAGATAAATGTGACACTTTCTAATGTCACAATGGAGGGACAACTACGCAGGTTGATTTTAGCGCTGCTCATCGTGGACTATATTGCTGTCATTGTTCATTTGAGTCAAAGCATACAGTTTGAAAACGAGGCGCGGCTCCAACTAGAAAACAATGTTTTGATGCATTGGATGTGCTGAATGTGCATATTAAGGCAGTACAGGAGGAGGCGCACATTAATAATCCTCCAGGACTGTAACATGCTCATGTTTAACCCAAACAATATGTCATGTGACTGCAGCTGGTTCAGATCCAGGTTGGAACACGTTCTCACCACAAACGAACCGCACCAGAGTTCATTTGTAACCAGACTGAGACCACCTCTTCAAGAAGGTCTCAGTCTGGTTGTTTTGGTGCGCACCTGAGTGTGATTGCTGTGTTCACACCTGCCCAAACGAACTGCACTGAGGAGGCAAACAAACTTGAGTTTGACTGAGCTGCACCAAACAGGGCAGGTGTGAAACCCTGAATCACAGCCAGAATTCTTTGATCCATGTCATTCATAACTGAACTTCAGCAGTATTATTGTATTTATCAATGGTAAAATATTAGGCTGATTGGTCCAGTAGTTTGCGTGATTAGTTGCAGACAGACAAAGACACACACTCTCACTCATACAGGCAGCTTGATTCCCTCTAAGCTTACATCTGGTGGAGATAATGTCACTCACAGGGGATTATTTTTCTGCAAAATAAGTCTTTTTGATGCTTAAAGTCTATTTTGCATTTTACTTTTGTCCTTTTATTTAAAGCAACTACAATCAATAATGTCACAGTAACAGGTGTAATGGAGTAGTTTTCTAATGTTTAATTGGTATTGGTAATCTTCTGCTGAATTGAAGGATCTGAGTACTTTTTTCCACCACTGTCTGTGTGTGCTGGGACACAAATGTGAGATAGTGAGAGGTCGCTGACTCTCCACAGACAGAGAGAATTGCAGAATGCAGAGATTGAGAGCTGCAGCCTTACATATTAAACAACACAGAAAAGGGAAAAAAACTCTTTCAAGTTGAGAACAAGCTGCACCACTTCAAGATATAAAACTCAAAGAAATTCAGCTTTGATGCCGTAAATCTAATCTGCCTTCAATATCAACCTTCCTTCAAGAAACTCACAAATCTTCCTCTGTTACCTGAGGAAAAGTTAGCGTTCATGCAAACTCCAAAGTCTGCCGAACGCCCTCCTCGACTGTGATTCAGATCGCCTCAAGGAGACGCCATTACTGGCTGAGGGGGCCATTTGTGTGGGCTGAAATAGCTGTGCTCCTTCACTCCCTGGGTCTGTGCGGGCAGACACACACTTTACTCAAATCCTGATTAGTGGAGTGTTCTCCAGGCACAATAGCATGGTGGGATAATACACGCTGTCCACAAGACTCATTCGAAATTAGAATTATTTAAAATTAGACCAAAAGCCTTTTTGCGCAACGCGAGATTGCGAGCTGCCCTCTTTGACTCGCAATTTTCCCTTATTCTTCCAGCGGGCGCACAGTGGCTCCGCTATGAGGAGTGATTGTTTTTCAGCAGATGCAATCACTTTGTGCACGCGTCTGTGTGTGTGCGCTCGTTTATCTTCCACAATCATCCTAATCAAGTCATAGCAAAGTGGCCTAGGACTTTGTTTACGCTGACAGTCACCCTGATTACCCTGAGTGTGTTTCAGTGGGATATAAAGGGTTATTTAACACGTGACACATGACTCATATGTATAGGCAAGCTACAGTAATACACACTCATGCGTCCCTCTGTCTCTCCCACACACATTCACACCCACATGCAGCCGCTCTCGCCCCTGTTTTTCATTCCAGCTCGGATATTGCACTGCTTTACAGCTTTACTCCTTCTATAACCACAATACGGTGGCATTACCTCCACTAATCTGCAGCTGCTTAACCGAACACACACACAATCTCATACTCTAATATGGCATCGTCTGTGTTGGAGGTGTGTAAAAAGGTGCAATCTCAGCAAATCCTGCTGTAAGAACAAGAGCTCAGAGAGAATATCTTGCTTTCTGTCTATCGATCTCGCCACCTGTCTGTCTTTTTTTCTTTCTTCCTGATGTCCGCAGGCTGCAAACTCATCGCAGAGTGTTGACTAGTGACGGGCAGATCGATTCTTTTCACAGTTTCAGTTCCTCTCAGTTGATAAGTGCAAATGTATTGAACCTTCTGAACCTTTTGAGTTTTGATGCTTCTTGCACAGTATGGTGTCAGTGTCTCCGTGACACTCAACAGCAAGTGCTGCCGGTAACACAATACGTCTCTTCAATCTACTAGTCATGTTTACGTTAATAAAGATGTTCGGCCACTTGAGGCTGACTCCAGAAGCAAGTCAATCCCCATAGACATCCATGTTAAAATGCCCAACTTTACAGCAAAAATAAACATGTTTACAGCCTGGTACAAAAAAGGTCTCCATAGCCAATTTACCCATGCATGAGAACTGTACGGGGTGTGAATTGTTTTATAACCCACCTGTTTATATTTTATTAAGACTTAAAGTTACGCATTATTAAGGGAGGGCCTCTCTGAGTGACAGGTCACCTGCCGATAATGTCCTCAGTTTCTCAGTCAGATCCACGCTTCGCTCCTCCACAGCTCCACCCTCTTGCCCAGCTATGGTCACTTCTGTCTCAAGATAGCGATGGCTTTAATGCCAAACTCGAGGCTTCAGAACATGGGTCCACAAACCAATGGAGGATGTCATGGTAGCTACGTCGATTATTTTAACAGTCAGTGACTTTTGCCCATAAAGGCTCTTTACTCAAGACACACTGGATATTTTGAGCATGTGTTTGAAGTTTACATCTGATTTTCTGCTGTTCTTCACTGTCCCCCTTGGTCCGTTACGTGTACAGGTTAAAGAGAGGACATGTGAATATCAGATTAGGCCGCACATAGCAACACACAAACACACACTGACTCATGCAGACACTCCGCAGACAAACACAGACATACAGATATAGCTCAGACTGTGCTGGCCCAAGGCAGGGACGTGTCATTTCTTATATGTGTGAGTGACTAGAGGGTGAGAGGAGGACAAAAACAAGTTGCAAGCAGGAGTGGAGGAGAGAGAAGAGAAGAAGAGTGACAGGCAGTAGTTGTCTTCTGGCTGTAAGCAACAGAGAGGAGGAGGAGGAGGAGGAGGAGGGGGAGTAGAGCGGAGAGACGGAGAAGGGAGGCTCCAAGTTGTAGCTAATTAAGGCTCTCTAATAAAAAATAAAAAAAACTCTGGACATAGCGCTGAGGAAGATGTTATTAAATCATAGCCAGTGGTGAGGGAGAGCATAAAAACATTAGTGCGCACATTCAAAGCACCGCCCAGGGCCTATTGGCTAGGGTTAGATTTAAAAAGTAACTAATATGAAAAATTAATTAGGGCTCTTGCACCGTTGGGGGGAGGGCGGCGATATCTCTCTGTGTCTTCTTGAAAAAGGAATCCAGGAGCGAACCTCCAGGTGACCCAGCTGACAAGTAGAGAGTGCCCACATATAATGGGCTGGCTTTATTGCTAAATTTAATACCTGTGACCTGTCTAAACGGGTGCTATCCTTAGCCGATATTATTTCAGGATGTGCGGTTAAAAAAATATGTGGATTCTGCCTGAATTTAAACAGCAACATTATTAAAGTCTGTTTCACAGGAAGGAAACGAGATGTATGAGAACAATGGATGAATACAGAAATGAGAAAACACTCAGCCTACAGTATACCACTAACTGCGTTAGATGTTCACACAATTACAACAAACAAAATTTTTTTTCAGTTTCAAGTTCAGTTTAGTTTACTGTCAGCATCATAGAATTAGAAAATACAACATATCATAATTTGTCAGGGAAATATTAAATTTAATTCTGAATTACTTCCACCCTCGTCGCTCAAATTTCACAGTCCACCAAAATTCATCAAGATGGAAACAGGCATCAAATGTCAGACATTAAAGGGACAGTTCATAAAGACAAGTGTTTGTCTGTGAATGCTGCGAGTTATAGTGAAGCTGATTTGTATACTTGTGTTTGAAACTGTCTCTATTAAGCCATGTTTAATGTGTGTTTAATGTGTGTTTTGGGTGTGTTTTGAATCAACTAAACTTTACAGCACTTCACAGAAACCCGCCGACTAGTGTTTTGGAGGTGTAACTGCAGAGTGACACAGACACACTAACGCACAAATATAAATGCTCACAAAGGAGTAGGCCCATGCATAGGCTATGCCGTAAGGTCTGCATAGAGCTGACGCACAAGTATAAATTCCACCTTAGTGGCGGAGTCCACCATTCATGCTCTGGATTCAAACTACCTTCCCATGCGCAGGACAGTAATTGGAAACGAGGCGGTAATGTAACGCAGCGTTACTGTTTGTCATTTTATCTCATTGTTATCAGCTTCAGTGTCACACACTCGCAACAGTCAGGTGTCCTGTTAAAATGCTCCTGAATATAAATCTGATGGCTCAAAAGTTGCTCAGGATGAACACATTAGTTAAACCACTAAAAAGTAGACCTCAAAAGAGAATCAGAACTTTTACTCTTTTATAGTCACATTTTTTATCCTTTGAAATTAAATGTGCATTGTCTTACCTTCACATCTTGTTGCTATTTACTTTGAATCTGACTGTTCTTTTGTATTGTGTTGTTTTAACGCCTCTGTGCGGCACCTTGAACCTACCTCTGTGTATGAAATGTGCTTTATAAATAAAACTGCCTTGCCTTAGTACACATTGGCCTTCAATCTTTTTGTTTGGAGAACGGACTGTAATGGATCGAAGAAATACTTTATTCCCACTGACAACCACAAGTTTTCTTTTACCTCCATTCAAAGGTATAATAAATTTGTCAAAGTGTTGAGACAGACATAGAGACAACAAAAAAGAAGTATGTGTTGAGTGATTGTAGAGAGACAGGAGTGATTAGGTGAAAGTCAAATCGGACGGAGTATATTTAATTATTTAACACATGAGCAGGTCATAATTTATTGATTGTTTTATGAGGGAAGAGCTGAAATGAAAGGAAAATCATAGCTTTGAAAAACCAAATGACCTACATTTGTATTTACTGCCTGTCTGAGTATCAGCTCGTTAAATACCTTTTTACCTACTTTTAAACTTTAGAAATACTCCGCTCACAGCATGTGGATATAAAATTGATTCCCAAAGCTTTCATAGACAGTATGAGGTTATCTTAAAGCAGAACCATTATTTGGGAATCATAATGCCGGCAAATAGAATATTTATTTCCGTCTCCTTGTTACAGACGTAAACACAAAGGCATGTGAGTCAATAGGTGTCAAAGTCGCTTCTCAGAGTCAAAAGAGCAGACGTGGGATCCAGGAGTGCTCGCCATTAGGGGAACAAAAGAACAAAGCATAGGAGGGAATAATAGCTCTCTATTGTGCTGGAAAGAGGAGAAAAAGAAAAAGAAGTCTTTCCGCTGCTTCTCTCATCTGCGGGTCTTAGCGCCACCGAGGCTGATGATCCAAAGAGCGGCTCCAGTGTGGCGGGATAAGCCGTGCCACTCGGATCCGACACCATAACACCGGAGAGGACGGGTGGAGGGGGGTGGGAGGAGTGAGAGCGGCAGAAAGAGGCCGGAGGGGAGAGAGAGAAAAAACAGGCCTAACACTCGACAGAAATCACATCGTTCCTGACCACCGCGCCCGCACACACCATCGTGCACCCTGATTATTACTTGTTGATGGTTTACTCCCAGCAGGTGCTCAGGGTGTTATTCTGGATGATGTGAAAATAGAAAACCTCTCACATGTGCATTAGTGTTTCCCATTTTCTCCCTATTCATACATTCAAAGGGAGTCTCTTTTTTTTTTCTCTTTCTTATATATATATATATCTCGCCACAGGCGCGCTAACTGAATTATCCAAGCTTAGCTGCGAGGCATGCTTTGGTGTTTTAAAGTATAGTATAAAAACAGCACTGCCTGGTGACATGTAATATTAAACTTAAATATAAAATGTTACAGTCACGTTGACAGGGTCTTAAACCTCTCAGACTGTGATTCACAGATGCACAGTTTATTTTCTGCATACATAACATCAGGTGACTGGCAGTTGGAGCACTTCCAAGGGTTGGATAGACATGTAAGTCTCTTGGTTGGATGATCAGTACTGAGGCTGAGCGACTGGGCTCAAAAATATCTGGCTCAAAGTCAAAAGGTACAAGCAGGAAGTCAGGATTTAAAAATTATGGACGTCTTAAGCTCAAAGTCCCCCCACTGCACTCCCCTTCTCACCTCAGAGAATTCTGGCAAACCAGCTTAAAGGTAGGAATTATTGGTTATGTTATTAAACAGTATTGGTAGCAAAAGTGAAAGTCAACCCTAGATTTACTCTGCCTCACTATATTTACATTTTTTTCTGTTTTTAGTTTCCTCTTGGATGTACGCTGCTTGTGGACTGGCACCTGATCACCACCTTTCTATAAAGTCCCGACTTAATCTGCGTGTTGTCCATCCATCCAATCTCATCCACTTCTCCAGGGCCGGGTCACAGCAGCAGGTCAAGCAAAGCACCCCAGATGCCCCTCTCCCTAGCAAGGCTTCCCAGCTCCTCCTGGGGGACACCAAGGTGTTCCCAGGCCAGATGAGATATGTAATCCCTCCAGTGTGTTCTGGGTCTGCCCCGGGGCCTCCTACCAGTGGGACATGCCTAGAACACCTCTAACGGGAGGCGCCCAGGAGGATCCTGATCAGATGCCTGAACCACCTCAGCTGACCCGTTTCGACACGAAGGAGCAGCGGCTCTGCTCCGAGCTCCCTCCAGATGTCCGAGCTCCTCACCCTGTCTCTAAGGCTGAGCCCAGACACCCCACGGAGGAAACTCATTTCAGCCGTTTTTGTCTGTGATCTCATTCATTTGGTCACTACCCTGAGCTCATGACCAAAGGTGAGGGTTGGGACGCAGATGGACCAGTAAATTGAAAGCTTCGCTTTGTGCTGAGGAACATCCTGAACATAGCAGAATGTAAAGAAAACTCAGTTGAGTGCAGATCTCCGCCAGACAGCTGCATTCTGCCTGAACAAGCTGATAGTGTATTTCAGAAGATACGATGTAAAAATGAGTATGAATGTATTTTTAATAACTTAACACAGCCACAAATCTTTGATCCATGTTGTTCATAACTGGACTCTTTATGGTATTTACTTTGGGCCCAATCACACAAAAAGTGTTTAAACAGCCGGGGGCACATTTTTGTAATTGTTTTTAATGAGAATGAAGCTTTTTGCTTTGTGTTGCTGACCGCCTCACATTTCTGCGCTCTACGCACCTGCCATTTTTGCTTGAGCACTCTGAACTCCTCGAGTTGAAAAAACCAACTCAGAGCAGAAAAGTGCCCCACGCCATTTCCGCTTTTTTCCCATTGTCCAATCGGATGATTTGAGAGGCGGGCCTTCTGTGGTGGTCACAACAACAAGTTTACAGTTGGTAAACAATGAAGGAGAAACTGGTAGTAGCGGATGCTGGATAGTCCGAGCTATATGGCCTGACGATAGACAGCAGGTTGTCAAACTGCCCCAGAGTCATCCTAAAATATGCCAGGAAACGTCCATCATGGAGGAGAAGCTCCTGGACCAACTGGTGGTACTCCCCATGATCCACCCTCTTTTTTAGGGTCTCATGTACCCACACAGATCTCTGTTTATCTGCTGACAGCCTCTCACCCTCAACCAGAGCTACAGCAAGTACCCTCTGCCTCAACATTTTAGGAACTAGCTACTAGTTACTGTCAAATAACTAAAAAAAAAACGCTCTCTGTGTGATTGGGGCCTTTGTCTGTAAGCTACAGAAAAACAAAGTAGGAAATAACAACAAAGAAATAAACAATTTAACTACATTATCGTCTAGCTTACTTTTGGTAGAGGCACAAATATCAAGGACAAATGACCAAACCATCAAAATCGGCAAGTCTACAAAATTGGGCACTTTGCACTTCCACTGTGGTATGACGCTGTTTGGAGGACAAAATAAAAACATGCTGGAATTGTCCCTCCCAATTCCCTTACAGTCAAGATGGCGGTGAAGATGACAAAAATTACAGTACTAATAATTCATCTCATTATATGTCTAATTTTAGTGGATCAGTACAAAATTAAGCTGCAAATTAATCCAGTTTAAAATGAGACCAACCTTTTCTATGGATGTCAGTTTTTACCCATGACAAGGTCAAAATGTGGCCTTCAGAACACTAGGCTTGTTGTTTTTAGCTAAGCTTGTGGAAAACTTCGAAGTGAACAGTCAATAACTGTATCATAAAGTCAACATAACAACTTTTCATCAATCGTGAATCACTGCAAACCTTGAGAGGTCTTCTAGCATGCAGTCATAAATGTGCACACAAAATATGAGGCTGATTGGTAGCATATGAGAGTAGCTGAGGACTGAGAGATACACACACTCACACTCATGCACAAACAGCAAAATGCATGATCCCTCCAGGCTTTTATGCCTGATGGAGAAAATAAGAAAATACAGGCAGAGTTCAGGGACTCTGAAGATAAATACACGGCTACATGGCTGTAGAAAGTCATACATGATCCAATTAAAAAAAAAATCTTTAGTGAATTCAGACTGTATTGATTACTAAAATGTAGCATCACAGAGGTTTAACGGCAGTTTCAAACACTGCTAAGACTAAAATGCTGGTGGCTAAAGAGTGAGTTTAAACCTACTAATTGATTTTGTTTGCTTATAAAGTAGTGACATGTAATTTATGATATCTACAAATATTGAAATCAGCCAATTAAACACCCACCTTGCGAATGTCTTTAAACTGTATAACACACCTAGGTTACTAAAATTCCTAAATTCCCTGAAAAAATACAGAGTTCATGATGCACATTCAGCACATCCAATGCATCAAAACATTGTTTTCTAGTTGGAGCCACGCCTCGTTTTCAAACTGTATGCTTTGACTCAAATGAACAATGACAGCAATATAGTCCATGATGAGCAGCGCTAAAATCAACCTGCGTAGTTGTCCCTCCATTGTGACATTAGAAAGTGTCACATTTATCTTGCAAGTGTACTCTTCTTCACTGTTTTCTTTACTTCCTGGATTTTTCCCACATGGAAATTCTGACCAATCAAGAGCAGCTTTCTCACACAAGGCATTTGATCTGGTCCGCTTGTAAATGCTGCCGTGAGAACATGAACCAACTCTAGGCAATTATGCAGCTTTGCAACAAAATGAGTCCCTGATTCAGACCAAAGGAGACAACTCTAGGTCTGAAAGCACCCCAACACTTCATCCCTGAGCGCCCAAAAGTGTCGATGGGGGGCTGCCAAGAGCGTCACAGTTTGACGTGTAGGGCCACTGACCAAGCGTCAGTGAGTGAGAATGTTTTGTTTAAATTGACTCACTTTTCACTGGAGGTCATTAGGACATGAATTCGGCAGCATGCTGCAGTGTTTTTGTTCCCAAACACAAAAACAGAGCCTTCTGAATTTTCTGTACTGTGACTTGTGCCCCTGACTGGCTTCGTCTCCACAGAAATGTCAGCTGTGGCTCATGGGTATTATAGTATTTACAGCCACTGGCCAAACTGAAACACAAAAAGCAGAACTGCTCTTAAATTAAGTCGACAAAATAAAAACTGAAGGCCATGACATAAATGTATAATATTGCTGAATGAACCAGAGGACCTATATTGAAGTGAAAGATTCTTCAAAAACCGGCACTTCCTCTCGTTTCTATAATCTATAGCACACACTAATCACTCCACCCTCCCATACATGACCAAATGAAATATCATACAGAGAAAGCTTTGGGAAAACTCTTCCCAAAGGAGGCTGATAGACTGTATCTCTCTTTCATTTATCCTCTCATCTCTCCTGTGACTCTTCTCATTAAGCAATCGCACCACGTCTGGGTATAACAACGCTAATGGGAGCTGATGATCAATCCTAATTGGTCTCTTCAGAGCGCCTGTCCGCTGTTTGAGAATGTGACCGTTAGCTGGTGCCTCGGCACCCTAATGAACTATTCATCTAGTATCGGCGTGCCCAAAAGGTCAGCCCCCTCGTATATCACCGCGGCTCCCTGCGAATACACACACGAACACACCAAAAGTCAACAGATACACACTCGCGCACATTAAGACATCAGCATGAGGGCATCTGCATGAAGCCCACGTTTCCTGCAGGAATATGTGCATTTTGGCAAAAAAAGAAACGCTCACATGCAAATTGAAACGCCTCACATTTCCCCACGTCTGCACACGAGCCCCGTTAATGGTGCTGAAGTCAAATATTATATGGAGGAGAGTGTTATCTGTATTATTGATGACAGTGAGAGACATTCTGGGCACACTGTGTGCTGATAAAAGAGGCGAGAGGTAGAGGTAGGGAGAGAAAGGAGGCAGGGCTGCACCCACATTGTCTGGCTGACCGCGCAAACAAACATTTCTATGTGTTAGAGTGAGTCTAAGCATCTGTTGAACGTTCACACTGACCAACTGTTTCGCCGAATGTGAACGTTAAGCGGCTAACGTGGGCGGAAAATGCTAATCGCGGTGGCAAAATGCTAATCTCGCCTTCCTCAAGTTGTTTTTGCCATATGCACAGAGCACACGGCGACGGCAATGAGATGTACACACTGTACAGTCACCCGCATCCACGCACACACACACACACACACACACACACACACACACACACACACACACACACACACACACACAAACAAAAAAAAAGCAGCATAAAAGGGAAAACTGAGCAGGGCACAGTGAGCATTCAGTGTGGCCAACCATGAGAAAAATAACATCAAAGATGGAACCTGCTGATATAGAAAAAGGGAACACAGTCACGTGTATGTGTCTAGACTCTGTGCATGTGTGTGTGTGTGTGTGTGTGTGTGTGTGTCGGCTGCTTCCCACAGGCTGAGGGCGAAGCTGCTTGTACTCGCTGACTGTAAGTCTGTAGTTCCGTTTACGCTCGGATGGTTAGAATAAGGATTTGGTTTAAGGGAAAGCTGTTCCCAGATCTGTGTCCATGAAGGAAGAAATCCTCCGTCTGACTTAAACCCCCTCACAGCTCTCTTTCTCTTTCTCTCACACACACACATATACACACACACACACACACAGTCCTCAGTTAATGTAATGCTTCAGTAGGATGAGCATCAGGCGCTGAGGGCATGACCAGCAAACAGGCTGCAGGTTTTCTTTTACTGCAGAGGAGGGAGGGGAAGAGAGAGAAAGAAATATTACTTGACACGGAGAGAAGGAAGGTGAGGGCATTCTTGTGACACCGTTCCTCCTCCTCCTCTCTGTCTCTCTGCCCTCGCTGTCTTTCTAATCCTCATTTTAATTTTCATCTTCCTGGATGTAGCAGCCACCTCTGTAACCTCTTTCTCGCTCCTCTTCCTTCTGTCTTCCTGCCCCCCCTTCTCTCCCCCTATCCAATCTCTACTCATCTCCAACATTTTCTTCATCATCTCCTCCTCCTCGCCAGCCTCTATCCTCCGCATCAACACCCCCTCCAACCCCCATTATCTTTCTCTCTCCGGCCTTCAGTGTTTGAGGGTGCAAAGGGAGTAGCGAGGAGGACTTTCCACTGAGCAGGTTCAGGTTCAGTGAGGGGCTGCTTGTGAATATGTGATCATCTCTGCCCTGCCTCTGCAATGGAAATACTACAGCTGTGTGTCTGCTTATACTTCCTGCATTGTGAGGACTGAAACATGATTTTAACCAATTAAGTGAGAACATTTTTGGAAAGTGAGGACATTTTGGGCGGTCCCTTTGAGGGTTAAGACTTAAGGTGCTTCCCAAAGTCAAGGATGCTTCCTTGGCAGGGCAGGTCCTTCCAAGTCAGGTCCTACAGAAGCTAGGCAAGACTCCTCCTTAGTATTTCTTGAGCACATATTGGAACACGGGGTCTTGTTCACAAGTGAGGGTAGATGGGTGAGATGGATCGGCAGTTTGGTACGGCGTCTGCAGTGATGTGGGCGCTGCGCAAGATGAAGAGGGAGCTGAGCCAGAAGGCGAAGCTTTCGATTTACTGGTCCATCTATGTCCCAACCCTCATCTATGGTCATGAGCTCTGGGAAGCGACTGAAATAATGAGATCGTTGATACAAGCGGCCGAAATGAGTTTCCTCCATGGGGTGTCTGGGCTCAGCCTTAGAGATAGGGTAAGGAGCGTGGACATTTGGAGGGAGCTCGGAGTAGAGCCGCTGCTCCTTCGTGTTGAAAGGGGTCATTTGAGGTGGTTCAGGCATCTGATCAGGATCCTCCTGGGTGCTTCCCGTTAGAGATGTACCAGGCACATCCTACTGGTAGGAGGCCCCCGGGGCAGACCCAGAACACACCCCAGGAGGAGCTGGAAAACATTGCTGGGGAGAGGGACGTTCACGGTGCTTTGTTTGGCCTGCTGCACCCACGAACCAGCCCTGGATAAGCAGATGAAAATGGATGGATGGATATTGGAATAGGCTAGCAAGTGCCTTGGTGTGCATTATCTAAGAGGTACTGCCTTCCATTCTGGGAAATAGCACACTGAGAATTCAGCATACTCAATGCCCGCTAAAGTTACACACATGCATTCTTGAAAATTCTCTGAAGGAAGGACTCAGTCCTAGGTTGAATTCAAAGGATCCTTGACACTGGAACAATCCTTTGGTGGGATTCACTGGTGTAGCCTCCTTGAAATTCAGCCATTTAAGAATCCTTTGTTGATTTTGAGAGGCACCATTGATTTTAAGGTTCAGGTTCAACGTATTCTCATACAACAGTACTGATGATATCTTATGAAAGTGCACATATGGTATGATATCTAACAAATCAGAGGAAAAGGAAGAAGAAGAAGTAGACATACTTTATTAATCCCCAAAGGTAAATTCAATTCTTTCACTCAGCCGGCATAAACGCACAGGCCTGAAATACACACACACGCACGCACTCCCAGAACCTATACATGCATTAAATGGAGAGATGTCAGAGAGAGGGGCCTGCCTTGGACAGGTGCCCCGAACGGTTGGAGGTTACTGCTTACCCAAGGGCACATCGGAAGTGCCCAAGAGGTGAACTGGCATCTCTCCAGCTACCAGTCCACACTTCATACTTGGTCCCAAAGGGAACTTCAACTGGCAACCCTACAGTTCCCAACCCAAGTCCCTATGGACTGTGCTACTGCTGCCCCAAAGGCCTACAACCTTGCCGCAGCAACCGTGGGTTCAATTCCAACCCACAGTCCTTTGCTGCATGTCACTCTTTCTCCCCCCCAAAAATAATCTAAAAAACAGGACTGCCCCCAACTAAAAATTTTCCTGGTCGCCCAATAGTCGTCATTTAGGGCCATTAGTCGACTAGTCACCCGCATGTTTATGATATTAATGTAATGATTAAATGATATATTTTGGTGGTTTGAGTTGAAGGTGTGAGAAAGAATAGTCTCAGTAACATTGTTAACACTGTGCTACATTACAGAGAAATACAAACCGTACTAATGAACCTTCATTAATATAGGCCTATATTTTATCTACAAGTGCACGTCACACACTGAGCGAGCCGCCTGTTAATGACGCTGTGGGCTAATGGGCATGTAGCTACTTCCATGTTTCACATGATACGTCATGTTTGTAGTGGACCAATGAAGATGAGTTTACATATCACCTTGGGTTGGTCCTTCACCTTCTCAAAATGATCCCACACTTTGGATTTCCTGCCCGACATGTTGTTAACTAGCATGTGGAATAACCGCAGGTAACAGCCCTGGAAATTAGAGGCCGTACACATGCCGCGTCTTTAACCACCTGGAAACGCGAGGTTGGGCACTGGGCGCTACTGCAGAGCTGATCTTCTTCCAGGAGCTGTTTATAAGTGTGTAGGCCTATCGTCTGTGGGACAGATGTAAAGCTCTGGGCAGCCCTGCACTAACATGATCAACTTTTCTGTATTTATCAGACTGAATATTTACAGAGGAAGGGAAAGATATCTGTCGGCTGTGATTGGTTTGTAACCTGACTCTGAGCGTGGCCACTTCCTGTGCCTGTCCTTTCAAATTAAATTCCCACATGGTTCAGTCATATAGGTTTTGATTTATTTTGACAAGGTGCAGCTCCTGATAGAGTTTCATGTTTGTTTTTTTGTTTTCCGTTTATTTTTTGCGACTAAGCGATCAATGAAATCTTGCTGACTAATGACCTTTCTGGTCGACTAACATTTAGTCGACTATTAGGGGGCAGCCCTAGTGCAGACTTGAGATTTACTTGTGACTTGCACAACAATAACTTGGTCCAATCTCTAGGGATTATTGGCTCATGATTAGGTGTGTTATATACGAATTGTGGTGCATTACGAACAGCACAAGAGAACAGCCTGTCAGGTTATTTGTGATAGTTAAGGTTAGAGTAAGGGGCTAGAGAATGCATTATGTCAATAAGGGCCCTTACGAAGATAGCAGTACGAGAGTGTGTGTGTGTGTGTGTGTGTGTGTGTGTGTGTGTGTGTGTGTGTGTGAGTGTGTGTGTGTGTGTGTGTGTGTGTGTGTGTGTGTGTGTGTGTGTGCACGCACAAAAGGGACAAGGAGAAGTGAGAAAAAGAATGAGCCATTGTAAGCATCCTTCTGCAGGTACTTCACTACCTGCCTCAGTAATCAATACAGGGAGCGGTCGGGGTAAACACACATATGCATGGCAAGCAAGGTAAGAAAGCTGGCTTTACAGCGGAGTCAAGGGCATGCACATACATGAGGACACACAAAAACTACCTCATTCACACATCCTCATGCACGACCTTTTGTTTCCTTTAGTCTGTCCTCTGTTTATCGATACCCTCGGCGCGTGCACTGTAGTCGAGCCAGCATCCCCCTCATTCCACTTTCTTTCCATTTATTAATAGTATACATGGTGTAGTGTTCGGTGCTTTGTTCTCAGTGACGGGGCCTCTCAGGAGAGTGTAAATCAAATACAAATAGAGTAGATGCAATTCATAAAAGACAGTTTTTTCCCCTACTTTATGTGCAAGGCTTCACATTGGTGTCTGCGTGTGTGCACTTGAATAAAATGAAGACTTTCTGAAGCCCTCAATCTTTCCGGGAGATTGAATGAGAATTACTGGAGAGAGTGAATTACTTTACAGCGCATGCTATCTTGCGCGCGCACGCACTCATGAGCAACAGAAAGAGACAACAGATATACAAATATTAAATCAGAAAAACACAATAAAAAATGAACGCTTTGTCGTAATAAAAGTGTCTTTTCAGATGGCAGGCAGCGAGACAAAAGCCAGCGGTAATGTGGTTACACACACTGCCGTCCTCTTTTTCACTAAACCTCTCTGATGGCTGTGACTCACCTGTTACGTACCTTCTGTCCATTTATTTTACTGCACAATACCTCCCTCTCAGTGTACATATTTCAAGTTGCAAGTCTAACCTTGTCTAGATTTAAGTCATTCGACTTGAAAAGGCATTTTGCACAACACCGAAGAGTAAGGCCTTTAAAATGTCTGAATGTCTGAAATGTCTGAAAAGAAGAAACGCTGGTCTCACTAGGAATCAAGCTTGTTGCTTGGCGATTCATACAAAAGAGGTTGTGGTTTTTATGTCATGTTTATATTGTGGAAGAAGTATCGACTTGTCCTGGCTTTGTTGGCCCATGCTGTGTGATATAACTGAAAGTTGCTCTCTGTGTTTACATGTTAGTAGGGTTATTTGTGACTGTGGCACCCAATGTCAGCTGACGCTACCGTACGTCAGCACTTCTTTTGTTTGAATCAAAAATAATTAAAATGCCTCTGCTGACTATTATTGTGCGAGAATATCTGGACAAACGACTTAAATACGTCGGAGCCTGAATAAAAACCACAAGTCAATAATGTTTCTTTCAATTTCAAAACATGCTGTGTGAGAACTGCTACTCTGGAGGAAGTATGTTCTTCTATTGTGGTGAGTGTCTTTATACTGCAGTTTATTATGGCTTTAAAGCTGGGGTAGGCAGTTTTATTTCGGCATTATTGGGCAAAAATCACAAAATTAACTTTGACCATATTGTAATTCAAGTGGTCTGAGGCTTTAGAAAGTCTAGCCCTTGACAGAAGACTTTGGCCTATCACAGGTCATTTCAGAGAGAGGGCGTTCCCCTTAGATGTTCTACAAATGCAGATGAGTGTGCACGTCACTTCGGTACAAGCCTGATTCAATGGCAGAGATTGCTACAGAGAAAAGTTGTAATTCCAGCACTGGCAACAACTGCCTACACTGCAAATCAACCCAAAACAGACACTTCAAAAAGATCGTCCAAAAGTGAGTAAAACATGCGTCAGTATTGGCAAAGCATTTCAGAGATGGATAGAAACTGTTGCTAACCAGAGCTAAAGGTTCGTGGTTGTGGCTTCAAGTTCATACTAATGCAGCTAACATTAGCTAGAGTCTTGAATCACAGTGTGTCCTCCACTTCACTCCCCACTGCTACAGTGAGGTGCCGATGGGGAGCGAGCAGCGGAGGAGCCGAAGCCAGGCGGAGGAGTCGAAGCCAGGAGAACAGACAGAAGTCAGGGACGCCGCGGCTGAGCACATGGTCGGGGACAGAAGGCAGGTAAGTTCACCAGGAGGCAGACGAGGAGAGCAGATCGGGGGCAGGCAGGGTCGGCAACAGGAGGTCAGGTAGGTGGATAGTCTCGCATGGATGCAGTAGAACAATCTGGCAAGGAGTGAGAGTGCTGGAGAGGCTTATATGCAGGGCTGATTAGGATGAGCTGCAGCTGTGCTGACAGGTGAGCAGAGTTGGGCTGATGAGGTGGGAGTGGCTGACAGGTGGAGTGGAGCAGAGGCAGGGGAGCTGTGACACATGCATTAAATGATATGTCAGAGCGAGGGGGCTGCCTTGGACAGTTGCCCCGAGCAATTGGGAGTTCAGTCCCTTGCTGAAGGGCACCTCGGCAGTGCCCCCGAGGCAAACTGGCACTTCTCTTGCTGCCAGTCCACACTTCATATTTGGTCAAGACTTGAACCGACAACCCTCTGATTCCCAACCCAAGTCCCTATGGACTGAGCTACTGCCACCTAGACCTGGTGCTGGGGGGTTAGCACTGGCCAAATTTGAGCTGCTACACCCGATGACTGACGTGTGTCTCTTGAGGTGTTGCCCGCTCTCCATTCCAGGAAGGGGCAGCAGGCTGAGCAAAGTATTCCAGATGTCTCTCTCCCCAGCTCCAGCTCCAGCTCCTCCTGGGGGACCCTGAGGCATTCCCAGGCCAGATGAGATGTAATCCCTCCAGCATGTTCTGTTCTGGGCCTCTGACCAGTTGAACATGCCCAGAACACCTCTAGCGGGAGGCGCCCAGGAGGATCCTGATCAGATGTCCATACCACCTCAACTGACCCCTTCGGTGTGAAGCAGCAGCGGCTCTACTCTGAGCTCCCTCCGGATGTCCGTGCTGCGGGCAACTCTGCACTGATATAGGATTACATAAATCAATGTATGGGGAACACTGGGTTACTGTTTGAGAGGCGTGCACATGCTCCTGGTCGTCTGGTGGGAGGAGTTTAGAACAAAGAGCTGAGAACTGCAGGAGGAGGGTATATTTTTAAATGTTGTGTTTAAAGTATGTATGTATGGCTTTGCTTATGTAGACAAGATAAGGCTTCAATAAGGCGACATCATCACAGGCTCATATTTTAATGATGAAAATAGCTTTAAAAACATTTTCTAAAGCCACTTTGTTGTCAGTGCTACCACACACACACACACAAAAGAAAATGTCCATAATTACTGTTCATTTTATAACCTTTCTGCCACCGAGGCTGTTACAATACAATAAAGAAAGGATGCTGTATACTTCAGATTGAATGAAACTGATATTTTTATATAATTTTGAACACACTGCAGATTGTACTTCTCACACTGACCTTGTAGATCAGTAAATAAAAACATGAAATGAAAAGAAGGCACTTGCAGCTATAAGGACACTTGAGCACGGATTATGGTATGGAGGAAATGGAGCGTGGGGGAATCTGTTCATGCATTTAAATGGTACAAAATTATCCTTGCTCTTGCGTCATTATTCAGATTTCAAAATTTGCATTGGAGTAATTAGCTTGAGGTTATTTCCTACACGTCCCCATCTATTGCGTCTTTGAAATCTCCAGACCCTTCCTTTAAAAGTTGTGTTCGAGTCCCCTCCCCTTTCTCATTGATATAGACATGAAATTGCTTTAATGTTGTCTGTTACAGTTATTTCCCTTTTTATGTTCATGATTTTAATTTTAGTTCACATTGCCGATATTTAAATGCCCTCTAAAGTGACCTGACATTGATTCCACAAAAGTCGATTTCTGAGATTTTGTCAGATTTTAATAAAGAAAATGTATCAAAGTCAAAACTACATGAATTAATTTGTTTATTGAGTTCTGTGAGTGCAACAGCTATTCAGGATAGGCGGTCCTGCTGTTGCTAACCAGCCGTTAAGCATCTAGACATGTCAGTAGATGATGAGGAAATAAAATGCATCCACATCCAAACAGATTAACTTGATGTACAGTAAATACACACTGTACTCATAAACATCTTTGGGTGCATCAGCCGTGCTTCCAGTCAGCCATAAGGAGAGGTATCTGTCGGTAGTGGCACTCAATTCCTTTTCATTTCAACACAGAAAACTAAAAGTATTGCTACAGAGGGTCAATGTTTCTGCCTCTGCAATCATTTCAAGGTGATAATAAAAGAGGTTTGTCAATGTCATTGAAAATAAAAACATATCAAACCAATGGGTGAGCAACATGGCCTCAGAAGAAAAACATCAATTTCATCCTTAAATATTATGCTGTTCTTTCCTCCTTTATGTCGACATCACTGCAGAAGAATCAGTTTGCTCTGCATGTGTCAAACTAGGGATGCTAGTGTCGGTTAATTTTGCTTTGGACGGCCTGACACCCATTAACCGGTAACTAACTGATAATTTTAAAGAAAAAAAAAGAAAAATGCCTTGAAATAGAGGCTTTTTCTTTTAGTCCAGCACTCCATTGACACAGATTCAGCACCGTATTTCAAAGCGCTGTCCATTTCAGCCTGTTCTCACTCCCAACCTGTCAAACACTGCTGCTTTGTCGGTGACATTGGCATCAGACTCCAACACACAGAGGCACCTTTCATGACACCTTTCGCACCCAGCATGTCAGCTTTAGAAGCAGCGGGAAACAACCCAAGTCGTCAAATACCGCTGCTTTGTCAGTGGACGTCGATGGCAGGCACAAAAGCAGTGAGGCAGCTGGCAATAACTGTCATATAAAGAGTGACAAAGGCCATATAGGGAGGGCTGAAGGGGTGGTGGATGGGTCAAACAATCTCACACTATGATGTTTTTTTTAAACCTAACTACATGCTTTAGTTGCCTAAACCTGAGGAAATAAACCTAAACACAAAGTGTTTCACTTATGTTGTAAGTTTATTTTGAAAAAGACTGTACGTATGTCACAAGCAGAACCTGTACATCCTGTGAAAACAGAAGTGTATTTTGAAAGGACACAACGCATGTGACAAAGGTAAACTGACAAACTGTCTGTGAACGTCCAAAACGGATGCAGGAAGGTACCTAGAGCATCATATTTAGATGTGTAAGTCCATTGACAAAGGGGGGGTATTTGATGAGTTGGGATGAGAACTTAGTGTCCGTATAGGGGTGGTGAAATTGCATTGTTTTTCTGTTGTAAATGTCTTGCCCCTGCACTGCCAACCACAGGGGTCAGGTGAGAGTTAGCCAAGGTATCGCTCACTTGGCAATTACTGCTGGTAACACAGTAACCATCCTCCGGTCTCCCCGCAAGTCGCCACAGTAAATAAGTGGCTTCATTTTGAGCCACAGACCCCCTTTAGCTGTTAGCTATGTTACAACCACCAGCCGTACTGACACTGCTAACAGTGCTAACATATTTAACAATGCTAAACGGGGTTTGTGACTCAAAGTCGAGTCACCTACTCACCTGGGCAAGCCAGGGGAAGACTAGAGGGTGGGCACAGTATTTCCACAACAATGCTGTTGAGTCGTGGAGGCATTACTAGCGGTAATCACCAAATGAGCGGCACTGCTAGCTATGTTCCATCACACCTGGTTGGTACGCAGTGCAGTAGCAAAATTAAACTATAGACCTTCATGCATAACCAGTCAAAAATATTCTCTAACCATTCCATCAATCCATCCACTTCCATGTGCTTATCCAGGGCTGGGTCACGGGGGCAGCAGGCTAAGCAAAGCACCCCAGACATCCCTCTCTCCAGCAACGCTTTCCAACTCCTCCTGGGGGACCCCAAGGTGTTCCCAGGCCAGATGAGATATGTAATTCCTCCAGCGTGTTCTGGGTCTGCCCCGGGGCCTCCTACCAGTGGGACGTGCCCGGTACACCTCTAACAGGAGGCATCCTGATCAGATGCCCGAACCACCTCAACTGTCCCCTTTCGACTCCAAAAATCACCACCTTAATGTGATGGAGGGGTTTATGTGTCCCTTTGAACGTGGGAACTGTGTTGTCCTGGGCTAGTAGCCCCTGGTAGGGTCTCTTAAGGCAAAGTGGTCCCAGGGGTGGCAGCAGAGTAAAAGCGATTCAAGAAGACCTGATGAAATGGCATATTCAATTGTTGAGGACCTTGCCAGGTATGGGGACACCTGCACCATCCCGCCAGCAAGTGTCTGGTGGCCGGACCTTGGGCCACGGGGCCCTGTTGGGCTCGGCCCAAAAAAGATAACATGGAGCTGTCACCCTGTGGGTCCACTTCCTGCAGAGACAGGATTCAGGGTTCGGTGCATTGTGTGCCAGGCAGCAGACAGGGGCAGGGTCCCAGGCATGTTGATCCCTGGCGTTGCGGACTGGCTCTCTAACCACTGACTTCCTTATTTCAAACATACAAACCAGGAAGACCGACGAATCTCAGCACAACTCAATCAGAAAGCAATCTAAGGCAGGATTTAGACACGTCTCTTACAAATTTATAAATAGACTCAATTTATTTTGTCATAATGCGCTGACAGAAATTTTGTTTGATAAAGTCTGACGTGTAACTCTGTTGTTATGTTTCCTGAATATAAAACTCCATATATACATGCATTTTTTCCACATACACACCCTGTATACGACTCATTATCACACAACCCTCCCTAAGGATTTACAGTATCTCTCTGCATTGTGGCTACTTCAATTACTGTTTATTTCTCTGGTCATTTCATGGATCTTGTTATTTTCCACCATGTTGTTTTGTGCTGTCAATTAGATTCTGTTACCCGGTGCAGCTATGCCTTTGCTTGTCATCTTGAATTTGTTTTTAGATGAGATGTTTTCACGGGCCTCCCGAGGGTTTTCCCACCCCACGTTTTTTTGTGTCACACGTGCAGATTATTGATCTCTTGTTTTTGTTTTTATCATATTTTATCACAGGGGGATTTTCTATGGCACGCAGTGAAAATAAATGGAAAAGCTTTTCTTTGAGCCTGGCTGTGTTGTCAACTCTTATAGCATTACCAGCTGTAATACCTCCCATTTTCTATCACTTTTCCTATTGTCACACTTTCCGTTACGCCCTCATGATCCCTACCTATCGTTGTTCTCTTCCTCCCGGGACTTATCTGAACTGTCAATAATTTTTTTGTCAGATGGGGGAAAGACAAATGCAAGCGTGCTTCAGCTGTTGCAAAATATTTCTCAGGCGATGAGGCTTGTGTGTCAACAGAGCCGCTGCTTCGTTCTCATCCCATTCTCGCTCCCTCTGTGCTCTGCTGTTTGTGTGCCGTGGTGTGTGAGTAACAAATGACGGAGGCCTTTTCGTCACTCACTCATAATTACCGCTAATAGCTGCTGCATCTACAAAACACTGTGTGTGAGTGCTCGTGTGAGAGACAGAGGTCCTGTTTGTGGCCGACTGTCAGATGTAAATAAAAGCTTTACCCATAGAGCCCAAGTTAAAGGTCCAGTGTGCAGGAAATAGGGAGATCTATTGGCAAAATGGAATATAATACGTATGTTTTACGCAGATTTTAATTGCCTAAAAATTTAAACTATTGTGTTTTTGTTACCTCAAAATAAGTTGTCTAAACTTTTGTAAATATGGAGATGCTACACATCATTAGCCCGGTTCGTTTCATTTTACTAAAACCATGAGCACCAGAGAAGATTGTAAGTTATTCAGATTTACCAGCATGATGAAAAAACAAGTGGTGACTCTCTGCCTCTGAAACTGTGACACTGACATGAAACTGCTTCATCCAACATTTTTTCTGGCTTTAAGCCTCCTGCAGATTTTAGCAATCTTATAAGTTTAGTGAAGCTACACTGTGCGACGTGTATCTATGTTTCTCCCATCAAGTCCGTTTTTATAGCTCACAACTTTTGTGTGGTAAGTGGCGTACGCCTCATTCAGGCCTCGTTTTGTGCGTACGCAATATTTATAAATGAGACAAGGAAGAGACCTCTGCGGATAACACCACTCACGGTAAAAACCTCCTGAACAATAAACACCGAAGGAAATCTAACCAGGAGAAGTTTCAGCTGGTGGCGATCTGCAGTCCTCACCACTAGATGCCACTTAATCCCCCTAAATCTTACACACTACTCCTTTAAAAGATTTCCCATGCACTGATTATGAGTGTGTGTGTCCACCTGTGTGCACATGTCTGTAAGTGTGTGTGTGTGCAAAATGTGAGGGATATCAGCCCCTGATCCCGAAGCTTACAGAAAGCCTTGAAAACCTGAAACCCAGTTTCTATTTACATGAGGAAATGGGAAGATCAGCTATCTCTGCTGCTTTTCTGTTTGTGAGCGCACACGTTCACAAACACACACCTTGACACACACAACACACAACCACGGAGAACGCCGCCAAATGAAGTGACAATCCCCAGGTGAGGGGGCGATGTACAGACAGCTCAACAGATTCCAGTCAATTATTTGATATAATGAAAAATATTTATACAGCTGATGATACTCTGTACAGTTGAGGGGCAAAGAATCCAATAACTACTGTATAGGCCAGAGGATTTTCAATCTGGTGTGTGTGTGTGTGTGTAGGTCTGTGTGTGTGTGTGTGTGTGTGTGTGTGTGTGTGTAGGTCTGTGTGTGTGTGTGTGCGCGCCTGTGAATGTGACGATAATTGGGTTTTGATTGAAACCCCTCTAACCCAAACAAAATGGTTTGCAGTTTAAAAAAAGATCAAGTGTGTGGTGTGGAAAGCACCGAGAGCACACAATCATGAGCCGACAGGAGAGACGCAAGATGTAGAAATAACTATTTGGAAAGTTAAAGGTGAAAATAAAAGAGAAAAACACTTTCAGTTTAAGTCTCAGTCATCCCCAAAAGAAGTGGATTTTCAGCAGCTTAAAATGGGAACTTAATGTAACAGCATTGTCACAAGCGGTTGAGTCATTAGCTGATGGAGGGGTAATGACAACAAAGCATCGGAAAGCAAGAATGAAATGAGCTGAGACATTAGCTGCGTCAAGGCTAATGAAAACCACTATTAATACATGGCCAAAATTGCCTGTATCATTAGCTGATGTATGACTAATGTGAAAACAGTGTTAATTCAAGACTACAATTACCCAAACTGACTCAGGGTCAGTGATGGAACTGTATTTAATACAAGGGAGTTAAGGTACTGCTGATAACAATGTCACCTGACATCTGAAATTGACAGGTGACAAGTCAAGTAAAACACAATTACTTAAACACGGACTAGTTAATTATGCAGTAATAAATAATCCTTGTGGATTAACAGTGCAACACTCCATACTGCCAACACAAAGGCTTTTTTGGGTGACACTAGTGTCAGCAGGATCAATACCCCAAAAAATAAAGTGGTGATTTTGGTTCTTCTGTTGTCTCTGTGAGCACTTATTCAAGCTTAATGCTAATATTAGCATGCTAACATGCTCACAATGACAATTCTAAACAATGCCAATGTCTCAGAGGTATAATGTCCACATTACCCATACATGTATAGAGAGAATTATAAAAGCTGCTCGGTAGCGCATGAAGCCAAAAAAGTAGGAATGCACAATATATATTGGACTGCTACATTATCAGCCGATAATGGGACGTTTTTGTGATTATGCATTATTCTGCTAATTAAAATTATAGCCGATAAATAGCGCCGATTATACGCAACCAAACTGCTTTCGTTGACTTAACAAGGGCAGCACCTTCACACCCGACACAGTGAGTGGCGGAACACGTACCTTTAAACTTAATGATAAACACAAAGCAGAAGAAGAACAACAACTGAAGCACGCTGTCTAGAGGCCAAAACATGTCGCGGTGTGGACGTCTTTCACAGTTCCAGAGGAAGACAACAGAATTGCACCAAGGGTCCGATCTTTGACCATCTGACATCCCACCAGATCAACAACTTCCTGCAGCTATTAAACAGGTTAGACACAGAGCTGAACGACTGTCTCCAGAGTGTTAGCACGAGCCAATTAGCAGCAGCGGCAAACATCCAACACCAAGCTTTTAAAAGGCTCGACTCTGGTGTTCAACTTAGCCGACTCCACTCTGCAGTGTAGTTTATATACTTTACTGATACACTAGAGAATCACACAGTAACACTGGGCTTCATCATCTCCCTCTGTCTTACTTAACTATAAATTTAATGCTGATTAAAAGTCATTTTACTTTCACATCCTTGTATTTGTGATGTTCATGTGTAGTGTAGGGTTATATGGGGGCAGGGGTGTTGAGGGTAGACCAACTGACAGTCTCTTTTTCACAGCCTAATGCTGGCAGGCATGGAAGAGATATTTTTGTTCTCACCAGCTGCCTGCCCACATTTAGTTCATTTTCACCCATGCCCACCCGCTTGTTGCAGGTTACCCGTCAGGTACCCAGTGCAGGGCACTGCCCCATGTCATCAAGTGAAGAACCTGGTAACTGTAGTTCCACAGTTCGGCCACCACAATAATTGGCTTCAACATTCGGCACACTTCATGGGGCCTGATATTAACCACCTAAGTTCGCATGCCAACAATTTATCCTTTGCTAAGTCCTGCCCCTCGAACGCAGACTGGCCAATCATAGCATAGCATCAACCAGCTCCGATGAGGGTCTGACAACTATAAGGCCGTGTTTCATAGAATATCAGGCAATCGTTTTGGACTTTCTTCATTATCAGGCTAGTTTTTGTGGATTTAAAGTTAATCACAGTTACAACCTTGTGCCTGGCCCACATAATGACACTCATTACCTGGAGAGGTTGGAAGGCGATATAGGCTACGTTTAAGTTCGTCTGATCAGATGGGTACAAAGACCTGTGGAGCTAACATTAGCACAGCATATCAATCTTTAGCACTTCTATGCTACGCTAGCCACTGAATGTACACTTAATGTCTTCTGTCTTCATCCCCAGGTGATGTAGTGGTTCACTTTTACACTGTGATGTGAAGGCTTTAGTTTCTGTCTTCATCTTTTCAACCTGTGTTTGCTGCTGACATCCTGGATATATCCTTCAAACACAGACTGTAGACACTTCTGTCTGATTCTCTCTGAAATCGCTGTTTAATTTTTATCCAAAAAATAGATTATACTTCTTCAGGGAGTGCAGTTAGTGACAGTGTGGGACACTCTAGCTCCAACAGCTTGATGGAGTATCAGCAGCATAACAAAGGGGCACCACTTAGCGAAGGAAAGTTTATTAGCACTAAACACAAAGTAGCCAACAGGACATCTGATGGTATTGTCATTAGATTGGCAGGTATTTAACTTTAAACCAAAGTATTGGATTTTTTTGCCAGAATGTTGTAACAGAAAAAGTCACTGCTGTCAGCAGGATTCTGATTCATTCTCTGAACATGATTTCTTTGCCAGTCCTTCAACTATATGCTGAAATATTTCAGTGAAAACTTAAAAACTTTGTAAACTCCTGCTGGCACTAAATGAAAAGTCGGAGATCACCAAGTCATTAGGATTCATCCTCTGGGGAATTTTAATGTCTGTACCAAATGTCATCCATCGAAGAGCTGCAGAGACATTTCAGTCTGGACCAAAGTTTCTGACCGAACGACACTGAAGTCTCTACAGCCGGAGTGTCTAAGAGACAGCGGTTAAAAATGGAAACCGAAGGATACTAATCAGAAAACTTTAGTTGCAAACAAAGACTGATAGCTGTTTACATTCATGTTGTTTTATTTTAAATACCCTCAGATATCTATTCAGCATGTTTACCTCTGTCTCCCGCAGCATCAGTAGCAGTCAGTTAGTTATGTGCTGACTCCTGCAGAGAAAGGTTCATTTGTTTTCATTGCCAACAAGCACGAGTGGGCGATGTGTTAATGTTAATGTCTGCACTGTGCTTTCATAAAGATACTGATATACAGCAGAGGAATGAAACAGTAATTCCAAAATTTCCAAGACTAAAAGCACATAGGAGGATTATACTGATCTATAAGAACCATGCATAATGTATATTTATAATATTTTTTTTAAGTTTGGAGATGTGGAATTTTTGTGTGTCTATGTGAGACGCAGGTATATGCCGTATACCCACTAAGAAAGCTCCAAGATTTCCATACACACGCTTAAAATTAAGCAATGACACATGACAACTAGGGGTGTAAACCACCTGTTTCATCATGGAGTTGATATGCCAGTTCTTTAAAATATTAGAAAAACTGTTTGTTAGGAGGTTGGATCGTTTCATTGAAAGTATCATTTACTCTCAGACAGTCAATACAGCTTTAGAGCTGATACTGTCCTCTGTCCTCATAAGTTTTTAATGTCCTGATCCTGTGTGTTTCACACTCACAGGGACTCTGACCCAGAAGAGCAGTGTTGGAGTGTTGCAGTGTTTGTGCCACTAAACGCCAGGTGATTTTTGGTGATACACCACTGCTTTTCCAGCCCCCTTTGTGCCACTCAAAGCCGGATGTTTTTAGCGACATCTGCAACCTTTTCCAAACCATAACCAAGTAGTTTTGTTGCCCTAACCTAACCTCCAACCCCAAACACTGACTTTAAGGTTTCACACTGGACACGAACAACTGCCTCCTGGATGAAAGTCCTGTGTTTGTTCTACCCCATCCATCATCCTCCCTTCCCCCACCAACTTTCTTGTTCTTTATACTGTGCTACATCACTGCCACAGATGGGTTTACAGTGGACTTAGTTAAAAGCACTGTGCTTCTCATACAGACGCCAAAGAGTGCCTTGTGAGTCAGAATCAGATGCTGACGCCCGCTGACCAATCTGCTGTATTTGCCCCTTCTTACCACTGACCCCATCTGCGTCAAGATACAAGGCAAAAGGCTGCCCCTGCATCATTTTATTAATGTCCAGGGCTTCTCCCAAAGCTGAAAAATATGACTAATAGGGATGAATTCTCAAGAGCTTCATGTGTCCCAGCATAGGAAATATATGATCATATTTACATGCACAGCATGAGCAATATTTTAGAAATAACTAATAACAATCACAATTTAAAAAAAAACCCCATAATCCTATAAAATCAGGCCTGTCAAGTGATTAAAAAAATAATCTAATTTATTACATTCCCTGTGATTAATGAATCTAAATTAATCACATATATCAATTTTTGCTGTGAAAGAATTAAAAAAAAAATTTCAATTCAAATGAATTTTGGCAGATGTGTCGTAGTAAAGCAGTTGTATTTCAGACACAACTGTCTCCCTGTCCTCTACCACCGAAACTGGTCTGCAGTCCGTTGCAGTCCATTTTGCAAGGGAGTTAGTTAGTCGGTCAAAGGTAGACTCACTCAGTTTGTGCCTCAACGCTTGGTCAAGTGTGGCTTAACGAAGCTGTTAGCGTTAGCATCAGAGGCTGTGCTAGCTCAGACCTCTGGGTTCGCTGCTAAATGTTTTCCAGTGAAGTGATATTTCAGGCTTGAGGTACTCCGATGGTGCGAAAATTCCTTGCTGCAGAAACCGCAGAGAATGGTGCTCCTATGAACAGTTCCATCTGGGCATTTTTTTAAATGTAAACATTGAATTCACAGGGCTAAATCGGCGTCGTCTCGTCTACCTCCATTGTGTGATGAAGCCACTGTGGCCTTAAATGATACACTGGGTTAAAGGGTGCCACGAAACGCGATTAATCAGCATAACTTTTTTAAACACATTATGTATTCTGTGATTAGTTAATCAAAATTAAAGCAGTATTTTGACGGCTCAACTACAAATACAAAATCGGTTATGGCTTCATACAGAGGTGTTGGACTCGAGTCACAAATTTGAGGACTTCAGACTTGCTTGAGTAACATTGATGAAAGACTCGACTTGACTTTGACTTAGTATTCATGACTTAAGACTTGACTTTGACTTGAGACAGATGACTTGATGTTTCTAATAAATATTTATATTAAACATTCCGTTTACAGGGCCAAGCAGTGTCGTCTCGTCTGTTTCCCCTGTTTCATGTGACAAAGCCACTGTGGCCTTCAATGACACACCGAGTCAAGGGGCACCACGGAACACAATTAAACAGCGTTAATGTTATTTTTTATGTGATTAATTAATCAACATTCACTTGTTATTTTGACAGCCCTATATAAAATAAAATAAGTGATTCCCTGAAAACCAAAAAAGACATGCAGTATGTGATACATTACAATGTGAAGATAAAAAAACAGTATGAACTGGTAATGGTGTAAAAACAGTCCAAATCTTGGTATATCTCCGGAGCTGTGATTGTCCTTGGGTCTTGTGTTGCTTACGATAATTTATCTCATGCTGGTAACACATACCCAGTCTTTTGAAATGCCCTTGGGGAACCTTGTGTCAGACATTTTAAGAGAAGAAAAAGCAGCATCAGGATCTGAACCTAATGATTTATCACTGGGCATATAAGCTCAACCTGTAGAATTACCAACCAGGAAAGTCACTGAACAACTCAAGGACCTCCTCAGATCAAACGATGAGGCTGATGACTGAATAAACCGGTCCTGTTCCATTTGCTGATTTGCTTGCCAGCTTGTATTTGTGTAGGAAAAAAGCGAGGCATGATGTTCTGTTCACTAGGCTAGTCTGTAATTTCCCTGTTTTCAATGACAGGCTCTTAAACGCGTCCTCATCTGCACGCATGGGCGACCTGAGAATTAAAAGAGAAACCGAAACACATACTTGTAATTGGGCGTAATTACTGCCAACCCATCTGACGAAGCCGGGCCTCGCTTCTGGGGAGGTCAAACATATTTAAATGCAAATGGACGCCGTTTGCCAACAAAGTATAACTTTCAAGTTTAATTTCGCCTCTTGCCTTGGCTGTCTGAGAAGTGACGACCTGTCTGTGTACGGAGAGATTAGGACTGTCCCTCACCAAGTGCCGTTTTTGTTCGTGTGCCTGTTCCCTTTCAGCCTCTCAGTGCCAGTCTGTCATGCTCTGCTCAAAAGGCCACATGAAATTCATAAGCCATGCTTCCCTGAGCACATATGATGTCAGAAGTTTAATGCATGCTCTCTTATTTCATGTGATCAACCACCATTAAAAGTTTCATCCCAGGCGGCAAATTGACAGCATTTCAAGTTAAAGATGAGAGTCGCAGTCAACGCATGTCTCTCATGTAGAGACGCTGTTGGTGTGTTACAAACTGGGACAGACTTGGAGGACTATACCACATGACATCAAACTGTCTCTATAATGTTCTGCATTTGCTTTCATTCATTATTCAGGAGAGACAAGACTGAAAGTCTACAGCCTGTAACAGCCTGTTCTTCGGCACAACGGTACTTTGAGCTGAACGCTAATGCTAGGATGGCTACATGGTCACAACAACAATGCTAACATGCTGGTGTTTTGCAGGTGTAGTGTTTACCATGTTCAGCATCTTAGTTTAGCGCGTTAGCATGCTAACATTTGCTAATTACCACTTAAAACATAGGTGAGTACTCTGTATTTTTTGACATTTGTCCCTAAACAGAAAACATTTTATATTGTGATATTTACTGGACAATTACAAACAATGTAGCCGACAGCAAGTAGGTTGTTGTTAACGATGACCATTTACCAGAAACATTCAGCTCCCGGTTGATCTCTCTCTAGCCAGCTGCGACTTTAATTAGGTTTTTGTAGTTAAATAAGCACACATCACACACTGGAGCGGTTTGCAGCCGAGTGTGAAGCAGTCGGGATGAGAGTCAGCACCTCCAAATCTGAGGCCATGGTTCTCTGCCGGAAACTGGTGGATTGCCCCCTCTGGGTTGGGAAAGAGAGGAAGTTCAAGTATCTCAGGGTCTTGTTCACAAGTGAGGGTAGAATGGAGCTCTGGATAGTGACCGAAAGAATGAGATCACGGATACAGGCGGCCGAAATGAGTTTCCTCCATGGGGTGGCTGGGCTCAGCCTTAGAGATAGGGTGAGGAGCTCGGACATCCGGAGGGAGCTCGGAGTAGAGCCGCTGCTCCTTTCATTGAAAGGGGTCAGTTGAGGTGGTTCAGGCATCTGATCAGGATCCTCCTGTGCACCTCCCACTGGAGGTGTTTCAGGGACATCCCACTGGTAGGAGGCCCCGGGGCAGACCCAGAACACGCTGGAGGGATTACATATCTCATCTGGTCTGGGAACGCCTTGGGGTCCCCCAGGAGGAGCTGGAAAGTGTTGCTGGGGAGAGGGATGTCTGGGGTGCTTTGTTCGGCCTGCTGCCCCCGCAAAGATAAGCGGATGAAAATGGATGGATGGATAGTTAAATAAGGAGGTATTGTATAGATGAAGGGTCTTCAACATTTTTAAGCCAAGGACCCCTTAGATTAAAGCGATACGGATCAGAGACCCCTAACATATATTGTATAAATTTGCATTGCATATTAAACTGGGTGGATGGATGTCGTCAGGCAGGGAGCATATCAGCATCTGGCTGCAGACTTGACCTGTGTTTGCTTTTCAGGTAGTTGAAAGAGGAAACTCCACTTTCACAAAAATACATTCTTGCAAACTGCAAAACATGTTGGATTCATCTTACTGTGTATTTTCAGATATATTCCTTTTTTTTTTTTTTTGTTAAGTAAGAAAAAAAGATAAAACAATAATTTGGCGGCTCCCCTGCAGCAACTTCGAGGACTCCCTAGGGGTCCTGGACCCTCTGTTGATGACCCAGGGTATAGATACCTTGTCATTTCAATTTCACAAATTACTCATACTCATTTGTCCATTGTGGAGCTTTTACAGTGAGCAACGGGAATACATAGAAACAGCACATCCGACAAAAGGTTTGCGTCACACTGTGCTGTGTCGCAAACCGTTAGAACATTCCAGGAGAAAACAATGCAATTAAACTGATGCTTGCTCATGTCACATTCAATTAGAGCACGGTGTAAAAATAGATAAATAAAACAAAGACAAATGCAGTGATCCTTCACGTATCCTACTTTTAAAGACAGTAACTGTAGTTAGGATGCCACTAATTTAAACTGTAACTGTACCAGAATAAAGTCATTAATGTTCTATATTTTAAATACGTAACACCATTACTTGTATTCTGTTACTTACCAACCCTGAATTAAGCAGCCTGGTCGCTGAAACCACGCTTCAAACAACGACACTTTAAGTGCCCCTCTAGCGTTAATCTTTGATGCTCAGGGACGGCGTGTCAATTTCAAAATAAACATGATCAAAGGAAACCACACAGGAAGTTTCACTACCAAAACTACCTTAGGTTTAGGCAACAAAACTACCTGGTTACATCTGAAAAATGATACCGCCATTATCGTGAACGAGATGATATGGCACACACCTTGTATCCAGCAACCACTACCACCAGTTTCTCCTACATTGTTTACCAACTGTGAACTTGTTGTCATGACCACCACAGAAGGCCCGCCTCTAAAAATCATCCAATGGACGCTCTGAGTTGAAATATTGTCAACTCAAGGAGTTCAGAGCGCTCAGGCAAAAACGCCAGGTGCCTAGAGTGCAGAAAGGTGAGGTGCCCAGCAATGCAAAAACAGAGAGCAAAAACCTTCATTATCATTAAAAACAATCACAAAAAGCTGCTTCCATCTGCTAAAATGCTTTCTGTGTGATCAGGGCCTAAAGCAGTTTAGTTGTCACTGCCAAACACACCCACATGAGTGGCCACCAGAGGCCCCTCTTCCTAAATGTTTTTGCAGAGGCCAAACATTTGCCTGGTTTGCCCTCTCCTTACAGATTGTGTCCCTGACAAAGAGACTGCCGTTGCTATCTACAGTCATGCTGCTAGTGCTAAAAATTCAGTAGGTTTTCCCTTTGTGATTTAATACAGTACAATCCGTTGCAAGATCCCCGCAATACAGAGTATTTTTGCAAAGACTATGAAGATCTGTTTTGGCTGACTCTGTCAGAGAGGTCTGGCCACGGACTGTAGATGACGAAAATCTTTATACGATCTACGAGACATACATGTATTCCTCTCAGCAGCATAACCATGACAATAAACTGCACACATACAAACACAGAGATATGTGCAAAAAGCCATCTGCTCGGAGAAGTCTCCCTACTGTTGCACACACACACACACAGACTCAAACATTCTGCACCACAACCACCACACAAGACAATATCTCCTGGGATATTTGAAAGAAGCAGAGATCCATACAGAGCTGAACTTTCTGTCAGTGGGGAGCATCAGTAATGAAATTGCATATGCATACAGTAGCATAGGCCACAGACTGGCTGCTGAACTGACAGCACAACAGCTAAAATGCATGACAGGCACCACACGGCAAGGAAAATATCACAGAGAGAGGAAAATAGGATGCTGAAAGAGATGGGAGTAGAGAGGGAGGGAGGGAGGGATGGAGGGGCAATAAAAAGACACATGATGTGGGGAAGGCGAGAGAAAAGTCACTAGGAGACAAAAGCGTCCCTGCACAGAAATTCAAACAGACGCGTCTAATCTCACACAGGTAAAGCAGAAACTAAACAAACAGCCACAAAGCGAGGTATTAAACATGCCAGATGTAGCCAGGCTCATAATCCCTTACATGCACACACTCACCTGTAAACACATTCGAGGTAAACGCAGAATAACACTGTCAAGAATCCATCTTGGACTTACATTTAAAAATTTGTCTACAAGCCAGACACGCTGGAATGTGAGTAGAAAACAATGCCGCGGCATTCATCACTAGCTTTCACTGCACATGACAGCCGGCGTGTGAAGTGGAGCCTACTGGCAAAGACCGCAGTGTGACTGAGTGTTAATGGGGGCCTATTGACAACACAAAACACGTCTGATTTTTCTCTGTAGGCCTTCATGACTTTGTTTGCTCCGAGATTAGTGCACCATTCAGCCAGGTCTTCGGAGATAAGACAACACAAAAGAAAAAAAAAATCCAATATTGAAGAAGCTCCCGAAAAATATGAAAAATCTGTCTGGCAATAAATTAAAGTTAGAGAGTGTATTGATTCAACTTCTTGACTCAACAAAAGCAGCTGATTACATATAAAATCTTAACATGACACCAAAAATGTGAGGAAAAAAATCTGTCCTCATAAGCCATAAGTGTGGCTTTAACTGCTAACAGTGGCTCGTAGCGTTTATGTGGACGAGCTCAGTCAAACAAAATATACAGTAACTGTTGTTTCCTTTGGAGGGTGGCACGGTGGTACAGTGGTTAGCATTGTCGCCTCACAGCAAAAAGGGTTCTTGGGTCTAACCCGGGGTGGGGGAGCCCCTATGTGCAGAGTTTGCATGTTGTCCTCATGTCAGCGTGGGTTTTCTTCAGGTGCTCTGGCTTCCTCCCACAGTCCAATGACATGCAGCTTAATTGGTGACTCTAAATTGGCTGTAGATGTGAATGGCTGTTTGTCTCTATTATGGGATTTATTCTTCTGCGTCAAATCGAAACCATACCTACAGCTCTGCGTCAACGTAGACCCTACGCTGCACCCTACGCCGTAGCCTGATGTGCACCTCCCCGGAAATGTAACCACACGCCAAGGCGACACAGACCTCCTGTTTATTTTTGTAAGCTGAAACAATTTCCCTCAGTGGAAACTAGGGAAAAGGCTTCAAATGGTTATTTATTTTAATTTCACAGATAAGTAACAATAAATTGTGAAGACAATAAAGCCTCCAAAAATAGCATTTTAAGTCTTGAGTGTGATTTATCCTGGCTTCATATGAGCAGAGGAAATCTCCACTTGTGGCTAAGCTAATTTATACAATGTAAACTGCCATAGGCTTGTGCTAATAAGATTAGCATGTTGTATTCGTTCGGAAAACGTGTTTAGCATAAGACAGTTGTTATGTTGGTGAACTTTGTGAGTTGTAATGGAGCCAAATTTTGTGACGTTACCTTTGTTAAATGTTGCTTCTGTCTATGGCTTCATGAGTAGAGGTAATTTCCGCTCGTCGCTAGGCTAATTTTTACAATGTAAAAGCCATAGGCTTGTGCTAATAACGTTAGCATGTTGTATTTGTGTAAAAAACATGTTAAGTATGAGACAGTTGTTTTGTCAGTGAACCTTGTGAGTTGTAATGGAGCTGAATTTTGTAACATTACCTTTGTTAAATGTTGCTGTTGTCCCTGGTTTCATATGAGTAGAGGAAAAGATCGCTAGCTGCTAGGCTAATTTATACAATGTAAAATGCCATAGGCTTGTGCTAATAACATTAGCATGTTGTATTTGTTTGAAAAAACGGGTTTAGTATGAGACAGTTGTTTTGTCGGTGAAACTTGTGAGTTGTAATGGAGCTGAATTTTGTAACATTACCTTTGTTAATTGTTGCTGTTGTCCCTTGTTTTAAATGAGAAGAGGACAGCTCTGCTAGCTGCTAGGCTAATTTATACAATGTAAAATGCCATAGGCTTGTGCTAAAAACATTAACATGTTGTATTTGTGGGGAAAATGTGTCCAGATAAAGACAAGTGTTTGTCTGTGAATGCTGTGAGTTATAGTGAAGCTGATTTGTGTACTTGTGTTTGAAATAGTCTCTATTAAGCCATGTTTAATGTGTGTTTAATGTGTGTTTTGAATCAACTAAACTTTATAGCACTTCACAGAAACTCCACTGCCGACTAGTGTTTGGAGGTGTAACTGCAGAGTGACACAGACACACCACCACACAAGTATAAATGCTCATGATGGCATAGGCTACAGCGTAGGGTCTGCAATCTATCCAGGGTGTACCCCGCCTCTCGCCCAATGTCAGCTGGGATAGGCTCCAGCCCCCACATGACCCTCAACAGGATAAGCAGTTATGGAAATAAATGGATGTTTCCTTTGGCCTGTGGTCCACTTAGTAGAAACACAACTCCTACACAACACTAGGACAAATATCCAACAGGAACACACTAAAATATTTTTTCTTTTCGACAGCAGATGCTGGTGAACACTCCACAGGCTGGATAGGCTGGGAGCTTTTAGCCAGGAAGTGTCACGATGTAAGGGTTAGATCTTAGAATGTAGAGTGCTCTATGGAGTACTTTGTATAATATATGAAAGACACTTTATTACTAAATATAGATAACACTCAGGACTGATGTGACGTCATAAACAATTATTGCAAATTGTTCCATTCAAACAGAACATTAGCCATAATTGATATAATTGCGGGTCAAACAAATTCACTTGTAGTACTATCTTCATGGAGTGGTTATTTTCCAAGTGTGCTCTCAACCTTGTGTCTCTAACTCATCCTTCAATGAAGGTTGTTTTACTGTTACTCAAACCTGGAATATTGTAACTATTCTTATTTTATTAATTTAACCTTTATTAAACCAGCAAAAACATTGAGATTAAAAATTCCTTTTTAAGAGTGTCTTGGCAGCAACATACACTCACCAACCACTTTATTAGGTACACCTTGCTAGTACCAGGTTGGACCCCTTTGCCTTCAGAACTGGAAACATTCCTCAGAGATTTTGGTCCATATTGACATGATAGCATCACACAGTTGCTGCAGATTTGTCAGCTGCACATCCGTGATGAGAATCTCCCGTTCCACCACATCCCAAAGGTGCTCTATTGGACTGAGATCTGGTGACTGTGGAGGCCATTGGAGTACAGTGAACTCATTGTCATGTTCAAGAAACCAGTCTGAGATGATTTGAGCTTTGTGACATGGTGCGTTATCCTGCTGTAAGTAGCCATCAGAAGATGGGTACACTGTGGTCATAAAGGGATGGACACGGTCAGCAACAATACTCAGGTAGGCTGTGGTGTTTAAACCATGCTCAGTTGGTACTAAGAAAATCTCCCCCACACCATTACACCACCAGCAGCAGCCTGAACCGTTGATACAAGGCAGGATGGATCCATGACGCCAAATTCTGAGCCTACCATCTGAATGTGGCAGCAGAAATCCAGACTCATCAGACCAGGCAACGTTTTTCCAATCTTCTATTGTCCAGTTTTGGTGAGCCTGTGTGAATTGTAGCCTCAGTTTCCTGTTGTTAGCTGACAGGAGTGGCACCTGGTGTGGTCTTCTGCTGCTGTAGCCCATCTGCTTCAAGGTTGGACGTGTTGTTGCTTCAGAGATGGTCTTCTGCAGACCTTGGTTGGAACCAGTGGTTATTTGAGTTACTGTTGCCTTTCTATCATCTTGAACCAGTCTGGCCATTCTCCTCTGACCTCTGACCTCTGGCATCAACAAGGCATTTTCACCCAGACAACTGACGCTCACTGGATATTTTCTCATCTTCAGACCATCCTCTGTAAACCCTAGAGATGGCTGTGTGTGAAAATCCCAGTAGATCAGCAGTTTCTGACAGACCAGCCTGTCTGGCACCAACAACCATGAAAGTCACTTAAATCACCTTTCTTCTTCATTCTGATGCTCAGTTTGAACTTCAGCAGGTCATCTTGACCATGTCTACATGCCTAAATGCATTGAGTTGCTGCCACATGATTGGCTGATTAGCTAATTGCATTAACAAGCAGTTGAACAGGTGTACCTTATACAGTAACCGGTTTTGCTTAACATACACAGACATATAAGCTGGAAGTAGGGTAAGAATAGCTTTGTACATAAGAGAATGCCATTGATAAAGTCTATGAAATTTTTAAGACAGCCACCATTGTCCACAATAATTTCATAAGGCAGAACGAAACAACCATAGCCATTTAAAAAACCCTCAAACACGGGCACAGGACGTGGGTGCAGATGATGCTACAGCACCTCCTTTTGACAAGTGGTGAAACAACAAAGTCTGTAAACAGTTCTCAATTTTACCAAAACTAACTGATTATCTGAACGTTTGTTTTCAGTTTTGAGCAGCATATGATAAGGTCGTATTATCGGCTCTATTTATTGGCTATAATTTTAATTATCGGAATACAGTCCCTCCAGAAAATTGTGATCTTGGGATCGCAATAATTTACGCAAATTTAACGAAAGTCCGCAATATTTGCGGGGCTTGCAATTTTTCAAAAGTCACGCAATTTTTCTGCATTTTCCAGCTGACCGGAAGTCGTTGTGCCTGCGACGTCATCAGTGAAAATATTGTCAGAATTGTCACTTTGTTTAAATGCATACAATATGTGTTGAATTGATTCAAATGTTATGTTTACAGCAGATGTAGCTTACATGTTGTTTTACAGTCACATTGTCTGCTTTGAGAGCTACAATATTCACTCAGGATTTTTTTAAAACATTATTGGAGTCCATGTTTTGAAACTAATTCAATAAAACTAAAGAAGAGATCTGAAACATTTGCAGCTGTTTTTGTAATATTCACTATTATTATTATTATAGCAAGTGATTACATGACTTATTTTTTGGAGACAGTAGTTTTAAAAAAAAATCACAGTTTTTTTTCTCCTGACTTGCAGTTTTTGTCATTTGCCGCAATTTCCCGCAAAAAAACATAAAAAATGCAGCAATTTTTATAGCAATTTTTGACAAATTTGGTCGCAAATTCAAGGGTTTTGGGCCGAAAATTCAAGTTTTTTTTTGCCGCAAGATTCTGGAGGGACTGGGAATAATGCAAAATTATAAAAATGTCCAATTATCAGCCGATAATTTATCAATATATATCGTGCATCCCTACTGAGCACAGGTGAAGAATGACAGGAAAGGGGGGATGACCTGCAGCAACGGGCCTGGGTTTTGGGTTGAAATTGAACCCAGGACACTGCAGTAAGAAAGAGCCTGAGCACACAGGGTACACACTTTACCAGATGAGCTACTTTGCGCCCCGCAACTTGATTGTCAGTCTGACATCATCCACCAACTTTTTGGTTTTTCCATGTCCCATTTCTCCTCCTTTCTCTCCTGTCTAATAAAGGCAAAAAAAAGCCCCAAAATACTGAAATTGTTTGGGGGCGGGTTTGTATTACCTGATTTTATTATTTACTGTTCTTATTATCATTCCTCACTATTCCCTAAACTGTTCTTTTCTTTGCCACTAAACATCCCGGCTTCTGACAACAAGCTGTGGCCGTCAGAGCAGATTCAAAAAGACAACAATAACTTGTACTGTATTTTAATATTTTGTTTACCGCAGCAAATATTCTTCCCAACAGTCACTGCGTTAACCTTTTGGCTGAGCAGATACTGTTCACAACTCACATGAAAAGGTTAATTGCGAAACGCCTGCTGTTTGTGTACCAGGACGCCTAATGTTCTCACAATGACTGTGCATAACACCATCAGCGCAAACTATAGAGATATTTTGAAAAAGATGCTGCTGTCTTTCAGAACGCTCATGGCTTTATTGTCTGGGTAAGCCGGCATTCACCTTTTGTGCTTATTTGGTGGCATTCACTGATTGAATTCTTACTCTGCCAAGTTCTCCCTCTGCTCCTTTCACACGTTTAACAAAGGCTCCTTCACACAGAGAGAGGAAGAGAGGGGAGGAGGGATTGGAGGGGGCAGAAAGGAGGAATGGAGGAAAAAGAAAAGTATAGAGAAATTGAAGGATACTGCATGACATTGCCAGAGAATTTTTTAAAAAGTATATTCAGAGAGAGCAGAAATGGGCGGGGTAGGAAACGGACATGGGAAGCTGGTGGAGAAAGAAAGATGCTGCGAGAGGCAGGCTGAAGCACTCAAAGCTGCAGCAAATGGCAGGCCTTTTTAGATTCAAAGCACACGGTATATCCTGAGATTATTGACTAGAAATGTCAGTGAGGGGAGAGGGAGCATTCACAAGCAAGAAGTGGGCAGAAAGAGAAAGAAAAGACGAGAGGAGAGGAGAGGGGATGAGTAAAACAGTGCATGTTAAAAGTGAAGATGCAAAGACAGAAAGGGTTGAGGGGATAGAAGGAGGGAAAACAAAGAGTGTAAGTGAGGAGAGGTCGAGAGAGGTGGAGTGAGCTGTACTCAGAGGTGGGATGAGGGGAGCAAAGGAGAAGGAGAGAGAAGGAGGGGTAAAAGAGGAGAGGGTGGCCAAGGGCACGAGGTGGAGGAGAGGAATTCACACGAGACTCCATCTGGAGGAAAAATATTACAGTCACATATGCTGGCATGCACAGATACCTGCAAAGCTACAGGACGACTTGGGAAATCAGATGAGGCTCTGAGCGATGGGTGTGCGTGTGTGTTTGTGTGAATGTGGTCCTGAGAGTGTGTTCATGTGTGTCTGCATTTAGCCTTCAGCATTTCAACAGGCAACGTGAGGCCCAAGGGGGGAGCGGGAAGCGGGACTCTCCTGCTGTACCTGTGTCTGGAATAAAAATCTATTCAGGTAGTCAACTCCTGACCTCCAACTGACTGAGCAGCCATTTTTACCCCCAGCTCTCAGGGCGAGGGTCGCTTCTCTGCCCTACATTTTACATCCTTCTTTGCTCGCTGTGAGGTGCAGCCGCAGTTATTCTGAATAATATCTGGCATGTTGTACATTGAAGATTTCAGGATGGACAGTTAAGTGCTTTCAGACCTAGAGTTGTCTTGCTTTGGTCTGAATCAGGAACTCATTTTGTTCCAAAGTTGTATAATTGCCTAGAGTTGGTTGATGTTCTCACGGCAGCATTTACAAGTGGACCAGATCAAATGCCTTGTGTGAGAAAGCTGCTCTTGATTGGTCAGAATTTCCATATGGGAAAAATCCAGGAAGTAAACAAAACGTTGAAGAAGAGTACACTTGCAAGATAAATGTGACACTTTCTAATGTCACAATGGAGGGACAACTACGCAGGTTGATTTTAGCGCTGCTCATCGTGGACTATATTGCTGTCATTGTTCATTTGAGTCAAAGCATACAGTTTGAAAACGAGGTGCGGCTCCAACTAGAAAACAATGTTTTGATGCATTGGATGTGCTGAATGTGCATATTAAGGCAGTACAGGAGGAGGCGCACATTAACACTATCCTCGCTATTGACGAGATAGTCCAGCGATTCATGTTTTTGCTGTTATAAGATAGGGGGCGCTGTTACAAATCTTGTGAAATAGAACAGCACTGCCATATCCAAACACAAATGAAGAAGAAGATTCTCTGGAAACCGGAAATGTTGTTTACAAAAATGTAGCAACTTGTAAATTGCACGAATATGCCGGCGCAGACGGAAAAGGTTATGGTTGCGCAAGCCGTGGAGATGTTGATGGACTCAAACTGCGACAATTCCTGTTTTGATTAACCTTCTGAATCAGATTTGAACGAAAAAGCAAATGAGTTTGGTGGGACGAATCAAGATCTCCGTGACAGTGACAATGGCACGCGGACAAGATGACCACAGAGGAGAGGGAGACAACAGCATTGACACTGAACGTCGCACCCCTCATTAAAAACTTGGTCTCGACTAATTTGGAACAATGTTTGAGCACTGCTTCAATGAAGATTGTGGTATTTTGCAGCAATACGTTACTGCATCGCACCAGAGTAGTGACCAAAATTTGCGTCTCCACCTGGCTGTTTCCATCATTGCTTATCCAAGCAAATCAGAGCTGGAGCTGATAGAAACAGGTGACTTCTGCAGAGCCATTTATGCCAGGAATGAATGCCGATTGTAACCCTTCCCATTTCGTACAAAAACCATGTTAGAAGGTGATGGTGGGGTTTTTGTTCAGTGGAAAAGGGGCACATTCATCACAGACGAACCGCACCAACGTTCGTTTGTAACCGGACTGAGACCACCTCTTCAAGAAGGTGTCGTTCCGGTTGTTTTGGTGCACACCTGAGTGTGATTGCTGTGTTCACACCTGCCCAAACGAACTGCACTGAGGGGGCAAACGAACTTGAGTTTGATTGAACCAAACCAAACAGGGCAGGTGTGAAAGCACCCTAAAACGCTGGATAGTTTCACTGCTGGTGTGGGCATTGTTGCCACAAACATCTCAAGCTTTTCTCTGTGTTTTTATCCTCTATTTTCTTTCTTGTATTGATGCACAAAAACAAACCTCTCCCCAGCTGTCTGAACGTTTTGCTTGAGAAGATGAATTGTTCCTGAATTCTTGTGAGTGCAGTTTTCCTGCTAATTAGTTAGAGCACCTTTGTCCACTGTCTTAATCTCTTTTATCTGAAACACAAAGATTCTTTATCAGTATTTAGAGCTGCTATAATCAGTATTTTCATATAACAATGGCTAAAATAATACTGTTTATATCTGGTGTCAGACTGTGCCTTGAGAGACCCGATCTCAAGTGGACAGCACTAAATACAAGCGCTCAACAACCATAATGCCCCGTTGTGTTCCGATCACTCAAATCACTTGCTGAGGTTGTCTTGGACGCGTTTATCCACATATATTTTGTAGTGTTAACACTTATGTGTCCTGATGCAGCCCACACAAGTAGGACTACATCATCAATGCAGGATGTGGTGGTTGTCTTGGTGACGATGTACTAACGCTCTATAGCTTGTCCATGTTATGACAAGTTCAACAAAGAGTTGCACAACAGTTCATTGTTTTGTTTTGCCCTATGAAGGAGACCTGTTGAATTCTGCTGTGCCAACACAATCACTAACGTGACTAGCGAGCATCCTGAAGAGCATGCTAGCAAGAGTGCAGGCGTAAAACTGTGCGTGGGGACTTTGGATCATCTAACATCAGTGACAGCAATGAATTCTGAACACAAGTGATCAGTTGGAGACGAATGATAGATACAGGTGTGAATGGTGATGTGTCTCAGCTAACAGCTTGAGTTCAGATCATCAAAACAAATGTTAACAACAAGTGTAAATAGCCTCTGTGCGGATTTAAAAGGTGTGGCTCATAGTGACACTAGACTATATATCCCTTCATCCTTATACAGCTTGCAATTCACTGTTCTGGTTCTGTCTGAGCAGAGTCCTTTCCTGTGACAGCCAGTAGCTGGTCCACCCATAGACTGAGTGAAAGTACCGGGCGTTGCCACTGTGACATCAACCATCGGTTTGTGAACTCCAGTTTAGATCCTAAAGTTTGGCCTTTTGGCCATCGCCATCTTGGATTTTTGGAGCCACAAGTGACCCAAGGTGACCATATTTCTAAGAGAGCGTGGAGCTGTGGAGGAATGTTGGGTAGATCTGACTCACAGACTGTGGTGACAGCCTGTCACTCAAAACAACGCCCTACCCCAAAACCGTTTTTTGTACCAGGCTGCTGGGCGTTTTAACATGAGAGTTTATGGGCATGTAATTCTTTTGGAGCCAGCCTCTAGTGGTCGTTAGAGCAACTGCAGAGGTTGCTGCTTGGTTTCACCAAAATAGCTCCAAAGAAAAGACTGTAAACTATCAGCAGACGGACAAAGTCATCAACTATCTGGTTAAATAGAAGGAAGTAAAACAGAGCTAAAAGGAAAATGAATATGGGACACACCGAATAAGTGCTAATGTAACTTTAGCTAACAAGCTTACCATATGAACTCCATCACATTCAAATGTAATTTGAAGCAAGTTACGTCAGAGTGGAGTGATTTTGTTTTTCAATTTTGTGGCCTGGCTGAAAACTAAAGGGGGCAGAGCGTCTGCTGTCAGGGCCCGAGGCTCTGGAATGATCTGCCTGAGGAAATCATTTCGGCCGAGTCAGTTATCTCTCTTAAGTCCCTTCTTAAAACATTCTTTTATCGGAGAGCCTTTTCTGATTTTGCTTGAGTTTCAATTTCATTTATACTGTTTTTTAATTGCTCAGTTTTTTATATACTGAAGTGTTTTATCAGTTCTTTTTAAAGTTGTTGTTTTCATGTCTTGTCTGTTTTAGTTATTGACATGTAAAGCTCTTTGTAGCTTTTGTTTCGAAAAGCGTTTAATACATGAAGATTATTTTAAACAAGTGTGAAAATTCTCCCTTTTTTTGGCATTATGGTCAGTGCAACACATTTCAATAAGGTACAGGATAAAATTTCCATTGTAATACAGAATATATTGTCGGCTATGTTGTTAGTGACCAGAGGGAAGTTGTGTTCAGTTAAAAAAAAAAAAAAACAGATTATTAAAAGACATGTTATGTGTGGCTGTACAGAGTGGGTCCTTTTAGGAGACTTTCTGTCCACTTCCTTCTTTGACTTTCTAATTAGCAAAACACAGTGAGGCACAAAAAAGCAGCCGCACTAATTGCAGCGGCAGATCCTTGTAGCTCATTATGCAACACAAACAGAAAGTCATTTAAAATCTTTTTTTTTGTGTGTGTTGTTTTATTTCATTATTTTTGCTCCAACCTCAGTGCATGTCACCTAATTTGTTCTACAGTATCTTTGTTATTTTGGTGCTTATTTTCCTCTCTGTGTGGAGAACATACACCAAAGACAAAAGCTGAGGAACCAAAAAAAAATCACCTAAACAAAACAATGTCATTATTACCTGCACAAATACAACTATGCAAATCCAACCAAAGTTTTTGTCATGTGTTGAAAGAAGGATATTTGGTATCTATGAATGTCGGATTATTTATGAATAAACATGGTAGTTGGTGCTGTTGTGTTGAGGGTTTACGAGAGAGGGATCATGAGGTAGAGCCTTGGGAGGGTAACTGAGGAGAGAGCTCTCTTCTGGGTTAGTTGCGGTCTACGTTGTTGTTTGTTTGTTCCGTGATTCAGTGGGTGAGAGGGAAAAGAAAGACCCAAAGACAAAGCAAAGAGCATGTGAGTGGAGTCATTATCTGAGGATGAGCTTAAGTGTTCTGAGTTTGTGCCTGAGCCAAACCAGAACTAACAAAACCCTCCCACGGAGAGCAACGGCAATCCAGACCCACTAAGCAGTACTAAAGGGCACTGAGGCGCTGCCACATGGGGCATGTTTTTTTAATGAACCATGTACACTTGTCACTTTAGTAACAAAGCTAATGACCATGTTAACCGATGACAGACATTACAACAAAATCCTAAGAGGAAAAAACAGACAAACTTCACTGTGACAGTCTTGTTTTCGGGGCCCTAATGGGGAGAAGCCACAAAACTTAACGTAGCCTGCTTTACCATAGCTAGCAGGGACAAGCATACCTTTCTTTTTTTTCACTGGTGTGTCACAGGGTTAGTAAACATTACGAAGCAGCATGGAGGCTAGTGAAGATTTTGCAGTGGTTACTTCTTTTAAATATATCTGAGGGTGCTTTCACCTCTAGAGCTGTCTTGCTTTGTTCTGAATCAGGGACTAATTTTGTTGTGCTTGATTTAACCGAACCAAAGAGGGCAGGTGTGAAAGCAACCTGAGAGAATTCTTCAGTCTCTCTTTAAAAACTTGGTCCCAACAGATTTGGAAGAATGTTGGTGCACTGCTGAGACAAAGATGAATGGTATCATGTAGCGGTACGTCACTGCATCGCACCAGAAAAGTCTTGAATATTAGCATCTCCACCAGGGTGTCATGTTTCCATCACTGCTGATCGGAGCAGATCAGGTCATTCTAAAAACCTGCTGGTTCACACTAGATGAGATGGTGTATCATCTCTATGCAACAACTCTCTGTGCTTCTGTTCTGATTTGCAGCTTTTCAGGTTTATTTTGTGGCTGAATATAATTTGTAGCTTCTTAAAATATGAATGAGGATAGTGATAGTGAGATACTGGCTACAGCTGCATTTGTAGTAGTGATGAAACAGAAACAAAACCAGCATCAGAGGGACTGTGTTCATAATAAATATGCCACAATAATATAAATAACAAGCGCCAATTTATCAGTCAATGAGAGTGTATGTGGGCAGGGCATGAACACATACAGTGAGCAGCAGCAGCAACTCACCGGCAACACCGGCACACTGTAAGGGCAGAAACAGAGGACTCAGCAGGGACGGAGCACCTGCTACAGCAAGTGAACGCGCCATCTGCCGTCATTTTGACTTGACCAGCGGATTTCACTACAAGCCGATTGGCTGTAGAAACAGGTCATGTACTTTACGTTCTTAAACCAGCCGCCAGCAATTTGACCAGCTGAGTTGCAGGTGACACCATCAGCCAGCTTGAGTCGAGCTCAGACCGGTCAGTTCACACCACTACAACTTTTCTCTGCAACGTTCTGGAACAGTTTCATCTCGTCCCGAATCATTGGTCTGAACTGGGCTTTGGATTATACCACACAAAAGTTGTTTGAGAGTTTGTAAACGACGTTTTGATGTAATTTTGGTGGTGTTAAACGTGGCCCCCATTCGGTTCAATTCATTAAGAACGCTCACCTTTTTTGGATTCTTCATTGACCATGGAAGCATGTGAGAAAAACAAAGTTTACTACACAAATTCCACATAACATGGGGTTAGCAACTGATATACAAATGGTAATTTACTGGGTGAAGTATTCCTGTAATGGTCATGCTTCCCCTGTACGAATTTGACTGGACGTTAAAAGCCACCACTGAAGGTGAACCATGAATGAAGCAGCTGATGCCAAATGATAATGCAGTGCTACTTTAATGCTAACACGACACAATGCTCCCTTTTTCTTTTTGTAGACTGGATCCAAGTTTTCAAGTAAATAGTTTTGTTCTTTCAATCACAATAAATGTTGTGAAATAAAACCTGTGTTCTATCTTGGCTGATCCCAGGAGCAGCTAATGTTAAACAACTATCTGTGAAGCTCGTGCCAAACGGTGAAAATGCAAATCTCAAGCGACCCCGTGCTCAGACGCTGGAAACTGCATATATGAACACAAGTGGAACGACACTGCATGATGAAGACTGAAGGCACCACGAGCCAACACAAATCTGGCTCTCAGATTTACTGTCTGTGTAGCTGTGAAAGAGGGCTTTTATTAGTGTGTGCCTCCTGACACATTACTGAGCCACTAGGGGGCTCTAGGGGAGAGATTGCACCGTAACCATCGTAACTTTACCACAGTGAAATATAGGTAATTCCCCAACACGTCTGTGCCTTTCATTTATCTTTGTGTGCTTGTGTGTACAAGCATGCGTGGGTATGAACATGTGCACATACAGTATGTGTACGCGTGTGTGCGGTCCATGGGGCCTGCAATCCATAACAAGAATGTTCCACCTTGCCCCTGATTTGAACCCCCTACATCAAGCCTTATTGTCTCGCACTTCTCCCCTCACACACACACACTCACTCACACACTAATCAGGGCTAGGCAGTCATTGTAAGAGGCAAAGGTCTGCGAGGCTGTTTGATAGCAGATTAGGCTGGCGTGTCAGACAGGGGAACAGGCCACACAGCAGGCAGTCACATGCTGAATCTACACACACACACACACACAGACAAACACACACTCGTACAGTCACAAAAGGAGGAAAGCATGTTCGAATAAATGGGCGCACACTGAGAGAAACTCAAAAGGAACATTTCTAAAGTCAGACCTCCAAGGTCAAAACTGTTGTTGCTGCAAGACGGTAACAACTCACACGGCTGAATAAGTTAGTGTCGATTAACAGAAAACAAAGTTAAGAAGGCTTCCAGGGACCTGGGTCTGGATCCAACTACGCTTGACCCTAAAGTCCAGTTTGTTTAATTAGTGTCAACACAAACACACCAAGGCACGGCTCATCCATCCATGCCTGCATCCACTCAATAAAGTGGTCTGAAAACAGTTCCTGTGTGCTTGGGAATGGTTTGCATCAAGAACGAAAACCAACTGAACTAAAACACAAAAGTGTACTGTTATGTAACGCAGGTAGCCATCAGCAAGTAGAGCTGGAAAGGCATTTCTCAAAGCCTCCAGCCTCTTCTGAAATCTGCATACGAGCACAGCACACCCTGAACTCACCCTCTGCACTGCGAGGTCATGGGTGATAAAGTCAACTCCTTGTCATTCCCAGCTCACCAAATACAGACGCTTTGTCATGCCCCTCGGCGTCAGTGCCAAAAACTGGCCACTTGAGGCTGGCTCTAGAGGCGAGTCGATCCGCATTGACCTCCATGTTAAAATGCCCAACTTTACAGCAGAAATAAACATGTTTACAGCCTGGTACAAAACTGTTTAGGCCTCTGTTACTAATTTAAACATTCATGACAACTTTACGAGGGCTACATTTTTATATAACTCACCCTTTAACATTAAGTGCTATATCGCAGGCGACTGGACTTGCTTGAGTTTCTTGTAGACGTTTCACCTCTCATCCAAGAGGCTTGTCCAGTTCTAATGGACTTCTGCGGAGTTTCACCTAGGGCTGCAACGATTAGTCGACTAATCGATGACTAATCAACTATTAAAATAATCGGTGACTATTTTAGTAGTCGACTAATCGGTTTGAGTCATTTTTCATAGAAAAGTACTATAAAAGTACCTCAAAATACTCTTATTGCAGCTTCTTACGTTCAAATATTGGCAGCTTTACACACTCTCCCATGACGGTGAACTAAAACCCTTTGACGTGAGTATGAAACAAGACATTAGATGACATCATTTTGGGGTTTGGGAGAGACAGACCGACATTTTTCAACATTTTAACACATTTTTTGATAAAATGACTAGTCGACTAATCAAAGAAATAATCGACAGATTAGTCGACGATGAAAATAATCGTTAGTTGCAGCCCTAGTTTCACCATTCACGAACGGTGAACGGTTACACTATAAGTAGAGGAAAATGTTCGCTAGCCGCGAGGCTAATTTATGCATTGTAAACATGCTAACGCTAATAATGGTGACTTATCAGTACTGAGCTGAATTTGATACTTCGGTTGAATGATGTGGTTAATCCGTGTTTTATGGCTGTTTGGAGAAGTTTGTCTTCAGGGCTTTGAGCCAGATAGACCTGAAGTTTAAGGAAAAAGATGATGGTTTGGGTTAAAATGAAAAGATTTATTCCAAAAAGGTCTCTCTGACAGAAAGCCCTGAAGGTAAACGTATCCCATGTGCTGCTTTATGTGTCAGTGGAGTCAGTTCAAAGTGAACTTTACTGCACTTACGCGGTTACAGAGACTTATTTATGTTGTTTTTATCTTTTATGGCCAAAAGCATTAAAGAAAGTGGTGGCAGCTTCTTCTGTAACTGCTTGTGTTATATGGGCAGATGATATCTTTTAATCGATCACAGGCCCCTGAATCGCATCGAATTGAAATCGTATCGTGACAGACTTTGTTATATCGGCAAATATCGTATCATGATGAGACTGGTGATTTACACTCCTAGTACAGAACAATATTACAAATGCGGGAGCTGAGGCAACCTCTAGCTCAACTGGTAGAGTTCTTTGCAGCTGCCCAGGTTTGACTCCATCCTGCAGCCCACTCTCTCCCACCTGTCCTGTCTCTCTATAGCTGTCCTATCAATAAAGGCAACAAAATGCCCCAAAGAACATTCATAAACAAATGTGGAAGCTGAGTGGCGTTGGAGTAGAGAGGGGGGTCGATCATACTCGGGCACAGTACGGATCGAACGTACCAAATATGAAAATGCCTCAAAAAAGCTCCGTTTTTAAAAATCAAACTGTGACAACTGACTTGATGGTTTCAGTCCAGAGGCATTCAACACAACTGTAGCACAGCTTGGAAGGGGGTGGGAATTTTGGGGGAAATATGTTATCAGTAGACTTGGTAGCGGCTGGCATCAGTCATGACCAATCTTATCATCACCGCCTTTACTCCTCTGCAAAAGCTGTGCACTCTGCATTTCCTGATGAGAACAGTCTTCAGCGCAGCTGCCACAAAAGCTTCTCCCAAGGGGGACTCGATGTCCTTGTGCAAGGAGGTGCAGAATCGGCACAAGTAAATACACGCCACCTTAAATTAAATTAACTTGGCGGGAGATAACACTTTTGCTCACCCTGGTGCGGTGGTCCAAGGAGAACTGTGGCACTGCAGCGAACACTGGAGTGAAAAGCGACACAGGAGCAGTGGTATCGACAGCTGATGGTGAGATTGGGGGCCTTTCGTGGCGCCCGCACAGGATGACTGACGTGTCATCCATAAGGTGGTTTTGTATGATTTTTAATAAAGTCTGCTCGTGTGCATGTTCCTGGATAAATCCATGATAACAGCATAAACCACAGGCTTGCTCCATAAACCGTCGGCCATGTGCCGAGCACCTCGGGCATGTTCTAAGCAGGTGGGAAGCGCAAAGTACACAAATGCTTGACATCAAAATTGCACTGTGGTGCCTGTTAATAACCGACACACCCCCGCCATGCCTGTCCTGACAGTCAAGTCAATAAAAAAACAACCACATGGAGGTAAGAACACAGCTTGTTTGTGCATCCAATCAAAACACTTCACTTCACTAAAACGCTGGCTGCATGCCATCTCAAAAATGAGGGCCCCTGGTATCATCCATCTTTTGACAATAAAAGCCCAATTTGTGATTTAAATTCATGAATGTTAATTCCTCTGTTACTCTCGCAGAGACTTGCTGACTCAGACCTTTGCCCCTCTGGAGTCATTTACACATTAACGCTCATTTGAATCCATGATTGAGTTTTTTTGTTGAATTTAGTTGATTGTGAAAACTGATCAGAACTTTTTCATATGAAACACAACAACCTGAGTGACTCGGGTGCTTTTTCAACCACAAAAGAAGTGCATCCTGTTGAATTGGTTAAATTTAAACACTTTCAGTTTCCTTTTATTTCATGCTATAAATTTGGCCCCATCCTGTGTTTGTTTTTGCTGCTGTGCAATTTCCATACTTCTAGCAGTGGGTGAGATTTTGCCATTGTTAAAAGAATGCAGCAAGCACTGAGACGGCAAATGAGGCTGTTGGAGAGTTGAGAGAAATATCAAACAAATGCACACAGACGTTACAGTGAAATGTACAAGTGTTAAATAATAAAATGTGGGGACACCTCGAGCCCACCTGGTAGAGTGTGCGCCCCACAGGCTAGGTCCTTAGCAGTGGCCCTTGTTTGGCTCTTTGCTGCGTGTCATCCCAGCTCTCTACCAGTGTACACTTGTCCTCTCTAACACACAGCTTCACTCTAAGGCTGGGCAATATGGACAAAAATTCATATCTCTGTATTTACAGGCAGACTGGCGATACACGATATATATCTCAGTATTTTCTACGAAATGGGCTACATGTTTTTAGTTGCAAGTCAAAGCCACATTTGAGACGTCAGAAGCACTTCTATAAAAACAGACTGTGATCAAAATAAAATGCAAAGACAGGGATTTTTGTCTCTGATTCCTAACACACATTAAACACACTTTAAACACACATTAAACACACATTAAACATGGCTTAATAGAGACAATGTCAAACTCAAGTACACAAATCAGCTTCACTATAACTCGCAGCATTCACAGACAAACACTTGTCTTTATCTGGACACATTTTCCCCACAAATACAACATGCTAATGTTTTTAGCACAAGCCTATGGCATTTTACATTGTATAAATTAGCCTAGCTGCTAGCAAACTTCTCCTCTACTCATATGAAGCCAGGGACAACAGCAACATTTATAACAAGGGTAACAATCTTCCCTACAACTTTTCCGCATCAGAAAGCGTATTTTGTTTTAACATCAACAACAACTTCTATATTCTTCACATTACCGCAGCACAGGCCCACTGTCAGAGGGGGTCCAAGGGTACAGATGACCCCAGCCCAAGGCCAAGGTGGGACCAATGAAAAGCTCTATGATTGACCCCTGACTCAGATCAAGTACAGCAATTTACTAAGTGACTTAAATCACTGACAATACAAGTCATATGTATTTACATGATAAATTAATCTAATTTTATACCTACAACACATTTAAACATGCCATCTGATACTCCAAAAACAGTCAGGGTACACAGAGAACAAGACAATGAAAGGAACAGAGAGGTGATGGACAAATGTCTGGCAAAAATATGTGAGGAAGCAGCAGGTCTGACAGGTGAAGCTGAAGGTGAGGAGTGAGGCAGAGTCATTTTTAGCCAATAAAACCTGCTTTATCGAGCTCAGTTTTAAAGCAGTGAAGACACAGTGGGTATCATATCAAACTAGAGGACCTAAGGCATCCATTGGTACCAACCATGTTATGCTATCATGTCGAAAAGAGGCCAAATAATGCTCCAAATTTAAGCTAAATTTTGGCAAGTGAAAAAGGAACACTGCCATCTTTAAAAAGGGTGCATTTAAATATTTCTGCATACTGTGGTCCCTGAACCATCTCAGAAGTGCATAAATTGGGTTTGACTGGAAAACTGTGAGTTGACAGCCATACACTCTTTACACTATTTAATTTCTGCACGCTGTTCACTCCTGATTTAAACACATGATTTAATACCTTGCAGTAATTTCCTCAATCGATGTTTGAGTTTACTCTTCTCTAATCATTCATTTGAGGGCCCAGGACACACACGTGACTACATCTGCTTTTCAAAATAAGAAAACAAAGTCTGAACAGTAGATACAAGTAGATACAAAATACATGTGGAAATATGATTAATTGGATTATATTGACAGGAAGTATAAAAATGTATAGGGCTGGGTGTGAATGAGGGCCCCACTTTTGAAATCAGATCAAAACAAGAATAATTTGGCAACTATAAAAACACTGACCAGACCAAAACTACTTTCATTTTCTGATTATTGACCATATTAAACGGGTAGCTTAACTAAGTTATTTCAGTCTTGCCTTTGTTCCAGTGTGACCTCTCCTCCACCTGTCCACAGATCCTCAGGTGTCCTCGGCTGTCAGTAGTAACAGGAAGGAGTGACGTGTACATTGGCATCATGCCATGATCATCATGTCCGTCATCCGCCATCTGGGACAGTCCTCTCAGTCAGCACGTTTCACTTAACCCGGTATTCAGTTGTAGGGATACTTTGCCGTCATCAACCAGCTTTGAATCATCACAATGTGGGTAGTATGTGTAAATGAACTGTATTAAACGTCCCGCCATCTTGTCAAGGCCCTCCTCTCCCTGCTCAGCGGACCACAGGTTGTACTTCCGCATGCCGCCATCGCGGTGACAAAGAGTATAGACGCGAGTCAAGAGGAACACCTGCCCCTGTGTATCGCTGTTAAACTTAGATCAAACTTTACAACTTGGCAGTGCTTATTAAATACAAATCAAGATTTTAGTACGGTCTTGCTAATTTCTCGCCTAAAATGTCTCCAGAAATATATTTTAGTTTGGACTGTAGTACAACAATTCGTTTCAATAAAAAAAAAAAAATCGGCCGCCATTTTGTTTCCTGTATTGTAAAAACAAAGGTTTAAAGTACTGAGATTAACAGTAACACTAAACACTACTGATAAAATATTAATGAAGACTCTATTACCCTCCCACCTAACGTATTTCAGCTCACCAGTACATTAATAACAAATTATTACCAGCCAACTGCCATATTAGTTCCTGTGAGAAAAAGGGCCAAGATAGTAGACTGGTCTCATGATGTTTTTCTGTAGGCTGATGCAATTTAGCACCACACTGGTTGCCTGTAAAAAAAAAAACAAACCCTATCCACCTTATTCCTAGCCCCCATGAACGCTTGTGCGAATTATGTGCACAACTAACAGTTTGTTTACAGTACTCTTCTTTCCAAGAGAAATGAACACACCACCTGTTATAACTCAAACAGGATCATGTGATCATACCTCTGCCATCTCTGACAGCCATCTCAAAGCATTTTTTTTCCCCCTTATCAACCGAGCAATTTTGTTATGTAGGTTGGGAATGAAGTCAGACGGGGAAGGACAGGGATATCGTACTGACGTTGTGTGAGTCTAGGTGTCATTCTCTTCTGCATATTCTGATTTAATATTTTTTCGTTATGTCTGTTGAAACTCTTGTGGTTTTATTTCTCATATCAATGGTAACCATGGCAACAGGAACAATCCCTTTTTGTTCTGGTCACATGTTCAACATACAGTTGCTGAAGACAAAAATTTAGCTCAGACTGGATGTTGGTCGTTACAGACACGGACAGTGCAACAGGTACCAGAGCTCCGCAAAGACATTTTAGAAGATGCTAAGTTAACATTAGTTAATAAACTGAATAAACTTAAATAAACTGAAGGCAAATTACTTTGGAAAAGAACCAGTGTTGGCGGTTAGCCACCAAGAGTAGCCACTGGGACGGTCTATGGGACTAACTAGCGTAATTCTACTTCCACTATCTCACCGGAAGTCGTGCACATAATCATTTCTACAGTAGAGCCCTCAGGAATAAGGTGGATTGGATTTTTTTTTTTTTTTGTTAAATTTTGGATTACTACCAAGAAAATGTTTTGTGGCAAACTAACTTTAATGATATTTACATGTTTTGTTCAGCAAGACAATCTTCACAAATGACCATTTTCATGATTATTGAAGCCTAAATCCAATTGCCAAGTGAAAAGCTAATGTTAGCCTATAAACAGACTACATTACGCTCACATGACCCAACATCACCACCATAACAAGACTGTAAAGCCATGTTTGGCAGTCTGTAGTCTTATTTGCTAGCAACTACCTTTCTGAAAATACAGAGAAGCTTCAAAGTTTAGGATGGGGTATTTATGGACATATTTTATGATGGAGAACAAAACATGAAAGTCTCTTAAACATGTGTACAAGACCAGCTACAAATCATTGGTTACCAGTCAGCCGCCATATTGTTTCCTGTGGAAAAACAGCCGAGTTTATTTCACTCACCAGTGGGAGCGATTGGTTATGTAGAGCACAATGCATACTGGTAGCTGTAGGTTTTCACCTCTTGAGCAAAAGTATATACCACAGGCCTTTTCCTATTTTCTCTAGTCAGGTAGCACCAGTTCAAAGGTATCTGTGTCCCTCTGCTGCATAGACAGTCCAGTTTAATCAGAAGGCAATCTCCCCAGCAGTGAAATACTCCTTTTACAGTTTAAATCAAACAACTTTATTAACAGAGGTAACAGAAAATGTGGGGAAAACATAGTTAATGCGCTTGGAAAACAGGATGATGAATGTACTTTGGTTAAAAGAGCGGAGGAGGATAATCACAGTTAAGGCTACTGATCTCTGGGCGTTAATTATTTTAACCTTTATTTATCTGGGTGAGGTTTGCTTACACACATCGACATGTGGGAGCTGCCAGCTGGAAGCAGCGAGCCGGTCTACTGAGGCATCTGATAGTTTAGTGCTGTGCTCATCGGCACTTTGCCTCTAAATATTCAGTGTTCTGCTTCCAGATTTCTGTCACTGAAAAAGGGATTATATGACTCAGGATAGCTTTTTTTTTTCTTATAAGATTTTGTTATGTGACTCACTTTTATTTCACAGCTCACACACACACACACACACACACACACACATGTATTTGTATTGTAGTGTTTATTCAGCCCCTTGCCTCTTCAATGATATGCAAACAAAAATAACAAATGCATCTGGTTATATTTTCCTGACAGTCATCCTGGAATAAATTTCACATCAGTTGCATCAGGACCTTTGCCAAAAAAGCCAGCGTGTCCGAGCTCGTACAAGTCTAAGATTTATGTGTGTGCGCATGACTCTCGAAACAACAATTCTTCCTCCCAATCAATTTAATGTGGTCAAGACTGAGACCCCGGAACAATAGGAACGCTAACGGCTGCGTTTTGATGGCTGTGATCATATCGCACAGCCGGCACGGTGCACAGGAGAAAAGGCAGTCCAGACAATGACCTCTGTCTGACCTCTTTGATACTGCTCCCTCTCTCTCTGTCTCACACACACACACACACACACACACACACCGACGCTGACACACATGGTCTGGTGGTGTTGCTGATGTTGGCACATTTGTGCTCTGGGACAAGAGCTGCTTCATTGGCACTGATTACCGCTTTATCCTTCGCCTGCAAACACCAGCCAACATCACCCTGCATACCAATGGAGTACACCAACCACAGAGAGATAAAGAGGGAGAGAGGGGAGACGGAAGAGGAAGGAGAACGAATATGAGAATGAGAGAAGTAAAGAAATAAAACTGGGAAGTAAGCAGGAATGGAAAAAAGTATTTAAGATTTTTTTATCTTGTTTATTTTGCCTTTAATTATAGGACAGCTATGGATAGACAGGAAAGGTAGGAGGGAGAGGGAGGATGACATGAAGCAAAGGGGTGCGGGTCGCAATCAGACCCGGGCTGCTGCAAAGGACCGAGCCTATATACGGCACACACTCTACCAGGTGAGCTAGAGGTCGCCCCTACTGTTAAGGTTAATGTGACCATTGGAGACACTTTTCTCTCTACTGCAGTGATACTCAAATTACAGCCCATGAACAAAATGTGGCCCCAGTAGGGTGCCAGGTGGCCCCCAACCATCTTCTAATTCACAGTTAAAATAAACAGATTCACATTGGGATTTTTTTTTTGGTACTTTCAATTTACATAACGTGCCAAAGTACATTTAAAAAAAACATTGAAATAAAGATTCTTTATCAAAAAAGTGCCAGTGGAGGATCTCCCAGACCACCCAACAAAAGTCCGGACTAAAGGCCTTTGCACACTGAGTCAATTTTTGCCCTTTCTAAATTCGTCATCCGAAAAAATCTTTATGCACAGAAACCTCAAACAAAATTCGCAATACGTGACAAAATGAAAAGACACCACTCCCTCCCTGTCTTTCATTTGGCACCGCAGCTGCATGAAGGAGCGGAGCTGTCCTTCTCTATGTGCGGTCCATATCCTCCTCCTCTTCATCATCATCCACCTGAATATCACTATCTGACCTGTTGAAAGTAGCTCTCTGAGTTATGAAATGACTCTGTGCGCCCCGTTCCTCTGTCTTGTCGTGGCTGTGTCCCCCGCCACATTTTCTTCACTGACTCTCGGTCAAACGTCTCTAAAGGCTCTGACCGACACGAAAAATGCAGAAAATCAAACCTGTTCTGAAAATTGTAATGACAGATGCACATTCTGAACTCAGTGTGAACTCCCAGCTGCTGAAAAATGTAATTATTGGAGCAAGCACACTTCACGTGTGTTAGCCTAGCTGCTACACCCTGCTGCACATTAGGGAGCGGGCTGTCTGTTCTCAAAGCAAGAGTATGTCACTTTTGAAAGAAGAAACAAAATCCTTAATTTTAAAATGAAGTTTAATTTATAAGCAATAAAACACACCCTTCCTCAATTCAGTGCATTCATTGGTTGCTGGTAAAACCGGACTTTATCTGGTAGCTTACTGTGGCTAATGTTAGCTAACTTCACATCTCTATGAGCTATAATGGTTGGCTTTTCTCTTACTATTCTGTCCCTACATTATGTTATCGTGAGAGTGAGTGTCTTCCCAAAACACATCTGTTTACATCCAAGTGACAAATCCCTCCAGCAGCCGAGGCCATAGTGGGACTTTAAAATGGGAGACTGCTGTTTGTTTGTGTTTTCAAACCAACAATCAAGGTAATGTTTTTTGTTGAAGCGTGACCTCAACAGTTTCCTGACCTTTAACAAGTGTTTGTTTTTGTAACCATGACAACAAAGATCCTCTAACCTTACTGGAGTGGTTATTTTAATGTGTCTAAACCCAGCTGAACCTTAAAGGGACAGTTCACCTCAAAATCAAACATATTTTTTCTCTCTTCTCTCGAGTATAATGGAGCTACCTACTTGGAGGTGTGTGGCCAGGTTTTGGACCCACTCCAGAAGAGATCCCTCTTTGGTGTGGCTCAGTGTGGCACGGTGCATCTTAATTTATAATGAAAACACAAATCAAAACAGCATGGCTTGACTCAGCACGGCCAAAAGTGACAATGGAAAAGGCCCATTAGATTACTGTAGAAAAAAAAACAGTGTGCCAAAGAAACGTTTATAAAGTAATAGTCTTTATTTATAAAGCATTTGAAAACATAATAACAAAGAGCTTTACATGTCAATAATTCAAACAGATGAGACATAAAAACAACAACTTTTAAAAGAACTGATAAAAACACTGTAGTGTATAAAACTGAGGAAATAAAAGACAGTCTAAATGAACTTAAACACTTCAGTAAAATCAGGAAATGCTCTCAGATGAAAGTATGTTTTAAGAAGGGAGAGATCATTGACTTTGCTGACCTGATTTCCTCGGGCAGATTGTTCCAGAGCATCGGGGCCCCTTTAGATTTCAGCCGGGCCTCTGGAACAGACTTCACAGTACATCCTGGTGTGTATGGCACCAAGAGGTTGGAGATATAGCTGGGAGAGAGACCACCAGGAGCCTTACAAGTAGTCATTAACTTCTAACAACATTAAAATCTCTTCTAAAACATGTGGAGCCAGTGTAAAGAGGCTACACCTGGAGTGATGTGATCACGTCTCTGGCAGCTGAATTCTGTACAGTATGGGGTTGATTTTAATACTTACACATTTTCCAGCAAGACAATCTCCACAAGTAAACACTACTTTGATGATTTTTGAAGCTAAAATGCGATCAACAGAAGTAAAAAGCTAACGTTAGGCTGTAAACAAACGACGCCACGGTCACGTGACTTGATATCCCTACTGCAAGATGACATCAGCCACCCTTGTTAGCAACCACCTTTTTTCGGACACATAAAAGCTTCAAAATTCATGATTGAGGTATTAACTGGCGTATTTTACATCGCAGAACAAAACGTGAAAACCTCTCAACCTTGTGTCAACCACAGGCCTTATTTCAGGCATCGAAACAAAAACCTAGCCAAATAAACCCACTCACTTCGGGACAAGGAAACGGGAGTCCTAATTTCTGGGTTTTAGGACTCATTCCTGGAGCACTCTATTTCTCAACAGAAACATTTTAACATTTTAATGATGTCGTCCTGCTGATAGTGACATCAGATCAGAATTTGTATTGTTCTAGAGCAGTGGTTCTCAACCTTTTTTCAGTGGTTGAAAAAAAGATGTACCACACAGCGCTGTGCCATCAATGGCTTCATGCTACTGTTGGCTAATCTCTCCCCACAGAAAAACCCCAAAGCCTTGGGTGGGCTGCAACTCGTGGACGTAAATCCCATTAAAACATAGTCTTCTGAATGCTGACGGAATTTTGCCGGCTCTGGTTTCGCCTTCTTTGGCACTTGTCCCTTCGTGTTTTCAGCAGCATTGCTGCTACACTTCAACCACGACTCCATTGTTAGAGTTTTCAAGGCGGCAGTGATAGACAGGTGATGACAGGTGGCGTGTGCCAGGTTGGGTCAAACCATCCTGCTTTGGGGGAGTCTCAGGGTTTTTAGGATAATGAAATTGAACAGCCTACTGAATATAAAATTCGGTTTATGAAGATACGCTTATTTTTTATCGAATATTTATTAAATAACTATTTTTGAAGGGTTTTTGAATGGATGCTAATTCTAAATATATTTTTTAAAATCTTATGTACCCCCGTTTGAGAACTACTGTTCTAGAGGACATGGACAGACAACATATTTTGTCATTTAATTTGGAGGATTGTTGTTTTGGCGTTGATCTATTGTCACGTAATGATCAGTTATGACCACGGCCGCCACTGTTCAGCAGAACTTACACACCTACTCTGCCTTTAAAGAGCTGGCTGGAGTCTAGTTTCTGGGATTGGATATTTTGTGCCCCATAAAGCAATGTTCTCTATCAGCGCTACCTTTTTCATTCTGTGAAATTGTTTAGAGATACATATAGCTTCTATCGCGCAGCAGAATAAGGTGTATTAAAGACATTTAAGAGGTGAGAAGAGGGAGCAAAACACATTAAAGATTAAAGGTTACACTTACACTGGTTAATAAACAAGTCTGGTGAGCAGAGTCTCACCCGATTCGTGCCACTGCACCGTTCATTGAGTTACAACCTTCTGTCAACTCAGCACATTGGATGCTATGATTTTGTTAACTACGTAGGATCACACTGAGCTTTAACTCTCTTCTGTCAGTTCAGTGCATAAAAGATAGAATTCAGCATGTTGGCCTTTTCCCGTACACACACACACACACACACACACACACACACACACACACACACACAGACACACAGGTCTGTGAAAGGTACAGGTCTTTTCAGAGCAGAGCGACTGTAATAAGTTGGAGATGGAGAGGAGTTGAATCCGCACAAGTTAACATTCACGGCCACATCGATGGGCTTCAGATGTGTCAGATGAGGGCCTCCTGAATGAGTCACAGTCCGCAGTCTGAGGAGAGCTGATAAGACCCGACGGAAGACCTGCTTTTCAGTGGGAGACAGATGGAGTTGGAACAAAACACACGACACACACACACACACAAAACCTGCCCATACATACTCGAGATAGAAGCATAGTGTCAGACAAAAGAGGACTGGGCTGAAGTTTTCTAACAATATCACAGTGAAAACATGTCTGTCACTGTTGGTAAACAGATCTAAAATTATGCAAATACTTTATTTATTGAATCACTCAGACTGCTTCAGAGGAGAGAGAGGAGAGAGAGGAGAGTCGCTCAGATTTAAATATATTAAAGCCTAGATAAACCTCTGTAAAAACAAATATTATCTGAACAGACAACTTTAAATCTAACTTCAGATTGACACTTAGGGACTGTACTAAATTTATCAGAGGAGAAGGGTGACTGAAAATGAAGGAAATCTGAAACGACTGCATTAGAGTCAATGGAGCGCAGCTGTGTTGTTGTCGGACCCTGGTCTGAGCCGGCCTGATGCTACGTTACGATTGGCCAGTCTGTGTCCAGGGGCGGGACTTACAGTCGGGTAGGGTCAATTAAGGGCAGGCTGCTTTGAGTGACTGGCCATCTGCCAATAGTGTCCTCTGCTTCTCAGTCATATCCACCCCTCTCTCTTCCACAGCGCCAGCCTCTCACTAAAATATGCTCACCTCCAGCTCCAAAAAAACAAGATGGTGACAACTGAAATGCCAAAATCGAGGCTTCAAAACAGGAGTTCACACAGCAATGGCTGACACCACAGTGGCTGCATCCATTGTTTTTACAGTTACAGTTACAGTTGTAATTTTGGAGGTTTATAAAGAAAACATGTCTCTTAAATCCACCAGCTGGATTCAAGGTTCTGAAGGTATTTAACATGAAGACAGAATACAACTATTTCAAGTCGTATGTCCGTCCCCTGAGCCAAAATAAATACAAATACAAATACAATTTGACATGCCTCCCCCATTTTGCACCACCCCCTCCACCCTCATCATTAACACACAGTCCCTTATTTACAATAAATAACAACACTTTCACTCTGTGTTTTAGATGGGCATTGGACAGACAAACACAGTGCAACAGCTGAAGTCGCTGCGTATCACAATGGGTGGACCGGCTGTATTTGGAGAAGCATGGAGGGAGACTTTTGGAACTGGTGTTATACAGAAAGACTTTTGCCAATCCAATCCTTCATACTGGCAAAAGGATTGTTTCGTGAGCAAACTATGCCAACAGCCTCCCCTGTTGAATTGCTCGATGTCTTGGGACAGCTTGATGCCATATGTGACTGCCTGGATATGAACCAGGGTCTTTAAGCCGGTAAAAGACTCTACTGTTTAGACGTTACTGAACATCTCTATTAAAGCTGTGTGCTTCCAGCACTGCAAATTTAGGCGAGTGTGCCCCCCTTTCTTTATGCTCTTTCCCAAACAGGAACCAAACCCTCTCGACATGTCTTTCTCCTCTAGTTTGGGGAAACAGATGAGGCTCTGACATCAGTTATGGCACTGTTAATAGGGTGGGAGAGTCTGATTGGTTTCAACTAGGATTTTTGCCATTTATCTGCTATGTATGCTGCAGTTTGAGCCCATGTTCAGTATAGATACAGTTGGTGTCTAGTCGGCGGTTTGGGGCGGCTTCTGCCGCACCCTACAGCCATTAATACCATGATGTTATAGACCAGTGGTTCTCAAATGGTGTGCCGTGATGCCAATCCAAAAAAACCTTCACGGGGAACCTATTTGTTGCTGTTCGCACATGGGAATTATAAGTACGTGACACGTTCAAGGCCCTGATTGACGGCCAGTGTGAGGGATTTAACATTTAAAAGGAGAACGCCGTGAGCGGGACAATGGATCCTTTGATTGTACGGAGCAAATTACAACAAAGCACCAGTGAAGACGACCCACCGCTGAAAGAAAAGAGAAAGAAGCTACCTGTCTTACTTTTCTATTGTCTCATGTTGTGATAAGACGATAACACATGTTATAGAAGCCATTGTGCACAGATATAAATACAGGTGCACCATGAGATTTTGGCTTGTCCTTTGGTGTGCCTTGGGCACAAAAGTTCTGTTACGGACAAGCATGTTTTAATCAATTCCAGGCGCATTTAAAGATGGCATAGCAACACTAAGGTTACACCATTAGGTGTCATTAGCCTGTGTTTTGATGACATGCTAAAACTTTATTACACAGAGATTTACAACCTAAAGAAATACAGGTCATTGGAGACGCACAACTTTTACCAATCGATAACAATCTATCACTGTTAGGACAGACTGCCCAAAACAGCCCCGAAGTCGCCATTGTCAAACCCACCAGACTCCATTTAAATAAACACAAATTTTAGCCTGTATAGATCCAGCATATTTTCACATCTAACTGGGTGGATTAAAGGTTTGTTTCAACCAAACAAGAGTAGGTGAGTGTTGGAACAGTGGAAAGACAAACCAAGATGTGTTTCGTGAGTTTTATTTTGTTTCTGTTGACTTTGAATGAAGTGTGTTTAACAGTGATAAAATTATTGTTTATTTAAATGGAGTCTGGTGGGATTGATGACAGTGATTTTGGGGCTGTTTCTGGTTAAACAAAAAGGGTCTTACTCTTAAACTTAAAGGTCTATCTATGTAGGGATCCTTTCCGTAATGTTGTCACACACCTGAGCCTGTCAGTGGCAAAAACAAAGTCTTAGTGGAGGTGAATTGATGGTGCGAACACGCCCCAAGAGGTTACATTACAGCTTAGCTGCTGCTCTCGCTTAATACCAACTTCAAAAAATGTTGTTGTCATTAGTCACTTAGACACAAAAAAATAGGAAAATAGGGTCCAGGTTGAAAAAAAAAACCACCTTTTAACTCTGGATTTTTAAGTGTATCTGATGTGCAGAAATCCACTCAACTCTTCAGCAGGGTAACAAATGCTTTGTTTTCCCCCTCTGCATAAAAGGATGTGATGTTTTGTGGGCGTTACCATAAACACTGACTGTATCTGTCTTTTTTTCCTCTAATTTTTATCTAATGCTAATTTAGAGAAGGTAATTCATTCATTTATTTAATCTTGTCTAGACTATTGCCTCAGTCAAAACTCAATCCCACGTCCACAGCTTGTTTATAATGCCGCAGCTTGACCATATTACACCAGTCTTGGCACATGTGCGCAGGCTACCAGTAAGATTCAGAATGGATTTTTAAGATTTTATGGATTACCTTTAAAACAAAGAAAGGTCTAGCCTGTAGCTATATTTGCTCACCTCTTAAAATTTTATGGGCCAGAGCGCAGCCTTGGATCCTCAGGCGTGGACCTTCTTGTTGCTCCAAGGTCCAGGTTCAAGATGAGAGGTGACTTTCTCTATAAGGGTGCGTGAACCTTGGTACGACCTGCCTGAGGAAAAATTAGGGCTGCAAAATCAGTTTCACCTTTTAAATCTCCTCTAAAAACACATTTTATAAAGAGGCTTTTATGTGAGTCACCACCAGTGGAATCACTGAGGGGTCTTGTATTACCCTTTACTCCTTTCTGACTATTATAATCTTTTGGCACACACTTGTTCCTGATTGTACGCCTTTATTATTATATTATTATTTTATTTAATCATGGCTGCTTGTAGGTTTTATTGTATCTAAATCAGTGTTTCACCAACTGGTGGGTCATGGGTCCGTTCTGAATGGACCACTAATGACTCACGAACGTGTCAGCTTTGTAAAAAACACACTTTATTTTTAAGTACAGTGAATTTCTGGCACAGAGTTTTTATTTTAAAGTGCTGTTTCCTGCTGTAGAGTGAGTGACCAACAGACAGCTACTAAACAGAGACAGCAAACTAGCTCGACGACATGGCTGACCACAAGTATGATGGTGAATATTTTAAACTGCGTGGGCCTTGAACTAATGACTGAGGAGAAATCTGGACCCCCTGGCTGCACCAGTTGGGAACCATTGGTTTGAGAACCTAGGTTTAGAAAAAGATCACGTTTGGGCCTAAATACCCAGTTTGGGGGACACATCCTGGCAGGGAAAGCAGTGATATCTCAACCACTCTTTGTACCTAAATAGCAGGTGGAAACACTGCCACATGTCGCGACCAAACACTCACCTTTGGTGCCTAAAAGACTTCAGGAAACAGAGCAATGACTCACTAAATTACAGCATGTTTGATTCGAACATTCGGTATGTTTAACTGACATTAGAGAAAATGGATTTATTGTGTTAGTCCGACTAAAACTGGACTTTTAAAATAAACGTAAACATGTTAGTCTGACTGAAATCGTACTAAATCAAATTTCTCAAAGTCAGACTAACACACCCAGATAATGCGGTTGGGAGTCGAATTACTCCTGCATGTATACAGTCAATCAGACCCAAACTGGCGCTCTACGCATGCACCTCAGCGTCTGCCCCTGGGCTTTGGCCTGCAAGTTGGATAGCATTAAATGTGTAGTAGAAGAGGAAGCTGGTAGCAACATGGCGAAATCTGCATCCAGAGCCGTACATTTTTTGGGACGGACAAAATGTACAGAGATGTAAAATTTTCCACCAGTTTGCCGCTAGCTAACTTGTTTGTTGATTGTTTGGTCTGTGACGTAATAGGTCATCTAGAAAAAGGTCCAATACTAACAAGCTGAAACGGGGACATATTGCCACCTATTGTAGGGGAATCGGACATACTTCAGTCAATAAATCTATTCCCCTCTCATGCTTGTATACTGGGACAAGGACAGCAGTCCAATTAAATGGCCTAGTCGAGCTGTAACTGTAGCTTGACGTAACTGTGCATGTAAACATACTGAGTGATCAGCAGCTTGGTAGGCATCTCGCCTAAGTACCACACCATCCACCATCCCCTCCACCTACAGACGACAAAGTCAGCTCATGTAGGACCTAACTTTAGAAACATAGATATATTACGTACAAAACGAAATGTAGCATATACGTAGTTTGCAGACATTTTCTTCTAGCGCCTGGGCTGAAAAAATGCCAGGTTACTGCTGCAGGAGGTAAACTAGTTAGCTGTGCATGTTAGCATTTGCAACCTATGTTAGAGCAGATTAAGGCCCCAATCACACAGAAAGCGTTTTGCAGGTTGCAAAACACAAGGCGTGCTGCACTGCCTGAGCGCCACTAGTGACAAAAAAGTGCTTACTGTGCCTTTTTATTGTTGTCAAGCAACCACAAACTCACCTCTAACCTTCCCATGTGATCAGTTTATCGTTTAATTATATATTTTAGTTGGACAGTAATTAGTATCTAGTTCCTAAAATGTTGTGGCAGAGGGTACTGTCTGTAGCTCTGGTTGAGGGTGAGAGGCTGTCAGCAGATAAACAGAGATCTGTGTGGGTACATGAGACCCTAAAAAGGGTGGGTCATGGGGAGTACCACCAGTTGGTCCAGGAGCTTCTCCTCGATGATGGCTGTTTCCAGGCATATTTTAGGATGACTCGGGGGCAATTTGACAACCTGCTGTCTATCGTCGGGCTGTATAACTCTGGGTATCCAGCAACCACTACCACCAACTGTAAAGTTGTTGTCGTGATCACCACAGAAGGCCCGCCTCTCAAATCATCTGATTGGTCAATGGGGAAAAACATGACGTGGGAGTTCAGAGCGCTCTGGCAAAAACGCCAGGCACTTAGAGCGCAGAAACGCCAAGCAAAAACTTAATTCTCATTAAAAACAATAACAAAAAGCCGCCTGCGGCTGCAAAAACTGCTAAAACTAACACTGTTAAATATATTCATTAGACGTTTGCACTCACCTCTTTGGTTCTTAAAGGCTAAAAACAAAAGACACCGCTCTCCAAACTCTTTAAATGCAGCGTATAGCTCTTATTAGAGCCCCATGAACTTAAAAAGGTTAAGCCAACAGTCCATTGTCTTCAGTCAGCTCAGGATGAAGTCCCCATGGTGATGAAGCATCCACCCTGCCGAGGTGTCCTTCAACAAGACACTTAACCAGGTATGAATGGAGCAAAGTGGCCCTGAAAGCCAACGAATTTTTTTGTCAGCAACATTACAGCACTGTGGTTAAATAAACATTAAAAACTATCATTTTCATTCATTTGAATTGTGCCAGTGCAGATTTTTATACTGTAATTGCTTATTATATGGTTTAACCAAGCAAACACACCGAGCTTCATCGCTCCCCGTTCCCACTACGATAAAGACTACGCTCAGTTCAAGAAATAACACCCCAAAGCAAAGTCTTCACTGTGATTATAGATATGATGATGATGTTGATGGCTACCATCTGCAGCACCTAAGCACCTACAATCACAGTCACAAACAAAAGACATGCTGGAGGGTATAATTGCTTTTACACATTGTTTCCCCGACACAAGTGGCATCTGAATTTTTTTTTCATTTTACATCCTCGTCCCAACACAACACCAATTAAAACATTTTTTTGCAGATGTGTTCATTTAAAGATAAACGAACGTCCCCTCTTTTATTATAAATGAAACCCTTGGCAACCAAAATCTGGGGTTCTGTCACTGCTATGATATGTTGGTAATTCTGATACTGTGGAGAAATAAATTACTTTTGTTCCGACTGTATACACATGTGGCACTGGTGTGAATAATTGTCATCCAGCATTTACATAATGCCATTATGCACCATGACACACACACAGAGGAGGTAATTGTAGAGTAATTGTTGACGCCGCTGCAACCTTTATAGACACAGGTCCTGGCTTTTGTGCTTCCTGTTCTGTTCGCCTCTTCACTTAAAGGGTACGTTTGGTAACCTGGACCCTGTTGTTCTATGTGTTAGTGTCTACGTGAGTAATGGGAGCAACCGCTTTTGAAGATGAGTACTGAGAGAGAGCGCAGCAGCAGAACAGGCTGCAATGTAAGCACCCAGGGCATGTTTGAACTGTCAATTTACGTCCTCTAAAAGTGTTTGTTTTTGCCACTGACAGACTCAGATTGTTGTTGTAAGTGTTTGAGCTTTTTGTTAAAGAGTAAGATCCTTTTTGTTTGACCAGGAAGAGCCCCAAAATCAGTCAGGCACCAACACACAGAGGCAGGTATGGTGCGCACTGGGCGGCGGCAGTTGTTGACGCAGCAGGCAACAACCCAACTTGACAAATACTGTCGCTTTGTCCCTTTTTGAAAACCCGCATCCGCCCGTACCTGTAAAGCTCAGTACCAGAACCGACCTGTAACCGACCTGTCATGTCTAAGTTAAAGCCACACCCTCCCACACCTGTTAATCAAAGTCCTGTGACCTGATGGGCGCCCATGATTAAACACACACAGGCCGCAGTCATCATCAAGCTGGGTTCTCCTTTCTTGAATTTCAAATCCAGCAGACGAAAAGTCTGTCACTGGCTGCGCTCAATGCCGGGAAGAAGAAAAGAACAAAGAACATGCAAACTCCACACAGAAGGGCTCCCTCCTGGGATCGAATCAGGAACCATCTTGCTGTGAGGCGACAGTGCTAACCACTACACCACTGTGCCGCCCTACACAGTAATTAATTTTGAAAGACTGTATGCACATAACAAACAGAAACTGTAAATTTCCTGTAAAAAAAAAAAAAAAAGGGTGTTTTGAAAAGACACAATGCGAGTAACAAGCTTCAACTGACACAACAGGGTACCAAGCGCATCATAATTTGACGCGTATGTCCACTGGCAAAGCGGCAGTATGTGACAAGTTGGGATGAGAATGTGTGGCAGCCAAAATATTTCAGAATCAGAATCAGAAATACTTTATTGATCCCCAAGAGGAAATTATGATTTATTAAAGTCGCTCTGATGCAAAGAACAGAGAATTATAAGAGGTAAGAATAAGAGTAGGAAATAAAGTGTGTTAATATAAAGCAACAAAATGAAATAACACAGGAATGAAATGTGCACTATGCCACCTACATAAGATATAAAAAACTGAAATAATAACATAAATTATATATCATTATAGTACAGAGGCTGTAAGTGTCAAATGTTAACTACAATATATATATATCAGTGGCATGAAATGAATAAATGTTAAATCAATATACACATCCAAGAGGTGAAAAATATTGCACAGTTGAATATTTGCACATTAATAATAGCATATTTTCACATTTTACTGTTTGAATTAAGGGTTTATTTCATCCAAACCAGAGTTGGTGATTGTTGGAACAGAGGACAGACGAACAAAGATGGTGAGTTTTGTGAGTTTTATTTTGTTTCTGCCGACTTTGAATGACATATAATTGACAATAATAAAATTACTGTTTATTTAAATGGAGTCTGGTGGGATTGATGACAGTGATTTTGGGGCTGTTTCTGGTTAAACAAAAAGGGTCTTACTCTTTAACTTAAAGGTCTATCTGTGCAGGGATCCTTTCCGTAATGTTGTCACACACCTGAGCCTGTCAGTGGCAAAAACAAAGTCTTAGTGGAGGTGAATAGTTTGGTGATAGTGATTTCAGGGCTGTTTCTGGTTAAACAAAAAGGTCTATCTCTGTAGGGATCCTTTACATATGACGTCGGACACTTAAAATAACAACCTGAGCCTGTCAGTGGCAAAAACAAACACTTTCAGTGGACGTAGTCGACATTGCAAACGTACCCTGAATGCTTACATTGTTTGTTTCATGGCTGCCGTCTGCTGCTCTCTCTCTCAATACTGGACCAATTGCAAAAACTGTTGTACCTATTAGTCACTTAGACACAAAAACACGGGGAAATCGGGTTTTAATTTAATACATCACAAAATTGTTTCTAACACTGGGCAACAACTCTCCTGCAACCATTAAAACACGGCGCCCGAACACACTAATTTAATTTAATGTACCATAAATTTATTCCCACAGAATAACATTCAGTTTCCTCCTGAGAGGAGACTTTGTAGTGGATCTTCTCCACGCTTTTCACTGGCTGGTGAAAATTGTCAGAGCGGGAACACGGAGTGCTTCTGAAGAGAAAGAACACACTGCAGGAGATTTGATTGGTGATGACTGAAGGAGCACCGGCTCACCGCTCCACCACCACGTGAACCAAACCTTTGGACTCAGACTCACCAAATATCAGTGCTACAACAGGAAATTGACTCAGGTCTGTGCTGATAATAATGCTCTATATCTTTTTTTTTTTTACCTGACACTGCTCTGTAGCCGACCCTGCTCCCTGACCTCCCTGGAAAGGCACAAGCAAAAAGATTATTTTCCCCGCGGGGATCAATAAAGTCTCACAAAAAAAGCTTACATTGTATTTTCTGCTACCTCTGGTCTTTATACACACACACGAAAAAAATGTCTTTTAATGATTTTGTGATTTAGAGAACAGAATGCAGAAACACCGCCAGCCCATGTAGTGATATACAGGCGGTGCTTAAAATGTTGCCGTGACATGTCCTTTTCTGTGTGCTGACATCAGCTCTAACACAAAAAACACACCCATCCTCTGCCTCAAAGGTTTATGACTACATGTAGAGTCGTTTCTTTTCAAAAGACACCCTTTAAAATACACGTATATAACCAAAGCTTTCTCAGTCGACTGTAACTTTCCAGCAAAGCATGGTCAGCAGCTGAGTTTGGCTGCATACAGGGGTACAGAACAACACATCATCTGCCCTACAAACGCAGTCATTTTGGTCAAAATTGATTTACAACTGAAATTAAACCTCTGAATATCTGTACTATCTTGTTAAGAAACAGGGTGTAATAGGGCCTTAATATGCACATTCATTCTCTTCTTCAACGTTTTCTTGGCATTTTATCTGGTCCACTTGTAAATGCTGCATTACCTATACAGCCATTAAAAGCAGAGTGTGGAAACTTAGTGCATTTTGGGGGGTCAAAGGTCAACTCATTGATCGTGGTTTTTAGGCATAACAATTACTCTGAATGCCTTTAACAGGTGTATCACCACTTCTCTACCTACAACACATTTAGCTGGACAGTCAAAACTTTCTGAAGCCATTTCACAGTGTCATCGTAGTTACTGTGGTCAGCTGATCTGAGGGCAGTGATGGTGTTGTATAAAATGTCAGCCTGCACAGCAGACAGAGAGAAAACCAGCGTCTACATACATGGATGGCTTGTTTGCATGCAAGTCAGTGAGTGAGTGAGACAGACGGACACACTGATGTTTGAACACACTTGCGCATAAATTTGCGGACAGCTGAATGTGTGTGTGTGTCAGTCTGTTTCATCTGCATGGTATGGTGCTGCAGCGTATATGATTTAGTTAGTAATTAGGGAATAGAGACGTATCCAATTATTGGGGTTGTGAAATATCACCCTGTCTCAGTAGTTATTCCAGTACCGTCTGCACCCTGCCTTATTATTACACCAGCTGCATATATGATTAGGTGTGTGTGTGTGTGGAAAGAAAAAAAAAGAGAGGGAAAGAGATGGAGGAAGAAGGAGAGAGCGGGAGAAAATACAGTACATGTGTGTGTCCGGGAGAGGCGGCGCCTACAAAGGAAACTCATTTCTGCTCATTGTAGATTATAGGTGGCAGGACCACATGCCCGCAGGAGCTGCAGCCAAAGCCATTCCTGACAGTCTCATGACACCCTGTGTGTGTGTGTGTGTGTGTGTGTGTGTGTGTGTGTGTGTGTGTGTGTGTGTGTGTGTGTGTGTGTGTGTGTCATGGTACTACTGGTACTACTTTTCTTTTCCTGTCTGACTTAAAGTACATGGACCCACACACACACAAACACACACACACAAAGTAAGTACTACATCATAAACGATTATACCAGTCTTGCACATGGATGGATTACTGAACGGGCCTACTGGGCACAGGCCCCGGGGCCCCACCTTGTTAGGGCCCCCTCTGGCCTTCACCTGCAAAATGTCACTCAAATGAAGACATAGCAACCAGGAGGAGACACAAAAAGACCACAAAGGGATGCAAAGACACACACAACAACTACAAATGGGAAAAACAACCACAAAAAGCCAAAAACTAAAGAGTTTGTGGACCCTAAAAGAGACATATAATAACTACAAAAAGGAGGAGAAAATAACAAAAAGAAACAAAACCACAAATAAGACACAAAATTAACAAAATAAACAAAGTGACCTGAAGGAGACAAAAATAATTACAGAGACACATTACAACCACAAAAAGGAAAAAACAACCAAAAAGAGATAAAAAAAAAAAAAATTACCTCAAGGAGACACAAAATAAATACGAAACAAGGCAAAAGAACCACAAAAAGCAACAAACTGACTTCAAAGAGACAACAACATAACTACAAAAGGAGAAAAACACATACTACAGTGAGACACAAAACAACAATAAAAAACACAAAATGAAACAAAACAACAATAAAAGACACACAATTACCAAAAACAAAAAACCCAAAATGACCTCAAAGAGACAAAAAATGACCACAAAAATGGGAAAAACAACCAAAGACAGACACAAAATAACCACAGACACAAAACCACAAAAAATACACTTTTAAACCCCCAAAATTTACCTTGAAGAAACACAAACAACTACAAAGAGACACAAAATAACTACAATCAAGGCAAAAAAAAACACAAAAGGCGACAAAATCACTTCAAAGACACACAAAATGACAAAAAAGCATAAAATCTCCTAAAACCCCCACAAAATTACGCCAGACACAAAATAACTACAAATGGGGTAAAACAACCACAAAAACTGACAAAATGACTTAGAAAAGACACAACAAAACTACAAAAAGGGAAAAACAACAAAAAGAGACACAAAATAATAATAAAGGGGTACAAAAAAGAATGGAAACAAAACGACTACAGAGACACAAAATAACAAAAAGGCACAAAATTACCTAAATAAACCAAACATAATCACCTCAAAGAGACACAAACAACCATAGAAAGGGGGAAAACAACCAAAAAGAGACAACAATTACCTCAAAGAGACACAAAACAACTACAGAAGTATGATAACTACATACAGGGCAAAAGAACCACAAAAAGTGGCAAAATAACTTCAAAGAGACACAACATGAATATAATAACAGGTAAAACAACCAAAAAGAGACACAAAATGACTAAAAAACGGTACAAAAAGACCTCAAAGAGATGCAAAGCGACTACAAAGACACACAAAATCATTATAAAAGGGAGCTAAACAACCACAAAAAGCAACACAATTACTTCAAAGAGACAAAAAATAACTACAAAATGGGACATTACTACAAGAGAGACAGAACAACAAAAAATAAATTAAACAAATACTACAAAGAGACACAAAATGACTGCAAAAAGGGGGAAAACAACAAAAAACAGACACAAAATGACAGAATAAACACAAAATAACTACAAAAAAAGGGAAAACAAACCTAAAAAGACACAAAGTGGCTACAAAGAGACAAAAAATAACTGCAAAATGGGGGGAAACAATTCAGGTAGACACAGAATTACACCAAAGAGACAACACTGCAATAAAAGACATCAAATTAAAAAAAAAAAAAAAAAAGATCTCAAAAAGACACAAAATAACTACAAAAAGTGTCAAAACAACCAAAAAGAGACACAAAATGACTGCAAAATGGGGGGAAAGAATCAAAGAGACACAAAATACTTACAAAAAGGGGGAAAACAACAAAAAACAGACACAAAATGACAAAATAAACACAAAATAACTACAAAAAGGGGGAAAAAAACCGAAAAAGACACAAAGTGGCTACAAAGAGACAAAAAAGAACTGCAAAATGGGGGAAAACAATTAAAATAGACACAAACTAACTACAAGAAAAAAAGAGGAAAAAATCACCACATGATCTGTGTGTGTGTTTCCTGTCCTGTGCATTAGAGGTGTTGGGGCCTTTTACATGTCTGAACCCTGGGGGACCTTTGTCTCATAATCCGGCCCTACTCCTGCAGCACATAAACTAAAAGGTGATCAATCAGACACACACACACACACACACACACACACACTCCTGCTCTCACAAGGAGGCATTAACACATGGAGGGACGTACACACGACTGTCTGTGTTTGTCCTTTGAGTGCGTGTGTGTAGGAGAGTGTGTAAATCTGCACAATCATATCTCACCCACTGTAAAAGCCACCATCCGCTCTGCCTGTCACCAGTGGAAACAAAGAACAGGGAGCGTTCTATGTCAGCAACTGGAGTGCTGCTATCTCCAACCATCTGGGAGAGGAAAGAGAGAGACTCTCTGAGGAGCTCTCCGGATGCTGCCAGAAAAAAAAAGAGAGAAGAAGAACAGATTTCCGATGAGGAGGTAGACAAGATAGAGCATTCACTCCGTGGAGAGGGGTTTGACATAAAACGTGAGATGGCTATCTGCTGTGGGCGGCGATGAAGAGAGAGACGACACATGAGTGTGCTCAGGTTTATCATGTCCAACTATACATCATACATGAGACAGTCATGTGGTCACATGTTGTTCCTGTGCAAAGTAAAATATTAGGAGTGTGTATTCATCTCCCTGTAGACTCCTTTGTCCTGTTCCCACCTTGCTCACAAACACACCTGCCTCCAGCCCCTCCCTTTGTAGCCTCCACACACACACACACACACACACACACACACACACTGACAGATATGAGGGAGCGAGTGATGCAGTAGTGAAGCTGGTGAAGCATGTGGAAATAATTTACAAGTCACACATGGGGAACTGGAGGACAGAGTCTGCTCTGGTATTCAGGGAAGGTGGGAACACATTTGTCATGTCCTACAGCAACAGTGCGCATGCGATAAGGGCGCACTTTTGGAGCATTTTGGAGATAGCGGGAAATGTTTATAGCACATCAGAGCGCAATAAAAAAAACTGGAGCCTCCTCTCATATGCCCGTCTTGAGATATGCAGGCTGTTATCACTGCTGGCTGTTGCCTTGAAAACTTGCCTGCGCGGACTCCGCTGATCATGTAGAGAATTCCACAGCTCTCTGACAACAAAAACCATGCCACGGTAACAGCCGCCTATCGCCGCCAGCCGCCCTGCGCGCACCCGATTGGCTCCTCCAGGTGACTGGCGTGCTCTCCCACTTCTCCCATTGGCTCGCACATAATGGACCCGTGACTGCGCTCCAGTGAGGCGCGCTGGAGGCGGGGCGCGCCGGCCGAGGCGGAGCTCTCCTTGGTACTTAAACGGAGCTGGTGCTGAAAGAAGTGAAGTACTAGGACGCACGCACGCACGACAGCCGGAGCGCCCGGTGCGCGGTGCGAAGAGTGTGAGACAAGTGTGAGAAGAAAGAGGGAAGAAGAAGAAGAGAGGGAAGGAGAGCAGGGGACCGTGCTGCCCTCTGTACTCATGGACCATAAGGATATTTAACCATTTGCCCGGGGAGCGCACAGGTAGCGTCTTTTTCCTCCGTGCGTAAAAACGCAGGATTTGCCTTTATTCACCATTTCCTCACTCTTTAGCAGCTGCAAGCCTCTCACTATTTTCCCTCCTTTTTTTTCTTCTGCATGGGAACTGCAGGGTCGTTTACATTCCTCTGGAATTAATGATTGACTAATGGGTGTGAAGGGAGCAAGGGGCAGTGGATCATTGATTGTGTTAGTGTACTCTGTCGGCTCGATAACACCAGAGAGCTCTTGCCTCTCTGTACAGGTGACTGCTGAGAAGTGTTGAGTGTTTTCTTAGCCTGTACTCTGTCATATTGAGAGACAGAGACAGGAGTTTGTGCACAATGCGCCTTGTTCTGTGATATTTTTTACGCTATTGACACCCCTCTGTGTGTATCACTGTCTCCATCTCCCTCTCCCCTCTCAGACACCGCAGTCCATGCCTCTGCCTTGCCAGGTCATTGATGGGAAATCAACTGGATCGGATCACCCACCTCAACTACAGCGAGCTGCCCACGGGGGATCCGTCCGGGCTGGAGAAGGACGAGCTTCGGGTCGGCGTCGCCTACTTCTTCTCTGACGAAGAGGAGGAGGTGGACGACCGCACTCCGTCCGACTGCGGCTTCACCAAGGACCACAGCCCGGCCGAGGAGGGACCCTTCTCGGTCAGCGAGGTGGAGTACTCCGCCTTCTGCTCCCAGGAATGCATCTTCTCCAAGCTGCGGGAGAACGAGGACTTGAATGTGTACTCGGCCAAAACTTTGCTGACTATGTGCAAACCGGGGGACCTGCTGGAGCTGGTGGCCACGGCGCAAGCCCCCCACTGGGCCATCTACGAGCAGGACGACCAGGTGATTCATCTGCACAAGGGCGAGATCCGCAAGGACAGCCTGCTTGAGATCAGCAGCGGCCGCCACGGGAGGATAGTGAACAATCGGTACCGGTACCGACCGCTTCCTCCTGACCTAGTGATGCAGAACGCAGTGGGACACCTGGGCCTGAGCAGCGAGGAGATATGCTGGACCAACTCGGAAAGTTTCGCAGCTTGGTGCCGCTTTGGGAAACGGGAGTTCAAAGCTGGGGGAGAGGCGCACTCGGCGGAGCAGCAGTATTTCCTCAAAGTGCATCTGTCCGGCAGCGGGGTGCACACTCTGGTCTTTCGCAGCCTGGAGGACATGATCCGGGAGAGGAGGCGAGTGGACGCCAGTGGAATTCTCAAAGAGCTGTCTTTGGTTAACGGGGGCAAGGAGTGATCAGGGATTCCGTTTGATATCCTCTCCTCTACCCCCCTTCCTCTCCTCCTCTCCTCTCTTTCCCCCCTCTCTCCCGCTGCGCACGGACGCACAGTTTTGCGCACAGGCAAACGTACTCGCACACACAAGCACACACACATGCGAAAGGACCTGTTGGTTTTGGACTGTTTGTTACGGATGGACCCCCGAGCTGCTGCTGCTGCTGCCGCTGCTGCGTCTGGACCACAGGCGCTCTGTGGAAATGCCATCAAAATTGCAAGAGTGTTGAAAACTGAGAGAGAGCGCGGCCATACAAACAGACAACGCCCCTTCAGATTCAGAATTCGTGCTGAGTGGGACACACGATTTCTGCCCCCCAAACCCCCCATTCTTCCCCCGTCCTCCCTGAACAGTGAAATCACCTTTACAGACCGCACATAGCGCACACGGCTCGGTTTGGTTTTCTGTTTAATTTCTCGGGATAATGGAAGTGGCCCCCTCTCGGCGTATAGGGCGCCTGCTGCGGCAGACCAGACGGTGAGAGATGGGGGGGTGAAAAAGATGAAAGATAGGATCTGGGATGGCTCTCGAAAAGTCTCCCTTCTATTTTTTTACTGTTAGCTTTAAGAACCGGGACTGACCATAACACAGATCCACTAATTCATAGACCTCTGACAGTCCCCAGATGGCTACGCAGTTGCCTAAACAAAGCATTTGGCTTGTTCAAGCTCCCCCCTCCTCTTTTTTTTGCCATAACAAGAGTATTGTCATTTCCACAATGCTGTCATCCTGCTCCACAGCACTGGATGTGTGTGTAAATTGTATTCATATATATTGATTTGAATTTGAGTCCCTTATTTTTGTATTTAAGTTTAGTGGATTTAACCCTGATCTCTCTCTCTTTTTTTTTTCTTTTTTTTTGGTTCAAAAATAAATGGAGGTTGAAATATGAAAAGAAGCTCTCGGGTCTGGCAGGTGTTGTTTTGGTCACACATAATTACGTACACACAAACAGCATGATCTCTCACTCACACTCTCACACACTCACACACATGCACAAAGAGGGTTATATGAATTATTTATGCGCCAGTGCCTCCTGACCTGCCTCGAGCCAAATGGGCTTCATATATCTGCACAGTATTTGGAGGCAGTAAAATGGTCATCTGCATCAAACCCATAAAGGCTTTATGAAAAAATCCATATGGGATCTGGGAGCTACAGTATAAAGGCAGCTGTATAGAGTCGATGGGAACATCCAGTGTTTGGCCACAGGCTGTTTTTTTCTTCAATGTGTGGGTTTCAGACGTTCAAAAACATGTTGATCTCCAGATTACTCCCTCTGTTTAATTACCACACATGCTGGCTTCTTACATCATATTTCACCGTGGACAAGATGTCCTCCGTATTATCACGAGGACACACGCTGTGTTTGTTGTGGCACCTGTGTTCGTCTGCAGTGGCTTTATCTCTGGATTGATGTTTTGACTGCTTTGCTCTGAGAGTCAGACGGTGCCTTCCCCGTCTCTCTCGGGGATCTGCCGTAGTGTCACTGAAGGTGGGATTAACCACCTCAGTTGAACTTCTCTCGTCTCCTCACGTTTGCTTAATTAAGAGTGGATTTACGGAGAGCTTCTGCTGCCATGTGTCTTTGTTCTGCCTGTAAACGAGCTGAGGCTGTTTTCCAGCTTATCTGGTTGGATCTACACCTCTGGGTACTTGTGGTTTTACGTGGTCGTAAACAACAGAGCTGCAGTTGGAATGGCAGACAAAGAGTTAGCATGTGTTTACGAGAGAGTGTGTGCAGGATACATGCGGGGTTACGCCGTGTGTGTGTTTGTCTCTGGTGGGACTTGATGTTTGTTGCACTGACAAGCTCAATCAGACCCAGGTCCTCTGCCTGTGTTGTTTGTGGGCGTCTGAGCGTGCAGATGTTGCAGTCTCGCCCCTCAGACGCGCTTCATGTCAAAATACAAACTAATAAGCTCTCGCATCTTGTAAATGTGCCTTGAGAAGATTTTCCCCAGCTATTGACCCAAATACTTTGTTCTATCGGCTTTGCTGTGAATGTATTGACACATTTCTTCTCTTGTTAACTCCCCTGTCCTCTAATTCTCTTTGGCTCCAGCTGGCTGGTGTTTTCTCCAGCCTTGCTCTGTGTTGCTTTGCTCCCCCTCACCTTTTGTTTCTCATATTTCCATTTTCCATTTCTTTTTACTGCCGGCGCAGCAAAACCACCCTGACATCAAATTGTGTTTCGCTTTTATTTTGACAGTTGGCAAGGAAAATAATTGAAATCGTGTTTGCAGATGTATTAAAATGGATGTTTCAGATATGAAATGAGAATTTAATTTGGGTTTATTTATTCCAACTATCCAAACGGGTCAATCTCGCAAACAAACATCTATTCTGGATAAATTTAGGCAAACATCCATTTTATCTTTCCTCTGTTTTACCCGCTGATGACTGTTCTGTCTGCTCGGTGCGTTCCTAACAGGCTCCATGTTAGATTGAGGTTGCCCCAGGTGGGTGATTGTGTGTGTGAGTGCGTCAGACATCCCCCCTGTGAGTTTGAGAAATCAGGGTACTGGGGCAGCCGGTGTTAGAGTTTGTATGTGTGTTTGTGGTCTGTGACTAATAGGCCTCGGAAAAAGATTTACGTCTGTGTGTGTGTGTGTGTGTGTGTGTGTGTGCTCCAGGCAGATAATGCACACCACATTGTTAGCTTGAGGAGAGGCTTCTGCCATCTGACATGACATTGTATCTGTGTGTGTATATGTGTGTGTGCATTAGTTTCGGCTCTATTTAGCTTACTATATGTGTGTGTATGTGAGTGAGTGAGTGGGTGAAAGCGTGAGGCCTAACTACCAGATCAGGTTGTGCCAGTCTGTTCTCACTCCAAACTCGTCAGGTGTCCGCGGCTTTGTCAGTGATTTCGGCATCAGATACGGGTGCACAGAGGCACCTTTCGCGGCGGTATGATACACTCCAGGCGATGGCTATTTCTGACACCGCCAGCAACAACTGATGAAGAGTGTCTGACGAGTTTGTCAGTGGATGTCGCCGTCAGACACTAACCGTCGAGACACTCTTCATGACAGTATGATTAGCATCTGGCAGCAGCTATTTCTGATGCCACTGGCTACTACTATAGCATAAAGAACAAGAAAGTCCATATAGAGTGGGTGGAAGCTGATGTGGACGGGTCAAACAAACTCCAGACTTTCACCCGGGAGCCCGCTGTTCATTTCTCGTATGAAACCAAAAATCGATGGAGTTATTTCAGCCTGTGCTCATTCTAAAGTCAGTCAAATACTGCTGCTTTGTCAGTGATTTTGGCGTCAGATACAGAGGCACAGCGGTACCTTTCGCTGTAGAATGATACGCTCCGGGCGACGGCTATTTCTGATGCCCTCGGAAAGATACCGATGCACCAAGACACTTGTCATGACGGTATGATGCACATTGGGCTATTTCTAACGGCGCTGGCTACTACTGTGGTATAAAGAGCAAGAAAGTCCATATGGGTGTGGAAGTGGGTGCATACGGGTCAAACAATCTCCAGACTTTCATTCGGGACCCTGCTGTTCATGTCCCATGTCAACCCAAAAGTCAATGGATTATTTCAGCCTGTGTTCATTTCGAAGTTGCTGAATACCGCTACTTTGTCAGCAATTTTGGCGTCAGATACAGAGGCATAAAGGGAACCTTTCGTGGCACTATGATATGCACTGGGCGACGGCTATTTCCGACACTGCTGGCAACAACCCAACACCTCAAATACTGCTGCTTAGTCGGTGGATGTCAGTGTTTGATGGGTCAAACAAACTCCAGACTTTCACCCGGGAGCCGGCTGTTCATTTCCCATGTGAAACCAAAAGTGAGTGGAGTTATTTCGGCCTGTTCTCATTCCAAAGTCGTCAAATACAGCCGCTTTGTCAGTGATTCCGGTATCAGACACCTGACACCAAAAGCCACCTTTGGCAATGATATAATATGCCGCCAGGCGGTGTCACTGTGTAACACAGTCAGATGTAACCTTTTGTGATGTTATGATATACTGCCGGCCATACTTCCTGTATGAATGTAGAGCTAAATCATGATGCTTTTGTTGCATGAACCTGACCATGTGCTTTTGCTGATGTCCTTGTGTTGGTAACGGTGGATACCTAGGGTTTAATATATAGATGTGAAAGGCCACTGCGAAATTGGTGATATGTGATGACCTGGGAGAGAGCCTGTTGGTTATTTTGATGGAGTAGTCAGACCCACTGTCAGGGGGGTCAAAGGGTACAGACGACCCCTGCCAAAGGCCAAGGAGGGGCCATGAAAAGGTCGATGTTTGACCTTTAAATTGGATCAACTACAACAATGTACTTACTGAGTTATGTCCCTGACAATACAGTTTATATGTATTTACATGATAAATGAATGTATTTTCAATAACTAAGGCTGCTTTCAGACCTAGAGTTGTCTTGCTTTGGTCTGAATCAGGGACTCATTTTCTTACAAAGATGTATAATTGTCTAGAGTTGGTTCGTGTTCTCACGGCAGCATTTACAAGCGGACCAGATCAAATGCCTTGTGTGAGACAGCTGCTCTTGATTGGTCAGAATTTCCATGTGGGAAAAATCCAGGAAGTAAAGAAATGTTGAAGAAGAGTACACTTGCAAGATAAATGTGACACTTTCTAATGTCACAATGGAGGGACAACTACGCAGGTTGATTTTAGCGCTGCTCATCGTGGACTATATTGCTGTCATTGTTCATTTGAGTCAAAGCATACAGGCAAACCGTGTTTCTTTCTGAACCTAACCTTGTGTTTTTGTTGCCTGAACGGACAGCATGGTGGAGCAGTGGTTGGCTTTGTCACCTCACAGCAAGAGGGTTTGAACCCAGGGTGGGGAAGCTCTTGTGAGTGTGAATGGTTGTCTGTCTCTATGTGTCAGCACTGTGATAGTCTGGCTAGTCTAGTTGACTGAGACACCATCCAGGAACATCCAAAAGGAGGAGATTATCTAGCAGGTCATATTTTTCAATGTTTAGGCCACGCCGACAAAGCAGCAGTATGTGAGGAGCTGGGTTGTGAACAAATTGGCTGTGACCTCTCCATCTCTCTTATCTATCTCCCTACATATATGTATACATGTATATGAAGGCCATATGTTGTGTGCATGTGTATTCATAAAGGTCTGCATCTGTGTATCCCATCAGCGACAGCGTGAAAGTAAACGCTGTTACTAGGGCAACTCCAGCCACTGTCACACTGTATATCCACCGAGGTCTTGTGTCTGCATGCTTGTGTGTGTGCCCGTGCAAACCCTCCACGGCTTAAAGCTAGTTGTTAGCCTTAATAGCGACTCGTGTAAGACAAACATATGACAACCAAATCTCTCCCTCTGACTCTTTCTCTCCTTCTCCTTCTCACACTGGCTCACTGGGGAGCAGCTATTGTTCGTTTGTGCAGTGCTATGGATGTATTCAGTGCACACGGGGGTTTGTCAGCGTGTGTGTGTATGTGTGTGTGTGTGTGCATCTGGACAAAGCGGATCCCAGCTAGCCTGCTGCCAGCTAAATCAGTGGTCTCAGAGGAGATGTTCTGGGGAGGAGGCAACAAGACAGAGTATCCTGTCTGCGTGATGCTTTTAAGAGGATCTCCCTCTAATCTAGACACTGGCCCGGACTCCCAGTAGACTTAAGTGTCTTGTCTTCCCCTTCCGCCGTTTTTTAAAATGGGCACTTTATTGAACAACAACAATGACTGCACAGCTGGAAATGGAAATTAGGCGGTGGTAAATGGGTTACATGCTGTTAAAGCGCTGCTAACTGTGGTTGCCTCCAAACATCTGTTGTGAAAACGTGTGCATACATCACATGCAGCGCTCCTATGTTTGAGCCAGCACCTACATACTGACATTTAAAACTGATTACAGGCTGCGACACATTTGTAATCTGAATTACGTGGGCAGCTGGCTTATCAGTGCTCTCAGAGCGTTGTCTGTCTTGTGCAGGTGATTAAAGCTGTAATAGGTTGGTGTTAATATGAAGAGTCACTCGGACAGGTGCTGAGTCTTCAAGCTGAGCGGCATCCTAGTCTGTCATCAGCAAAGTAACTTCTACAAAGTCCTTACACAGCATAAAGGATAGATCTGGTGATGTTCTTCATTTTTTTTATGATCATCAAACTCCATGAAAAGACCAAAAACAACAGTGAATTAATTCCAACAAGTACTGCCTATTAAGCCAAAGCCTGAACAGCCATACACCGTCATATAATCCTTCAATTTTAAAACACATTATTAGCCACATCATTGCACTGGCTCACATTTATTATAATGAACATAGGTGCTGCGGTTTATTGACTCAGTACCACATACACTGTCCTGCTGCTGTTATTAAATTTGTCTGTAGGGTGGTAGTTCCCTCCTTGTTCCATTATTTAAAGGGTAACTACGTGGTACGTGAGCTGTAACCTAAAGCAGGGGTTTCTTAACTGGTGGGTCGCAGTCCAAAAGTGGGTCGCGGGTGAATTCTGAATGGACCACAAGTGACACAAAAACACACTTTATTTTTAAGTACAGTGAATTTCCAGCACAGCACTTTAACTTTAACGTGCTGTTTCCTGCTGTAGATTGACTGACTAACGGACTTCTACTTGACAGAGACAGCAAACTAGCTTGACGACATGGCCAAACACAAGAAGGGCACTGAATACATTAAACTGTGTGGACCTTAAAGTAATGACTAAAGCGAAATCTGGACCCTGTGGCTGCACCAGTTGGGAACCACTGCTCTAAAGCACTATTAGTTCCCCCTCTTTGGAGAGGGGGAACTAATAGTGAGAGTGAGAGAGTTTGGAGAGACACAGGCACTGACATGCAACAAAAGCCCAGGCTGGAATAAAACCCTTGCCTTAAGGACTCAGCCTTGACACATGGTGCACAAGCTTTACAAAGTGCTCCCTCTCCCTCAAGATATTACTGTGTGTAACGTGTGGTTACATGAAAACACATGTGACATCCAGGGTGGGGGAGTTCTGTCCACAAATGGCCCGAGGCCGTAAACAAGTGTTCAGTAATTAAGTTTGTTGGTGAGGTTAACTACAGCTGATAGAGTCTTCAGAGGCCAGCAGTATCCACAGTGACACACTGTCCCATGGACCTTTGTTTTGAAGTAAACGCACAGATGTAGTTTGCCTGTTTGTTGGTGATGAGGTCATTTTGAAATAAAATCACATCAGATTTATTCAGTGATGCAGAAGTCGTCACTCCATCTTTCCCGAACCATCCAAATTTTTACTCAGTGTGCTCATACTGTATCCTGTAATAGTAACAGAGTACGTAAGCAGTAGTTAAGTAATATCTACACTATAAATTAATCCCAAACGTCCAGATTATTGCTCAGTGGGCCATACATACCCTGTCATAACATATGAGGTGCCCAGTAGTTATAAAAATAAAACAGTTTAGGTTTGAGATTCTGAATTGTTACACCATTATTCCCTGTTCCCCAGTACCTACATATATGCTTTTGTAGACAGTGTACTGGTACAAAAGATAACTCTGGAGTGATATTGCTGTACGTTGGGGGCTGTAATCTATGCCAGCTGTTTTAGTCAAACTACTTCACTTGTTTTAAATCAAAGTTTATATTTGGGAGATGTTTTTAAAGGCTGAGAGCCACAGACACGGTAGGGTAGCTGGCAACGCTCATTTGTTTTGGTCTTTTCATGGTTTTGTTGACAATAACAGAAATATAAAAAATCACCAGCTTTATCCTGTAATGACAGGAGTGTCGTCCCAAAAACTAAATTGAGAAGATGCTAAAAATGCCGGACGCTGTTGGTCACTTGTGCTTACTTTATGTAGCTACAACATTTCAGTCAGTGGCAGGGTTGTGCTTAGGGATTGGCCTGACTGGCCACCCCATTATGACTGGCTATCTGCCCAGTCCATTTGAACTGTTTGACAGGTAAACTGAATTTGAATTTATAGGTACAATTCAGTCTTAAACCTGAGAGGCAGTAATGTGCCAGAGTAGTGTCTAGCCTGCCAAAAAGCCACAGAAGAGGACGAAGATCTGTTTTGATTTGGAGCAGAGCCGCAGAGCAGAGATTACTAGTGGAACGGTGAGCGGTCAGCTGGTCAAGAAGTCGCTGTGGATTCTGGGGTACACTATTCTCGTTACTAGCTGTGGTTCGTGAAAGAGCTTTATTTTACATTTGTGTGGTTTCACTCTGTTGTGTTGTGATTGGGAGGTCTATTTATGTTTTAAACTAAACTATGAACAGGAATGTAAGACACTGCAATGTTAATTAAGAAGGTATCAGTGGAGTCGGGTCTTGTTCATTAGTGAGGGTAGAATGGAGCGTGAGATGGATTAGCAGGACCATCATGGTGAAGAGAGAGCTGAGCAAGAGGGCAAAGCTTTAAATTTACTTGTTCGTCTACGTCCCAACCCTCACCTATGGTCATGAGCTCTGGGTAGTGACTGAAAGAATGAGATCGCGGATACAAGTGGCCAGAAGTTTCCTCCGTGGGGTGGCTGGGCTCAGCCTTAGAGATAGGGTAAGGAGCTCGGACATCCGGAGGGAGCTCAGAGTAGAGCCGCTGCTCCTTTGTGTCGAAAGGGGTCAGTTGAGGTGGTTCGGGCATCTGATCAGGATCCTCCTGGGCGCCTCCTGTTAGAGGTGTTCCAGGCACATCCCACTGGTAGGAGGCCTCGAGGCAGACCCAGAACAGCCCAGAGGGATTACATATCTCATCTGGCTTGGGAACGTCTCGGGGTCCCCCAGGAGGAGCTGGGAAGCGTTGCTGGTTAGAGGGACGTCTGGGGTGCTTTGCTTGGCCTGCTGCCCCCGTGACCCGGTTTCGGATAAGCAGATAAAAGTGGATGGATGGATGGTGGAAACAAAAATGGTAGAAGTCTGTGCTGATGCATGCGCCCACAGCAGCGCTCATACTTTATGCCACCCCTGCACTTGGGCCACCCAAGTGAAAAAAAAAGTCTGGACGAACCACTGGTCAGTGTACGTTCATGATGGATGTAAGATTCTTAGGTCAGCTGAGCTTCAGTCTACTGTACCTTAAGAGGGTCTACCATGCTACAAAGTTGGAGCTAACCTAACATTTCTAGGACAGGTGAAGTAGCAAACCTGCTTGTGTGTGCATGTTTTGGTCAATGTGCTTTATCAGATCTCAAGTTTTCTCACACTTAAATGGGACCTATTATGCTTAACATTTGAGTCCTACTTCTATTTTGGGTTTCAACATGTTAACAAGCTTTTATGGTAAAAAAAAAAACACTTTATTTTCCTCATACTGTCTGTGCTGGAACACCTGTACTCATCCACTGTCTGCAACGCTTCATTTTAGCACCTGTCTCTTAAAGCCCCCCAAAAAGGTCAGTCTTCTCTGACTGGTCAGAGTTTCTGGGTCTACCACATCCTGTTGTCTTTGCACCATCATTGCAGCCAGGGAATGACTGTAACGGGGAGAAGTTGCACTTTGGGTCATGAAAAATCACCATTTAAAGCTCCCAAATACAAATGGGCATGTTACAGCAGGAATATGATCCAAGGGCGAAAATTACATCAGCAACCAAGATGACATGTTTCTCTGGCGTTAGCATGCAGTTTCATGTAGCAGTGTAGGCCCTGAAGCAGATGACCACATATAGAAATCATCACAAACTGACATCAACTTGTCTCAACAGTAGAAAGAAACCGTTTTAAACGGTATAGAGATTGGTTTTAAGTCTGAGGTATTTGCTCACAGGGATTACTTTTACATACATTTAGCTCATTATTTGAAATTTTGGCCGTGTTTAATATGTGACAGAAGATGAGGGAGAGCTTAATAGGTCTCCTTTAACAAGGTAAGACTGCAAAGGAAAAGAGGGGAATCCCTGCTCTATAGGGACATATGATATACTTAAATGTTTGAGTTAGAGTGGAGCACACAAACGTCCCCACACTGCAAACACTGAGTGTGCCCCGCCCAGCTTTAGGTACAACAGGTGGACTAACTGACATGCAAATAAACACCTCTGTTCAAACAAGATCGTTTGTCTGCACCTGGCCACTGTGGATGAAGTGCTGTCTGAATTCAAATGTAGAACTCTGTCACAGCTTGGTACAAACCAGACCAAATGTTTAGGTATGAAAGGTAATCTGAGTTTCTGTACGTTTTACACTACGGCTTTGTTTTTTTGTTTTTTTGCACCTTCAGCAAAGTGATATTTTTGTCATCAAGGGTGGATTCACTTCATATATTTTGTTTGTTTTTTTGTTTGGATTTGGGTTTTTTTGTGGCAGAGGTGGGAGAAGTATTTCAATCCTTTACTCAAATAAAAGTGGAAGTACCACATTTGAAAATACATATACTACATTGAAGGTAAAAGCCATGCATTCAAAAATGGTCACGAGTATGGAGCTATTAGCAATAACATGTTATTAAAATATTAAAGGTAAAAGTACTTATTTAATGTCAGCTGTAATTTAAAGTTGTAGCTGGTCTAGCGAGACATGTACAGATGCAGATACATTTCATTTGTAGCGCACACGATAGGCCCCTACAAACAGCGCCAACTATAGTGCAGGACAAACCCTGAACCCTGCTATGCTACACTGTGGCGAGACCATATGTAGCTATAATCCACTTTATAATTCAAAATACATGAAGATGTAATTCACTTTATAAGTAACGAGAGGTATAACCCTTCACATTACTCTAACCCTAACCTTACAGCCTCCGTTTTAACATTAATACTTCATGGCTAGCTAACTGCTAACTTATCATTAGCATAAGTAAAGAGATGTAGCCTTTTCATTAACCTCAGGCCTACCCTAACCTTAACCCCCTCTCTTTTAATGTTAATACTTCATAACTAGCTCATTGCTAACTTCGCATTAGCATGAATAACAAAATGTAGCCTTGCCATTACCCTCACCCTAACCTTAATCTTTTAACATTAATACTTCATAGCTAGCTAATGGCTAACTTAGCATTAGTATAAGTAACTAGATATAGCCTTCCCATTACCCTAACCACCTCTCTTTTAATGTTAATATTTCATAGCTGGCTAATCACTAATTTAGCACTTTGTTGGGGCCTCTGGACCAAGGGGTGAAGAGGGTTATCGTGGACTGGCATGTAGGTATGGTAGGCGAGTCATGCTGCTAGATGGCGAGTCACCTACTGGGGTCTAGGAGCTAATTGTACCTGCCTCAACTTCTCTTGGGTAGTTTAATCAGTAACAGCATGCATGGTTAAAGGTATACTATGCCAGAATTGTAGAATTGTTCGCCAGCAAAAGTGAAAGGCTTTTTCTGGTTAGCATTTCATCTCACTATATTTCTGTTTTTTGTTTTTTTTTGGCGCCATGTCCATGATCTCTGTAGCTTCCTCGTGGACATGTGCTTCTTACAGTCTGGCACCTGGTTACTAAGTTTTTAGTAAGTCCTGACTGTATCTGCACGCTGTTCCAGGAACGTTCGGAACACAACAAAATGAGAGGAAAATCGAAAAATAAGGCCATGGTCACTGCAGATAAATACATCGCCGCACTTACTTTACCTCAATGAACTGATAATTATGTCTCTTGAGAGTAACTATAGCTGTTTAACAAATGTAGTGGACTGAAAAGCAGGCTATAATAGTTTGACTAGCCTGGTGTAGCTACACATTTAGACAAGTTAAAGCCTGTCTCGAATAGATGCCTGGTCTGTTTGCCAAGCTGTTCATTTTTATAAAAGTTCTTTGCATGTATAAAACCTGATTGTTGACTACCCGCTTGAGCTGAAATTAGTTAGCTGTTTAGATCACACAAACAAATATAAATGTTTTAACTTTTGTCAATGTGGAGATGCTAAACATCGTTAGCTCAGTTTATTCCTGGCTCCTGGGTTTTCTCCGGGTAGCCTACTCCAGCTTCCTCCCACAGTCCAAAGACATGCAGGTTAACTGGTGACTCTAAATTGTCCGTAGGTGTGAATGTGAGTGTGAATGGTTGTCTGTCTCTATGTGTCAGCCCTGTGATAGTCTGGTGACCTGTCCAGGGTGAACCCTGCCTCTCACCCAGTGTCAGCTGGGATAGGCTGCAGCCCCCCCGCGACCCTCAAGAGGATAAGCAGTTACAGAAAATGAATGAATGAAGGTTCACCTTTAGAAAACGTGCGCAAATACAGACAAAATTAATGCAGAGGATGGACAAAAGGCTCCATCTGTGTCCATACCTAACGTTTTAAATGAGCGTAAATAAGCCATAAAAGTATAAAGATGCATAAAATGGAGTTAAAGTAGTACCTAGAAAACTGTAGTGGTACTTCAGTAAATATCCTTAGATGCGTTCCACCACGCTGGTTGGGTGACTCCACTGAATAATCTTTAGGGAACTTATAAAACAACTGCTCTTAAAAAGCTTTATGAAGTCGATGTTATTACCAGAGCGAGCGTTATGTGTTTGGTCAGTGGCAAAGAAACACTTTAAGGTGATAAAACCCAACAGTAGGCAACCATTTTCCTCCAGCCCATAAATTCTGTGTTGTGAGGGCAGGTGCTTCAACATTTGACTGTGCTTCACTGAGTTTAGGGACTGAATAGCCTCAGGATATGTGCTCTGCCACAGCTGCACCGCTCCGTCCTCAGAGCCTCTCCACCTCTGTCAAGAGACAGTGACTGCTAAATGTCAGCAGCATATTGTCAACAGCCTCTTAAAAAATATTGTAGGAGTACATTTCATTTATTTGGCTGTATGGCTTTACAAACATTTCCTCGATGTTTACTCTGGGCACCGAAGATGAAGATATTTGATTGCTTTTGGAAGGGAAGAAAAGAATCAGCCGTCATGGGAGTCAGATATGTTGAGGATGACATTTGTGAGGTGAAATCTAATTTGGACGAGAATGAAATGAAAAATTTTGACCGCAGAAGTCATTTCCCATTCCTTTGACAGCAGCAGGTCTCATTCATGAACATTTTGTAAATGTCTCATCACATTTGCTTTTAAGTCTTTCATAATCAGTGTTACAAAGCAGCCACCTTTCTCTTGAATTAGCTCTGTTTATAACAGCCATAACTAATTTGCACAGCCATAGTTTTCTGAACACATTTGTACCTAATAATCTGTAATTTTGCTTTAAATATAACATTTATATGAACTGAAATTTTCATGAGAACGTTTTTAAAGCTTTCCTTTACTTAAAAATGAGTTTTTCTGACCTGTATCTTTGCAAATTGTGTTACTAGAAAGGTGTTGTCACATTCCTCTACTGAAAGGGACGGTGTCTGTGCACTTCACTACAATCTGAGATTCAAACATATGTCAGGCAAGCTAGGTTAGGTGCTAAAGGTGGATTTATTCTTGTGCGTCAGCTCTATGCAGAGCCTACGTCATAGCCTACGCACTCGGCCTCCACATTTACACTTACGTGGTGGTGTGTCTGTGTCACTCTGAGGTTACACCTCCAAAACACTAGTCGGTGGTGAGGTTTCTGTGAAGGGCTGTAAAGTTAAGTCGATTCAAAACACACATTAAACACAACACATTAAACATGGCTTAATAGAAACATTTCAAACACAAGTACACAAATCAGCTTCACTATAACTCGCAGCATTCACAGACAAACACTTGTCTTTATCTGGACACATTTTCCCCACAAATACAACATGCTAATGTTATTAGCACAAGCCTATGGCATTTTACATTGTATAAATTAGCCTAGCGGCTAGCGGACTTGTCTCTACTCATATAACAGCAACATTAAACAAAGGTAACGGTACATAATTCAGCTCCATTACAACTCACGGGGTTCACGACAAAACAAATGTCTTACACTAAACACGTTTTCCAAACAAATACAACATGCTAACGTTATTAGCACAAGCCTATGGCATTTTACATTGTATAAATTAGCCTAGCGATGAACGGAGATTTCCTCTGCTCATATGAAGCCAGGATAAATCACACACAAGACTTGAAATGATATTTTTGTGGAGGCTTTATTGTCTTCACAATTTATTGTTTCTTATCTGTGAAATTAAAGTAAATAAAAGTTCAGCTTACAAAAATAGACAGAAGGTCTGCGTCGTCACGACCTGTAGTTACATTTCTGGATAGACGTACATCAGGCTACAGCATAGGTTAAAATGCTTTAGGTTTAAAATAGGAAATAGATATTGTACACATATATATATAAACCCCATCATAGCAGATATTATTGTATGTTTCACATCTATGAACACTGTTTCAGCAACTGCCAGTTAGCCTGCAAGCTAACAGACAACATAAGAGATGCTAAATACACTTAACATACTGATAGGTTTGCTAGCCACTGATTTTGCTGCACAGCAGACTGATATGTGCAGCCAATGTTTCCTTTAATGCTGTGTTCACACTACGAGGGACACAGCAACAGGCTACAAGTCATTTCCTGTGGAAGCTAGTGACATGAGGCTACAGACTGACACCCGACACACAAACCAAAGTTAAGCTAGTGTCAAGTTTTTTAGCACTCCAGTTACACGGTTGGTTGATCAAATGGTTTGTTTCTAGCTGTGGCACTGTGTTGTTTAGCTTGATTAGCTGATATAATGCTAGCTTTTTGGGCATTGTGATGCACATGGGACAGCAAAATGTGACATCAAAATGGGGCACAGACATTGATGAAACACACAGATGTATTTTTGACTAAATATATACTTTACATGAGGTTCAGTCGAGGTGCATTGTTGCAAGTAGCAGACACACACAAGCCTGAAAGAGTAGATCTGCTTCTGGCTTCTTTTTATGTTGGAAAACTATGTTAAAAAAAGAATATTAATTGTAGCAGAGTATTTTTATAAACTTTAAAACGTGTCTGGAGGGACACTTTTACAAGAGAATGTGATTTGAATTCATTATATTAACGACTATGAGTTTCTTTGGCCACCTGTGGAGGTCAGACACAGCAGGGATTCAGTGTCTGGTTCAGATACACTCCGGCAGGTTTATCACAGGGTTTAACTCTGGGTTTACTGGTTAGCAGACACACTGTACCCATCAGTCCGCCCTGTCTGTTTTGCTATGTGTGGCCTCTGTCCGTTTCTTCAGTCCGTAATGAGTGAGAGGAGAAGTTGCCCTCGGGCTGCGGCCCAGTGCAATCACAGTTTGATTAATGGGAAGGACCTAACATCGTCCCATCTTTCCGTCTCTGTGGTTTTAACCCTTTTTAAAAAGTCACAGGAAAAGGTTACTGTAAATGTCATTATGAGCATTTCACAACCTTCCTGGCTGCCCTGCTCTGAATAACCCACTGCTAAATGTCACTCCCTTAACATTTTGTCATGTTATACTCCGGAGTGTTATCCCCAGTAAAGGTTTATATTCCACCGTTTCATAATGTTACTCTTTGCACCCGGAAATTTCTCTCGCATCTTTTTACAATTGCACGCTGTTGAATAATGCCCTCAGTGAATTCATTTTTCACAGGGACAGTCTGAACTGAGATCCTTGATTTTTCCCCCTCTCTCAGTCTCACACTGCAGAGGTTCATGTGAGGATGTTGGTAATCTCTCTCCCTCTCTGCATAAGGACTTAAGAGTGCAGCTGAAAAACAAGCATGTGGTCATTTGACAGTCAGTGTGTGGCCTGCTGAGGCTATTTAAGAGGTGAGAGGTTGGTGAATAAGCACGAAGCTCATCCAGGCCTGCAGCGCGTGTGCATATTTATGACCGTGGCTTATTCCCCGCTCAATACAGCAACAATTGTGTGACAGGGCCAGGCAATAAAAAATAATATCTCAATATGTTTGATGACATGCTGCACAGCTCAATATTTATTCACTTCCTCTGTAATGGATTTACAAAATGATTTTTGTGAAAGAACAATAATTTAGACTGACCAACCATTCACACTGTTAATGCTAAATAGTATGGTCTATAAATCAGGGCTTTTTAACTTTTATTTTATTTATTATTTAACCTTTATTTAACAGGAAGTCCCATTGAGATTGAAAATCTCTTTTACAGGAGTGACCAGGCCGAGGTAGCAGCCAATCAGAACACATTTAAAATGCAACAAATACAACATATAACTCAAAAATCCACAACATTCTTTAAGATGTGCTTAAATTCATCAATGGATATTTGTGCTTCTAATTTAAGATCTTTTGAAGCTTGTTCCATGTCCATGGTGCAGAGCAGAAGAATGCAGTTTTCCCCAGATCTGTTAAAACCTGAGGTACCTTAAAAAGCAACCACTTGGAGGAGCGTAGCAAACTAGGCTGGAGGTTTGCTCGATATTGCTTTAGTGGCCGTACACATGCCACGTTTTTTTGCGCCTTCAAATTCATTGTTTTCAATGAAGACACAAGGCAGACACACTCAAATGCCAGAGCAGCACCGTCCCAGCTCACACGTGTTTCTAAGCGTCCATTTTTCAGGGCACGATAGCTGCACTTTGAGATAAACCGAGTTCAACTTTTGGAACGCCGCTCCACAGCACCGCAGGTCATGTGATGAGGAACAACCAATCACAGCCGACAGATATCTTTCCCTTCTTCGGTAAATATCAATCTGTGGTAAACATGGAGGAGAAGTTGATCATGTTAGTGCAGGGCTACCCAGAGCTTTACATCTGTCCCACAGACGATAGGCCTACACACTTATAAACAGCTCCTGGAAGAAGATCAGCTCTGCACTCAGGATTTCAGGTTAATAGGCTATATGATGCTTGTTAAGGTTGCTGCCGCGCTCTTGAAATCTTGCACAAAAAAAGGCACAAGAGTAGTGCCCAGAGCCCGACCTCACGTTGTGTACGGCCCCTAATTTCCAGGGCTGGTACCTGCGGTTATTCCACAGGCTAGTTAATAACATGTCGGGCATGAAATCCAAAGTGTGGGATCATTTTGAGAAGGTGAAGGACCAACCCAAGGTGATATGTAAACTCATCTTCATTGGTCCACTACAAACATGACGTATCATGTGAAACATGGAAGTAGCTACATGCCCATTAGCCCACAGCGTCATTAACAGGCGGCTCGCTCAGTGTGTGACGTGCACTTGTAGATAAAATATAGGCCTATATTAATGAAGGTTCATTAGTACGGTTTGTATTTCTCTGTAATGTAGCACAGTGTTAACAATGTTACTGATACTATTCTTTCTCACACCTTCAACTCAAACCACCAAAATATATCATTTAATCATTAAATTAATATCATAAACACTGTGGGCGACTAGTCGACTAATGACCCTAAATGATGACTGTTGGTCGACTAGGAAAATTCTTAGTTGGGGGCAGCCCTAATAAAAACATTTAAATGCTTGCGTTCACAGAGGAAACACATCTCTTCCTAGAAAAATAAAGAGTTCAGCAGTGTGATGCACGCTGAGTTAGTGACCGCAGCTTCAAAGTAAAATGTCTGAAACCTGAGCTAATGATCGGTATTATATCCTCAATACAGAACTAGTGATCTCAGTCACAATCTGTCTTTGATACGCACTGATTACTCATCATCACACCATGTTCAGGGTTAACCTGCCAAAGAATTCTGGCCATGAGTTTGCTCAAACAAACAACAGAAAACTACACTCAAACCTCCATGAGAGAGTTACAGTTCTGCGTTTCCTAAGGTGAAGTTCAAAGACATTTCCTCTGCTGTAAATGTTGATAATAATAAAAACCTCAAGGCTCAAATAAACACTAATAAACATGATGAAAGCCGGTCATGCTCATCAGTGAGCAGCAACAGGTTTACGGATGAGGGGGTCGAGAATGAATCATAGATTGCTTGTCAATAACACTGATGACACTCGTGACAATTAGAGCTGATGTTGTTTAACTGAGCCAAATGAGTTCTTCACTGCAGAGCAATCTACACACACACACACACACACACACACACACACACACACACACACACGTACTCACGAGGAGCTAATGAGTGCTCCTTTAACATAAAATTAATGATGGTACACCTGCCAAAAGACGTGCTCCGTCTCAAACACACACACAGACAGAAACACTTAAACACACACCCAGCCTTAAAGTGGTCACTATTTTCACCGATGACACAAAATATCCGCCGAGAAAAACACAATGATGCTCTCAGTGACGTGTTGTATAAAATCGCTCACAAATTGCTGCCCTTTCTGGTGTTTTTCTCATCCTCTGATTCCCCCACATTCATTTCAGCGCTGTCTATCACTTCTCCTCTCCTCCTGTGCTCCTCAGTCTCTCACACTCACCTCTCAGTGACCCACGCAGCGTTTCTATTCTTGCTCACCATCAGACCAGACTAATGGCTGTAAACTCAGTCCACTTCCAGCTCTTCCTGCTGGAACCAGACTTATTACAGTTATTAGAAGTTTGATCATTAATCCACTTCCCATTCATTTTTGATTTGTGTTCTTGAATCAGGTTAGTTTCAGATAGTTTCCATGGTGCGTTTTCTCATTTTGGTTGATTTTTTTTGTTTCATTTTAGTCTAGTTTTTATTAGTTTCAGCTTTAGTTTATTCAATTATAAGACTGGAGGGCTAATGGTCAAGGTCAAGATTTAAGAATTTCAGAGCTGGTATTACAATACAAACAAAACACTTTGTGAAGGTATCTGAGTCACATTCATGTTGGAAAACACGCTCAATCAGTGGCCCTACTCATCAAACCGTGACTCTTTGATACCCCTATAGCGTCCGTTTTGCTCGTTTAGGGATGGCGTCACTTTACACTTGTTACACGCATTGAGTCTTTTCAAAATAAACTTCCATTTTCACAGGAAATGTGCATATTCTGCTCGTCAGATGCTGACAGGTGTAAAATAAGTATTGGCTCAACCCTCGACCAGGTACCAGGTACTATCCACAACTTTTACTGATGGAAAACAAAATAAGAGTTGAGTGAAAATGTACAGACTCTCAGACGCTCCTTATCCTCGTCTGTTTGTCTGCACGCCTCCACATAATTTCCTCTGTTTTTAATATATGCATGTCTTTAGTATATCTGCAGAATCAACAGCACAGTTTTTGGCAGGCGGTGCAGGATGAGACACCCACACGGGTGGAAATGAAAATACAGCATAAGCGCTGTATGGGAGGAAAAAAAAAAAATCGACTTAGCAACAAAGTGCAATTTGCTATTTGCTGATTTATATATTGCCAGCATGACTTAAGAAACAGTATTTTCAGTTGGCACATTCGAGGCGTGTTTGCTGTAAACCAAGGAAAATAATGCTGAAAGTGCAGGCTGAATCAACACATTTCTATGAGCAGGCACACACGGGAAACATGGGGACTGGAGAGAGAGTGGAAATGCAGGGTAATGCACCGGAGGAGAATCAACTTTAAGCATCACCTGTCAAGGTTACACCCAAGGTCAAAAGCTGTTTTGGATTTCATAACGATGAACAGATGAAGCTGTTTGTAAACACAGTCACGCAGACGTGTATCATAATTACACCCGGCAGCATCAACACCACACAGAGTTAAACACTGAGGAAGACAAAAGGAGACAACTTGATGTTTTACCTGCCAAAGCAGCACAGAATCAAGCCTGTAATCATTTCTGGATCATGAAAATCGCTGACAGTAACAACTGTTCTGCATAATCCAGCAAAGCAACCATAAATCACAATTGCAATATTACGGCACAATACTTAAGAGCACTCCTGCGATTTAGCATCGCACTCTCATAAAGTTGAGGGACGTGGGTGAGACGGATTTAAACAATCATAATGTCTTCACAGGCTTTGTTGTGAAAGCAGAGAGCTAGCAGAGCGGCAGCTTTATGCTGCGCTCACATGGAATCAGGCAGATGGCAGACGGCATACGGACAGTACCTTCTGGACAGCGTGGAAACCAAACAAACAGTCCGTCGGAATGGCAGGACAGTAAAACAAAATGTGCACGATGATATGTCCTGATGATTCTGTTGAACTGTTTACAAAGATTGGAATAACTGACATCAAATTAATCTATGTTTATTGTCCAGGTCACCCACATTTTAGCCTCGTGTGAATGAGCTACGTAAGATCTTGTTGTACATTCGGTCACGGAGGATGGCAAAAAGTTCAAATAATTTAATCGCAGATGGGCGGGGCTTAGCAAAGGGTCAATTACTTTAATTACAGTATTCATTTAAAACAGAAGAAAATACTGAAAAGTGGTTACAGGTCGTGGTTACAGGTGTGTTGCGCTCAATGAAAAGGTAAGGAATCACAAAGTGATTACAACTGACCCTTTGTTTAGCCCTTCGCGGAATGGCCAGTGTTCAATCCTACGTTAGCAACTGTCACTATGCACACAAGGCCTGTCAAGCTATCACAACAAGGACAATGCCAAAACGATGTGCCATATGGAACCTGCAAGATTGACAACTGATATCCTCAAAGCTGAGAGAGAAGTGTTGTGTTTTTTGCTCAGGAGGAGGGATGACTAATATGGATTAAACAAAGTGAAAGGCCTTGCTGTCAGCTGAAGCCTGAAAATCAACAAAACCTCCTTTGGATGCTGCAAGGTAAGACATTAAGTAATGTTAGCTAGCTTAGCACATCAGCAAACAAAGACAGCTGAATATTAATTCTAAGTTTCTTAGGTTTTAAGTGAAAGTTAGGTAGTTGTGTACCACCGGAGGCTGTTTGTGTTTTAAACAAATGGAAAAGCAGGTTAGTTTCGTTTTGCTAGCAACAGGCCTAAAACATATATTAGATACTGAAAGCGCATTAGCTTAAAACAAAGCAATATATTGACTCACCCTGGTGTACAGGAACATTGTTGTTCCTGTAACACATTGTTTGCCCTCAATGTAAATTCTCAAGACGTGGAGTGCTCGACTCCTCACTGGGACAAATGAGCTTTTCTCTCAGTTTTAATGTCCTCTTCACTCACAATACTCTGCAGGCTAATTATACTGAGAATGCAGCTCTCAAATGCATGTTTTAGTCTCTTGTCTCTGATATTTTCAGAACTTTTGAATCAGAAATTTGCTCGTATTTCCCTCTGAGTATCTATCACTGGTATGTGGATAACACCATATCATCATGCCAGGATATGAAGGGGCTGTGCCAAGTGGAGGGTCAGTTCAACCTGAGTGGACCTTGAATGTCTGCATCAGATTTCATGGCAATCCATCTAAAAGATGTTTAGATATTTAAGTTTGGAACAACACGGTGGACAGACTGACTGACGGAGTAGCTGCTATCCTTAGATCTATGTGGCAAGTATGGCTAAAAACATGGTCAAAGTTCTTGCAGCATGGGGCAGCGATATCCTGACTTCAATTTCAATTCAGTATATATTTTTTTTCATAAAGCCCAATATCACAAATCACAATTTGCCTCAGAGGGCTTTACAGCACACAACATCCCTCTGTCCTTTGGACTCTCACAGCAGATAAAGAAAAACTCCCCAAAAGTACCCTTTAACGTGAAAAAAAAGTGACAGAGAAGGGAGGGAAAAGCAACTGAGGAGGGATCCTTCTTTGAGGACAGACAGACGCCAATAGATGTTATGTGTACAGAACAGATCAGCATAATACATTTTACAGTAATATATGACAAAATGAAATATTAAGAAAGAGACTGTCCATATTTAGGACTTCTAGTCCCTAACATGTTACACTGGATCCTTCACCATTGTTACGTGCTGGGCAGGAGGAAAGAACGCTTTGTGTAAGTGTTTTTTACACAAAAGCACAAATTTCAGCTCAACATTCTTCCCATAAATACAACATGCTAACATTTTTAGCATAAGCCTATGGCATTTTATACTACATAAATTAGCCTAGTAGCTAGCAGAGTTTTCCTTTACTCATATTAGTCTGGCAACAATGGCAAGATTTCACAAATGTAACGTCACAAAATACGGCCCCATTATAACTCACAAGGTTCACTGACAAAATAGTTATCTTATAGTAAACATATTTTGTCCACATATACAACAGACGAACATTAATGACAATAATAATGACATTTCCCATTGTATAAATTAGCCTAGCTGCTAGTGGACTTTTCCTCTATATATATGAAGCGAGGATAGATCACACACAAGACTTTAATTGCTCTTTCATAGGGGCTATTTGTCTTCACAATTTATTGTTTCTTATCTGTGAAATAAAAGTAAATAAAACTAATTTCTGCCAGCCGAGGGTCTAACTTTCAGTGTAGCCCTTTGCTAACTAGAATAGGGATAAAAATAATTTAATCGTTCAGCTCTTCTAGACTCTTGTAACGTCATCGGACCGAATGGATCAAATCCTGATTGTGAAACGAGTCATTTTGCCAGGGTTTTGACGCTCACAAAAAAGTGTCCACTGATCTACAGATGACTTTTACAATGCACGGCTGTGAGAAGAAACATTGGCCTAATTTATTCAATCACTCACTCACTCACAGACTTTTAGGTTTGTAAGGCAGCCTCACATCCTGCAGTTGAGTCAAAAGGTCTATCACCCTGATGACATCACTTTGACATCCTCGATGTTACTTTCTCTGACTTGGTAAAGCTCCTCCAGAGTTAAAAAACAGAAATACAACTGTTTTCACATGTGCAGTAGGACTCTTCATGACTAAATATCAAATCTGTGGAGTGCTTCTTTAGAAGAATCACAATACAGTGAATCAGCACCTTAAAAGTCAATATAATATCCTATTGAGGTTCCTGACAATTTCCCTCACACACACACACACACACACACACACACATACACACACACACACGTAAACACGTACAGAGAAATTAGGATGAAATAGGGAGTAAAAACTCACCTTTCCTTTCACGGAGTGCCTTTAAATCATCCATACAGGTAATGGGTTTTGAAATTGATTTTACTTTCATAGTAAAGAAAGCAATTCAGTGCTGGTTTTAACTACTGTCCTCTCCTCTAGGCGAGCTCTCCCATTCACCATTCAGCAACCAGTGGTCCAATAACAATAGTGCACGGGATCATGAGCATTCACAATATGTGTGTGCAGCTGTGTGTGTGTGTGTAAGTGCTGCAAATGTGTTTGTGTGTGAGCTCATCCATAAATGAGTGTATGTGCAAGACAGGAAAAAAAAGCATAATCTGCCGGTAATGGAACATGAAACCGAGCAGAAAATTGCAAAAAGAAATGACTCCTAGGGAGGGTGTCAGCTCTGATGAAATAAAGCCCTTCATGTGTGGCCTAATAAAGGCAGGCAGAGGGGCTAATGTCCTCCATAATCACACCTTTATTCTGATACACAAGAAAAGGAGGAAAAAAAACACATAAACACACATGGCTGGAGCACAGCCAGGTATTCAAAAGTAGCCGGATAGTTAATTAACAAGCATGATTTTGCTCCCCTGGGTGTCGGCTGGCTACTGCAGGTAAGAGCGCCTGCCGCAGTTTCCCAAATGGACTCAAAATTGGACGTCTGTTTTTCGTATTAAAACCTGACAGCAATTAATACAGCAACAATTGGTAGAATTGTCTTAGCAATTAAAATGAAATAATCAAAAATAGAAAGAGTTAGCAACAGGTGTTCCCTCTCAGTCTCTTTGTCTAATGGCCAACTTTCAATAATTATGATGTAGTCAGTCCAGTAAGTCCTCCACACATCCTCATAATTTAGGGACGTGATTCATTTTGGAGGTTTCAGTGGCAAATTATATGAAATGCAGGGACTTTGCCCAACCTTCAAGTTTAGTGACTTGATTAATTGGATTAAATCAATTCACTAAACTGAAACATTGATTTTGGATTCTGGGATCATGTTTCAATTATCTCATTACTTCAACAAAGTTATAATGGGATGCGAGTCATGATGTGTGCTGGAAATGATGAACCAAGTTTATACTTAGAATATTAAAATTATCCTCACAATGTCAAACTATGAGTGAATAATCATAAAATGGAGTGTGAGATGGATTGGCGGACGGTCGTGGTGAAGAGGGAGCTGAGCCAGAAGACAAAGCTTTCGATTTACTGTTCCATCTACGTCCAAACCCTCACCTATGGTCATGACCTCTGGGTAGTGACAGAAAGAATGAGATCGTGGATGCGAGTGGCCAGAATGAGTTTCCTCTGCGGGGTGGCTGGGCTCAGCCTTAGAGATAGGGTGAGGAGCTCGGACATGGAGGCACACGAGAAAAACAAAGTTTCTTACAAATTCAGGGTAACACAGAGTAAGTAGTTGTTGTACATATGGTTATTTTTGGGGTGAAATATTCCTTTAAAAACTATGTTAAAAGAGCTTTCCTGACAACAGATACCCTCTGAATCACTTGCATAAGTAGAAGGGAAGGGGAAATTACATCAATGTTCCCAACACCACACGATATTGTTGATATTGAACGTTGTAATTTGGTGCTAATTAAAGGTAAATAGAGATAACATTTTGAGGCTGTTATTATAATTAACTTGGTTAATTGTGTTGCAATTAAAAACAGTTGTTGATTTCCAGAGGAATCTGCTTGAACAAATTGCTCCATTTAAACCCAAGTACATATTTATACAGCATTATTTTTTAATGGATTACTCTTCATATAAATAAATATATATATGTGTATATATAAGACTACCTGACCTCACCACGTAAGATCAGGGGTTCGATTCCTGGTCAGGGCGGGGCAACACATATCCAGTCTGGACCCTTAGGCAAGGTTCTTAATACTGCTACCCTGCCTCAGGATGAGTGATACCGCAAACACAAGAGTCATATCGGCTCAGACGTCGCCCAGGTCAACAAGGTCTGCATCAGGTGTTGAGGAACCAGGGCAACCTGATGAGAAATGGGCTACTGGAACAAGCAGAGGATATGGAGCTGTTGTAATGCTACTATACAAGTAACCCCAGCGAGAGGGGCTGCATGTAGAGGATGTGAGATATATATGGATGCTTCGAAACCCAACATCTAGGCCAGGGGTGTCAAATTCATTTTAGCTGATGTGCCACATACAGTCTGATTTGATCGCAAGTGGGCCGGACCAGTGAAACAGCTGCTTAATATCCTGCAAATAACAAACACCTACAAAACAGATGACAAACAGCCTGTGATGTCTACAAAGGAGAAAGTGCAATTTCAATAATATATCTGTTTTTCCACATTCAGTCAGCCATTACATGTGTATTTTTCTTTATATTTCCACTCCTTCCACAAAACTTAAGTTGAAGCTACTGAGGAAACAGACAAAGTTGTCCCCCGCCCCACAAACCATTTACACATCAAAGGTTTTGGCAGTGTCTTAGCAGCAGGGTTCCACCAATATTGTTTTAAGATAGAGATCTAATACAGAATCTTTTGTCCTGAAGCTGCTGGTTGACAATATTTTGCGCAATGTTCAATATGATTAATATACGATCGCAATAAGTATGCATTGAGTTTTCAGACAACTGCATTCTGGTGAGGGTGGAGAAACCTTTGAGGCAGCATTTAACATAAAGAAAGTTACCCTCTGTTTAACTTGCTTCTGAAACCTGACATCTTATAGCCTTCACAAGTGCATCACCATTAGGTGTGTAAAGTCATCCAGTGGGCCTGATTGGACCCTTTGGCGGGCCAGTTCTGGCCCCCGGGCCATATGTTTGACACCCCTAATCTAGGCTAACAAAGAAACAACTTCTAGCCCAGTGTTCCAACATCCACAAACAGCAACTGCTGTCACAACTAGAGATTGATGAGGTACAACAAACAACAGAGGAAGGTGGTGGTGATAGATGTAGCAATCCCAAGCAACAGCTACATCAGGAAGAGGGAACATGAGAAGCTCAAGAAATACCAAGGGCTGAAAGAGGAACTAGAAAAGATGTGGGGAGAAAAGGTGAGTGGTAATCAGAGTACTCGGGGCTGTGACCCCCAAACTGGGAGAGAGGCTCCAGCAGATTCCAGGTACAACATCTGAGGTCTCTGTCCAGATGAGTGCAGTCCTAGGAGCAGATAAGATACAGCACAGAACCCTCAAACTCCCAGGCACACACACTCACCAGCCACTTTATTAGGTACACCTGTTCAACTGCTTGTTAACACAAATAACTAATCAGCCAATCACATGACAGAAACTCAGTGTATTTAGGCATGTAGACATGGTCAAGACGACCTGCTGAAGTTTAAACTGAGCATCAGAATGGGGAAGAAAGGTGAGTTAAGTGACTTTGAACGTGGCATGGTTGTTGGTGCCAGACGGGCTGAGGCTACAATTCACACAGGCTCACCAAAACTGGACAATAGAAGATTGGAAAAACGTTGCCTGGTCTGATGAGTCTGGATTTCTGCTGCCACATTCAGATGGCAGGGTCAGAATTTGGTGTCATGGATCCATCCTGCCTTGTATCAACGCTTCAGGCTGCTGCTGCTGGTGTAATGGTGTGGGGGAGATTTTCTTAGTACCAACTGAGCATGGTTTAAACACCACAGCCTACCTGAGTATTGTTGCTGACCGTGTCCATCCCTTTATGACCAGTGTACCCATCTTCTGATGGCTACTTCCAGCAGGATAACGCACCATGTCACAAAGCTCAAATCATCTCAGACTGGTTTCTTGAACATGACGATGAGTTCACTGTACTCCAATGGCCTCCACAGTCACCAGATCTCAGTCCAATAGAGCACCTTTGGGATGTGGTGGAACGGGAGATTCACATCATGGATGTGCAGCCGACAAATCTGCAGCAACTGTGTGATGTCATCATGTCAATATGGACCAAAATGTTTCCAGCACCTTGTTGAATCTATGACACCAAGAATTAAGACAGTTCCGAAGGCAAAAGGGGTCCAACCTGGTACTAGCAAGGTGTACCTAATAAAGTGGACATATTTCTGGGTGTTTGCTGACCTGTTGTGCACTGACTAGACTCTTGGTTACATTTTACATTTGAACACTGTCTCTATTTTACTTTTTGCTAGCACCAAATTCCATTGTTTTCAGGAACCTTCCTGGGAAATTATTATGAATCTACAGACCTGTAATATGAAGCCTTGCAAACAGACCTCCCTTTCCCCCACAGCTCCGACTTGCCCTTGAAGGAAGCGCTGAAATGGAGCCAAGCAGAGAAATAAACTGAAAGAGTGCCACCTGCAGATATGTCCTGTTCAAAGGTTAAACGTTTGGAGCTCCGGCTACATTTGTAGCGTCTGGCATGGTTCATCAGTATGGGGGGTACGCTGCTATTATGTGGCACTACATGGGGTCTGTGCTCTTTTAACCCTCCCTCTGTCTCCTCCTGTCTGTGGGGTGTCATTTGTGTTGATGGGGCAGCTGGAATTGACTCCGCAGGGGGGATATGATTTGACATTCCCGGTGGGGAAATCGGACAAAACTATATTCAACAGCTATCATCCTCTGACCTGCCCTTGACCGCCGCTGCTCCCGTGGTTTTGCTAAATGACCCTGTGTCAGAGAGATTGGTTGTGCCGGACAGCTCCTCTGTGGATAGCCGAAAAACTGTGCGAGCATGTGTTGGACTCTGTCAGCCTACTTTGGGTAAATAAAGGTTAAAAACAAACAGCTAAAGGATTGTTTGCAACCATCTGGCGGTGGCAGTTTCTTTATAGCACCAGACGCAACTCATATCGTCCCAACGGGATCCCAGCCAGCCAGCCAGTCCTTCAATAGTGTGTGGCGGAGCATAGATAAAACCTTATTCTGATGCCCAAGAAAGAGCGAGGGAGTGAGAGAAAGAGGAGAGAAGAGGAGGAGAGGGAGTAAAATATTGATGAGAAATGTGAGGCACAAAAATAGAACGGCTCTGAATTCCCAATGAAGGGCAAAGGACGCACATACACACACACATAAAGCAGGGTGTTACAATAAAGTAGATGAGTAAAACACATACACACTCATGCACTGTGGCATTTTTGTGCAAAACCATGACTCAGCAGAAAAGAAAAAAAAAACCCATCCACTTCCCAGAAGTGCTTTTCAACAGTCTAAAATAGTAACCGGCTATCTTCCTTTCTTTGAATATATTCTATGTAGCTATCATGAAAAAAGGTATCCTCTTTCATTATCTGCACCCTGAGGTCAACTACATGCACAGGCAACATGACAATACACAACAACCGGCAACTAAAGGGAACTGAAACAGGGCTTTCAGAGTCCCTCAAGACCTTGAAAGTGGAACCAAAGAGTGGAACTGAAGAACACACAAACGGCGTTTACAATCAGTGTGAAAACATGCACACAACAGGCAGGCGCTAACAAGTAGCTGCCAGCCCATGTTCACATTCAACACTCCCACTCATCTGTTAACACTTGCTTATCTAACATCAGCAGTTGGTGTACACGTGTATGTGTGTTTCGTTTAATAAGACCCAGCTGGCCTTTAAATACACTTTAACAATAACGACTTAAATTCAATTTAAATCAGATGTCAGGGAAAAAAAAGAAAAGAAAATTAGTTTAACTTTGTTTTTTAAATGTAGAATTTTATTTTTTATTCCAGCGAGGCCCACAGCAGCTCTCAGCCTTCTTTACTTTTAGAGTAATTAATTTGTTTTGCAAAGGAATTACACCAACAGTGTACAAGCGATAAGGGTTTCCCCTGGAGTGTGGTCCAGAGATCACGCTGGAAGGCAATTACGACAAAGAGACATAATATCACCCTGCAGAGGAAATGTATATGCTCTTTACCCCCAGTCTACATGTGTGGGTTTGATATCTAAAGATATAATATGTAAGTTTTCCACATAAAAATGTATAAAAACAACTTGACCAATGTTATATATTCATTCATTTTCTGTAACTGCTTATCCTGTTAGGGGTCGGGGACAGGTCACCAGGCTGTTACAGGGCTGACACATAGAGACAGACAACTATTCACACTCACATTCACACCTACGGACAATTTAGAGTCACCAATTAACCTGCATGTCTTTGGACTGTGGGAGGAAGCCGGAGCACCTGGAGAGAACCCATGTTGACACGGGGAGAACATGCAACCTCCACACAGGAGGGCTCCCCCACCCTGGGTTCAAACCAGGAACCCTCTTGCTGTGAGGCGACAGTGCTAACCACTGCATCACCATGCCGCCGTGGTGCTTATACATATAGATTTTAAAACTGTGTACTTACATTATCCTAAATGTTTTGAATACGGCTGTCAGAATAACGCATTAGTTTCGATTACTAACATGCATTAAAACAAAATTAACGCTGATTAATCACATTCCATGGTGCCCTTTGACCCAGTGCGTGATTGAAGGCCACAGCGGCTTTGTCATATGATGGAGGCAGACGAGACGGCGCTGCTTGGCCCCGTGAATGGGACGTTTACTTTTAAGAAACGCCCAGATGGAACTGTTGATAGGAGCACCATTCTGTGCAGTTTCTGCAGCAAGGAATTTTTGTACCATCAGAGTACTTAAAGTCTGAAATATCACCTCAACACAAAGCATTTAGCAGCGATTCCGGAGGTCCGGGCTAGCACAGCCTCTGATGCTAACGCTAGCAGCCAGCCTCATTAAGCCACACTCGACCAGGCATTCAGATGCAAACTGAGCAAGTCTACCTGTGACCGACTAACTCCTCGAAAAATTGACTGCAATGGACTACAGACCAGTTTCGGTGGTAGAGGACAGGGGGACAATTGTGTCCAAAATCCAGCACACATCTGTCAAAATTAATTTGAATTTAAGTTTTTCAAGTACTTTCACAGCAAAAATTGATGTATGTGATTAGTTTGAATGAATGGAACACAGAGCATGTCATTACATGCACTCTGTCTGGGGAGACGGAGCAGCAGAGCGCCGAGCGGAGGGAATGTGTGATTAACTTAACCGTCTGTTAATTAATGTAAAAATAGAACGCTCAGTTTCTTCAACCAACAGGGATCTAATTTTAGTGTAGAGTGTCAGACTGAACTAACGAACGCACTGTGTCATGTCACCCAGTCAACAGGACCAGACTGGCCGACCCGTATGCTCTCACTCAGTGGATGGATGATGTCACAGGAAGCTTTGTGGTTGGTTACTATGCCAATCGTACAAAGGAGGACGACACTTGAACGGTTTCTTCCAGTTTGTTTAGCTTTCAAAGCTAACGTTAGCTAATGTGCTAAAATGTTAGCGTTACAGAGAAATGGACATGATAACCCTTAATACACATAACGTTATTCATCCCTACAACAGGAAATACTTTGTCCCTAACCTGATATGAAGTGTGCGCTGCACATGTGAGCATTTTTGATGATGGCCTCCGTCCAGTCCTTTGGTCCTATCACATTTAACCATCTTTGTTTTTGTTGACGGGCAGTGGCAGCTGGTATGTGATAAGATTTAAGTTTTGAGCCATGACTCCTTCTATTCTGGCTCCCAGTAACACAACAAGACGACATTTTAAGACTCCTGTGTAGCCTACAGCCCTGTGAGGGAGTGTTTTGCCTCCACTTGTGTCATTGTGACCGTCGGCCCTTAAAGGGTCTTTAATACCTGAAACTAATAAATTCTTTTTCTCCTTGGTGTGTTCTGGGAAAACAAACGTTATCCAAGATTCACATTATTTTTCACATTAACATATTTGCCTCAATAACTTTTGGCTAAAGTAACGTTTATATCCTAAATAATGAATTCACTTTTCATAATCGCCTGAGCTCAAGGAAACTGTCAAAGTTACTCTCAGTAATAATCTGCTCTCAGGCTTTTTGACCTGAGTTAGCCAGTCTCTTTAGCAACAGTAACCCGAGCCCACACAAAGCTTTTCCTGAATGAATATTGTAGAAAACAATGAGTCACAGAAAGTCACTAGAGCTCGCACACTTTCACACACACATGCACACACTGTGATGGAGCACAATTCCCATCCAGCCCCGGCCAATTGCAGTTAATTGCTTCTGCGAATGACTGATTGGGTCCGATTTTTACCACAGCAGGATCTTAGAGGAAGAGAGGATGAAGGGAGGAGGGAGAGAGAGATAAAAACAAAAACATCAACCTGTCACGGAGGGGCAATTAACAGGTTGATTAACTCCTAACCATGGCCAGAGTTTCCTCTAGTGTGTCTGTGTGTGAGAGTGAGTGTGCTGTGCTCTGCAAACCCTTACCTGAGATCTTATAAAGCCGTACAGGAGTTGATAAAAGTCATGTAATACCCCGAATTTCACCAGACCGTTTCATATCCTCTAGTCCTCATTGTCAGACTGAACGTGTCATTCCAGCAATGAATGCAAACGAACAAGGAGTGACAGTTGCTTGTCCGCACCAAACAGCTGGTCCAGAAGCTTTGTGATTATTAACAGGATGCTTTGTGGGAGACTGTCCATTGTTCCGGCGGCCTGGAGCCATGTTTGTCTGAAAAAAGCCCCATTGGACCAAAAGCCCATTTCCCAGACAGCCCGTTATCCCCAAAACAAACACCCATTGCTTCGAAAGTCTCGTTTCTCAGAATACACACTCCCTGCAGCTAGACAACCCAATCGCCGGAAAAAATGGTCGCACTGCACGTTTCTGGAAAACACTGATACGTTTCATTTGTCAACAACACTGTGGTGAATGTGTGGTTTCGTTTAGGCACAAAAAACACTTGCATATGGTTAGAAAAATATCATGTTTTGGCTTAAAATGCTCATGTTTGGTGGCATAAAAGCTGCTGGAAAAGCAGGGACGGGTCGGTTAAAAACAAATGGGTTCGATGTCTCAAACACCTTTGGGAAATGCCACAAAGGTTTGGTAAAAACACCCAGGATCGGTGGCTCAAATGCTGCTGGGAAACTGAAACTAACTGCAGAGAGAGTGTATTTTTGGAGAAAACAGGACTTCAGAGCAGTGGCTGTTTGTTTTTGCTAACGGGATGTCAGAGAAATGGGGTTTTGGTCCAATAGGACATTTTTCAAAGAATGGGGTTTCAAAATTTTGGGTTGTCGGAACAATGGCACGGCACCAGTTAGTGAGCTTCTGTAGTTAACGAGCTAACTAACTCATTCACAGTAGCTTTCCCTGGCATTTTGATCACCACTGTACAGAATGTCATTCAATAAAAAGTTATTGAAAAGGAAAAACAAGCCTCTCCAAGCTAACAAGCTTGCTAACAGACAGCAGACGGATTTATGACATTGGCTTCTGACACATAGCTGTCTGTAAAACATTGCTCTGTCATAGAAAAGTTTTCACTTCAACAGAGGAGGGTAAATAACAATGAATAGTGTGACTAATAAGTTACGATAGTTTCTCTACTTTGGACTGACAAGCTCTCTATGTCCTCAAAAATCAGCATTGTCAGTGGAACTACACGTCAAACTGTGACACTCTAGGTATCCCTCCAGCGTCAGTTTTGGACCCTCAGAAACAGCGTGTCAATTACGCTCGCTACATGCATCAAGTGTTTTTTATACAGTTTTGATTAAGTTTACGTCCTTAAGTTTAGGCAACAAATCTATGCTGGTTAAATTATAAAAATAACATTATGGTGTAGCTTAAAATAAGTGCAATAGAGTGCCCCAGGAGTGAGTCCTTAAAACCCAGAAATAAGTTAGCATTTTACCACTAACAGTTCCCTCGTCTCAGAGTCAATGGGTTTTTGGTTAGACACCTGAAATAAGGTCTACTGTTAACACAAGCTTAAAAGATTTTCACGTTTTGTTCTACAACATATATACATCCGTAAATACCCCACTCATAAACTCTGAAGCTTCTATGATTGTCATTAAAATAATCGACTCAAACGACTTCTGGTTTTACAGGCCATGAACAGCGGTTGCTCAGCAGCCTGGTGCATCTTATACCACTGCTAAAGGGTATCTCGGCGCATCGGTATCTGAGGCCGAGGGCCACTGACCGAGCATCAGTACTTGACAAGTTAGGAATGAGACTGGGATAAAGACTGTGATGACCCCTCCTACTCTGCCTGTCAGCTGTCTTACTCTGCTGTTTGTGTCTACAGATACTGAGAGATGGCTGGTAGGTGGAGCTGGGAAGGTCGTCAGGTCATACCTTCCCATCTGGGCGGGGCTCCCAGAAGGCATATCGAAGACAGCCCTTTCTAGTTAGGCACTCTCTCTCAGCCCAGCCTACTGCACGCACCTTCGCCTTCATACTTTCTTGTTGATGCTCAACAGAGTAAATTCACATGTCAAAGTTCACCTAAGTTGAACTCTAAGTCAGGCTAAACACCTCCTGGCTCCAAACTCATGAGAATCGTATCTATTTTTGTGTCTAACTCTCAAAAAGAAAGCAAATAAGTATATTTTCCAAAATACCAAACTATTCCTTAATTTGTTTTGTAAGTAAGCAGCTCAAGTAAAACTCAATTTATCTTCACTGTGCTGGAACGGAGACAGAAAACCCAGAGGAGCACGTCTCAAAACCTGGACAAATAAAACGAAAACAAGAGGTAAACTGAGGCAAGATGTTTTGTACCTTTATATTTGTGAGAATTTGGTCAAATATTTGATCACACCTGTAGTACAATCCTGATTAGTGTAAATACAGATCATGAGGCAGCTTATATCCACATTTTAAACATATGCGTACAACTTTTAAAACAGCTTTATGAATATATTTGTGAGAGTACCACCCATCACTGCTGGGTTTGCTGCATACACACATTTAAAACTCCTCCAGGATTATTTATCTTGAGCATGATGCATTTTTTTCCCAACTCAAATGGATTTCAACCTCAAACTGGTTTGTTGAGCACTCTTGTGATAGATCCTGGAATGATAGGAAGACCGGTTACCTTAGCAACCTAGCACCTTTTGGTTCCTTTATATCACTGTGAGAAAATGTTGGAAACAGAGAGAGAACGAGAGGGTAGGCAGAGCGGCTGACAGGCGGGCGGGCAGACAGACAGCGGAGACAGGCAGGCAGGTAGACAGACAGGCATGACTGCTGCATTTGTATCCCAATTAGTGTAAAGAGGAGCTCAAAACTCTGAGAGCCAGAATATGAGACGACGTACAGTTAGAGAAAGACAAAGAGAAAATATGTGGACCGAAGAGAGGACTGAGGAGTGGCAGACAGGGAGCTGCAAATCTCCAAATCAACTCCAGACAACCTTCAGCACAAAATGTCACCAAATGTTTTTACAGATAAGACACAAAGAGGCGGCCTGCACACACTCACACTTTTACAGTGCATTTACAGACAAGTACCTGCATAAACAGACTGCGCACAAGACGGCAAACAACAAGCAAACAATAAGACATAATTAGAGGTGTGAGGTAACCTGCAGACGGAGACGCACAAATGTACCTGGATGATTAATGCTCAGACTGTTGTGTGAACTGAGGGAATTTTAGTGTGATTGACTGAGACGTATATCAGCCACCATTCGTCACTATGTCTCTTCGTCTCTGTATTTCTTCTTCTTTAAGCTCGCTGTGAAAAAAGTGATTCAAAACAATGGGGTTTAGAGTTCTGGAAAGTTAAACGTTCACTTTAAAATTATTTTATTAAGCCCTACACACACGGGACTGGACCTCTAGTCATTTGTAATAATTGTGGAAGTTGTCTGTGATCTTAATCCTGTGCAAATCTGCCGCGTCAGTCATTTGTCAAGTTACAATTCCTTCGATAATTATCTACTGTAGATGAGATTTATTTTTCATAAACCTTGAAACGAGGACGTTTCATCTGAAGAGAGGGAAGAATGTAAGATGAGATTTATTCTCCAGTAGATTGTCCTGTTTTTCTCTGTTCATTATTTTGCATCTACATATTTTAATATTAACTACATTCATAGATTGTTTACAGATTTTATTTTGCTCTTTACGTTGAATTTGGAACTATTTAATATCGCACACCTTACATGCAGGTAATGAGAGATAGGGTTAAGGCGGAGTGATGTATATAAGATGTGAGATACCACTGTTGTTGTTGACGTCCAGCTGTCCTACGTTCTTTTTCGGACATTAAGTTACCCAAAGAAGCCGCCCCCATGATCTTACTTCACCCACAGCCTTTTGATAATTGATTCAGTAACTAGTAAGTTTACAGGTAAAACAGGAAAGAGCTGCCTCACACTGCCATATTTCGCCAAACACAGTGGTCATGTGATATTAGTCCTGTGAGAATCGGCATTTCTGCAATTTCGGACTATACTTTCTATTTTATTTTTTATTTTTTGCAAGTTTTTTGTTCTCTCCAGACAACTTTTCTGCCTTGGGAGTTATGGAGGCTGCTATAAATTAAAGATTTGACAGTATTTTGGGTGCAAATTCAGGAGGCACATCTTGCTACACAGCATGGAGACCCTTTTGCAGAAAAAGCAAATCCATCAGAGGGGCAAAATCTCAGAAGATGATGAGATGTATGACTACATGGCAGCATGTGGTAAGGCACATAAACATAAGAAAAACACATTTTTGAGCGGAGGGGGACTTACTGTAGGCCAGTGGGGACTGTTCCCAAAAACCACAGTCTGTCCGACCGATGAATCACTGTGGCAACTCAGCAATTGTTCTGGTCTTTGCTAATGGATAATAGAGAAAAGCAGCTACCTGTGCTTAATCAATACACCTGATGGAGTGAGACATGTTATGAGGAAACATTTTGAATTTGACATCAAAGATGGATAAATCACCATGTATTGGCTTACTCTAGCAAAAGCTTGTCGTTCAAGGTAGCACACTCACAACAAACGAACAGAGCAGGGTTTATTTTACACAACTTAAATGCCAGAATAAATGTTGGCATTGAATGAGTCTGCAAACTGCGGGTATGTGTACATTATTATGTAGCAGATACATTTACGTTTTAACAGCACTGTGGTTAATGTGTGGTTAAGTTTAGGCAGAAACATCACATGGGTGTGGTTGGGAAAAGATTATGTGTGGGCTTAAAAAACACAGTTTTGGGGGCACAATCACAGCCTCAAATGCAGAAGTGTCTTAATAAGAAACAGCCGCCTATCATGGCATTAATCTGACAGGAAACAAAGCAATGTCTTGGTAAAAATAAACTGCTTTTCATGGCACTATCCTGGCATTAGACACGGCACGGTCTCTGCAAAAAAACAGCCAATTTTCATGGCACTTTACCAAAAGTAAATGCATCCATGGCTCAAATAACAACAGATGCTTTTTGTGGTGCAATAACAGCTGAAAAAGCAGCAAAGCCACAGCTAAAAACAACCGCCTATCATGGCGCTAATCTGGCAGGAAATGCAGCAATGTCTTGGTAAAAAACAACTGCTTATTGAGGCGCTATCCTGGCAGGAGACACAGTAATGTGCCTGTAAAAAAACAGCAGCTTTTCCTGGCACTATACCAACTGAAAACACAGCCATGGCTCAATAAAAAACAGACACTTTCCGTAGCACTATCCAAGCAAGAAACGTAGGAATGTCTTGGTAAAAAACAACCACTTTTCATGGTGCAGTCACAGCTGGAAACGCAGCGATGTCTTGGTAAAAGAAGAGTTACTTTTCCTGGCACTATCCTGGCAGGAAATGCAGCAATGTCTTTGTCACAAAGATCTGCTTTTCGTGGCACTATACCAACAGAGAATGCAGCCATGGCTCAATAAAAAACAGCCATTTTTCATAGCACTACCTTAGCAAGAAATGGTGTAATGTATTGGTAAAAAACAACTGCCTTTTGCGGCGCAATCACAACTGGAAACGCAGTGACGTCTTGGTAAAAAAGAGCTGCTTTTTGAGGCACTATACTGGCAAGAAATGCAGTGATGGTACAAAACAACTGCTTATTGTGGCACTATCCCTGAAGGAGACACGGTAATTTATCCAATGTAAAAAAAAAAACCAGCCACTTTTCGTGGCACTATCCCGGAAAGAAACACAGTGATGGCTCAGTAAAAATAACCTTTTCCAGGCACTGTTCCCGGTGGAAACACAGCACGTTTGGTGGCTAAAAAGCTGCTGGAAACACAAACAAGCTGTTTAGTTTATTGTTGGTGTCAAACAGTGTCTGCTGATTGGCAGACATCTCGCCTTAGTGAAACACCATCCTCAGCTCATGTAATATGTCACTTTAAAAACATTAATACGAAACATACAAATGTAACGTATCCGCGGTTTGCAGAAACGTACAATGCCCACATCTTCCTCTCGCGACTGAGCTGATTCTACAGTATACTGTAGTTCAGGATCAGGCTGCATGAGTTGCATTGGAAACAAGTATGCACTGGTTCTTATTTATAATTTACATACATTACACGTAAACACCTGCAAACACAAACTGTGGAAAGCTTGGAAGACGCCAAACAAGAAACTGTGAGCAGCTTAAAAGGATGTGGCCATGCCAGGAGAAACAGCTGAAAATAACTAACGGAGACACAAACACATCCCTGTTTTTACTTCACATCACTTCTCCTCTTTACTTGCATATAAACCGACACACACTGACCCCCTCTCTCTGCCTCTCTGTCTCTGTTTCACACACACACAAACACACACACACACTCACACGTTTACTGAATACCCAGAGGAAGACTCCTGTCCAGCATGGCTCTCTACGCTGCTATAAATCAGACAGCTTTCACAGACTCACCGCCTGGCAAACAACTGATAGGGAAAGAAAAAGGAGCGAGGCCCAAAAGAGCAAACGCAACAATAGATGGGGTCTAATGAAACAATAGATACAAGAAAAGAGCGGGAAGGAGGGAAAGGGCGACTGATAGAAAGCCAAAACGCACAAAGTTCATCTCCGCTGTTAGACGGAGAGGACAACTCAATTTCGGAATTTACATCTATTTCCCTCGCAGTTCATTTCAACATGGTGCCTGTAGTTTCAGGCGAGAATATTATGAGCGTGTTTATCCCCTGAAAATCATGCACAGGATTTCCTAGCAAGTGTAATCATCCTTGTCGTGTTTCCTCTTGATTGAAAAGGATGCTTCAGCCATAATAATGAATATTAATCCCCCTCAAGGAAAATCTCTTTTCAGTGGAGACTCAGTGATTTGCTCAAGGACTCTTTAGTGGTGCTGGATGTCTACCAGAACTCAGGTCCTTGGTTTGAAGGATAGTCTCTCTGCTCATTACACAACACCCCCAACACTCCCCCCCCCCACCCCCACCCTGCTGCCTACATTGTATCGTCAGTTTTTTTACAAGGGTCACTCCTCTTCTGCCTGCGGCTATGACTGCAGTGCATGTTTTACAGACTGTACTGTCCTGATGGGACTGCTGCATTTAGACTCTGCAGCGAGCGCCGCTTCTCCGGCACAGACAGAGCAGCTCTTGTAATTATGTGGATTCATATTAATCAAGGTCTAAATATGATGGGGCACTTTTAATTCTGCTCAATGCTGAAATTACACGTGGTTATTAATTTCAAGATTAAAACCGCAAGGCTGCAGTGCATTGAAAATCCGTCCTAAATCTCCCTACAGCTCCAACACTGTACACTTGCCGGTAAAGCAGATCACATTTAGTCACTCTGCTCTCCTGACATAGTGACTTCAAAGCCTTTCTTGGGAGGAGAGCTAACAGTATAATTAAATCTAGACAGACGATAGGAGAGCAAACGCCTGCTAAATGGCCATCTTATCTTCTCTGGCCTGACAAACTGTCAAACCCTCTCCTCCATTTGTACATAATAGGATGGTGGAGGCAATGACAACACAATGATGGGTAATGGTGAGGAGGCGGGCGCTTAGATGTGGAAAATGTCAGACGCGACAGTGAGGTGAGATAGATGGATGAAGCCCGGGTTTGTTTAAAGCACGGCTGGAGGAGCACGAGAGAACTTTCCCTATTTTCTGAAGAGACTTTTAGCGACAAATAATAATAATGTAATTATAACAATCAGTGACATGACTCAGTGATGTCATTTACAACCTATCGAACACTTGCTAACATATAATTCACCGTTTATAGCTAGTCTCACATCCCCAGACATATCTCCACGGTGCTGTGTCAGCGCTTCAGAAAGTTTTGGAATGACAAATGATCATTCTGCTACAGGTGGGAAAACACTCTGGATTGTTTGCATTTCTTTAAACCAATCAGAGTCGTCCTGGGCGGCGCTAAGCCCAACATAAAGCCACGGTGCCCTTGCAAAACAGTGTCGAGCAGAACACAAAGCGACAGGGCTAACTGTTAGCATCACACAGCTAACTTTACCTGAACAGTTTAAACAGGTTTAACAACAAAGTTGAGCTGTTTGGTGTGAGTTTGTTAGGACTCTTTAACAGCTCAGTGCTGGGTGTTAGCGCTGCTGCTGTGTCAGCTTGTGAGCTGTGGAGACTGTTTGCTGATCAGCTAGGAGGTCGAGATTGCCTGATATCAGACAGAATTGTCAACTCTTTACACTCTTCAGTCTGACATTGTGCCCATTCCAAAAGTGGGGGAGCAGGGTTTGAGTTTCCCTAACCAATCATCAGAGACCAACGTATCTGCCTGACTCTACGTCATTTTAAAGCCCAGTTCAGACCAAAGATTAACGAAGAGACAAGTTGAAACAGGCAACTACTTGCAATGTTCTGAAAACCTGCCGGTTAACACCAATGCAACTAGATGAGACTGTGTATCATCGCTATGCAACAACTTTCTGTACTTCTGTTCTGATTTGCAGCTTTTCAGGTTTATTTTGTGGCTGAATATAATTTGTAGCTTCTTAAAATATGAATGAGGATAGTGATAGTGAGATACTGGCTACAGCTGCATTTGTAGTAGTGATGACACAGAAACAAAACGAGCATCAGATGGACTGTATTAATGAAAAATAAGCTACAATAATATAAGTAAGCAGCACCAATTAATAAGTCAATGAGAGTGTATGTGGGCAGGGCACAGGCACATACAGCGAGCAGCAGCAGCGATCCACCGTCCGACACTGGCACAGCGTGAGGACAGAAACAGAGGGCTCGGCAAGGACGGGGCACCACAGCAAGCAAACATGCCACCTGGGGTCATTTTGACTTGACCAGTGGACTTCACTTCACTAGAGTTTGACCAGCTGAGTTGCAGGTGACATCATCAGCCAGCTTGAGTCAAGCTCAGATGGTCAGTTCATAACGCTGCAACTTTTCTCTGCAACGTTCTAAAACAGTTTCATCTCTGCGAATCTTTGGTCTGAACTGGGCTTAAGTCCACACAGATACATGTCCATGACAACATACCTGTTTTGCCAGGGTTTTAAGTGTGGCACAGAGCAAAGAAACAAGTTACGATGTCAGGCGATGACATGAAGACATGTCCCTCTTTTCCCCTTCTAACGACCAAGTGTAGCGGCACTCAACTCTTGTCTGTGCAGGAGACCAGAGAGAAAGGCATTTTTAAAAGTCTTTGTGTGTTCAGCTCTCAGTCCTTTTGTAGCTTCTGACTGAATCTCTCTGGTTTGGAGTTTAGTTTATCTCCTACGTCCCTCTTTGTACTTTCAGATATCTGCTCTATTTTACCATTTCATGTTCGTTTTCAGCCGCATGAGTCGAGTTGAGTTACTGCTGATGAAAACTCAACATTTCCGAAAGAATTTACATAACAAAATAATGGGGCACTTTAATTGTTAAGAATTCAAGGCAAATGCAATATGTTTATCGTCAAATTAGCGGAATATAGTTAGTGGTTTAATAGTGGGGATGCCAAGCTTAATAACCAGCCAATGGCAGGCTTATAGCCACAGTCAACATCCAGTGAGACTGACTAGTTCATACGACCAAGTAAGGCTGTCGCAGCATAACTCCCTGAGTATAATGAATTGAGCAATGGTGCAGTTTATTGCTTCTGAATTCAATTTCCATTTGTAAAAGGAAATGTTACATAGCCCCTGCACACCTATGCAACGCCCACACAAGTGATTTAAAAAAAAATTTTGCCTAAAAGAACCTGAGCTCTTCTCTGTGGGTGTCTACAGGCTGTGCTAGACTGACAGTTCTCCTACTGTGTCTCAAGCCAAGTGTGCCACATCCTGTGTGTTTTTTAACGTCATGTTTCTTGACAAGATGCCAGTAATTCGACACCATTTCCAGTCAGGCAACCACCGTACACTGCGTTTTTTTATGCAGGAGTACTTTAAAGGATTGTATTGATTAAGAGGGATCCATAAAGACACTTAAGAAATGTGCCTGGTTGAAACACTGCGTGGCTTCTCCTTCAATCAAAGAAACACTGAAACATTAAAGGAGGATATTAGCAGTAGCAGGCTACTCATGTTATGACCCCATTACATCTTGCATTAAAATGTATTTTGGGTGGTCAGATTGCAGTTGGATACTGCGTGTAAATGCACCTAAAACACATTGAGGACAGACTGTGATCCCATCAGCCAAACCACCTTAAGGGGTTGTCAGGGACGTATCGTGACCACATCGAAAATAATTGCAACTGCATTTTCAGTCCATGTACAACGACTATGTGGGTGAAAATACATAATTGCATGCAACTGTTCCAGACCACTGAGTTAGCAGCCATTAGCCAGTTAGCAAGCTAGGCTCCCAGCAAGAAAGCAGAAAGAAAGCTAATGGATATTCAAGATACTCCTGGATCGAGTCAAGACGAGACCAAGTGTCTGTGTTCAATTCGATCCCACAGAAGTACACAAGCAAAACTTTAAAAGAATTCATATCGCAGCCATTTACGAAGCAATGACTTAGGAAATGTTGGAGAAAAGCTACGACCAATCCTGGCTGTAGTGTCAGTGAAATGAGCGATCAGAGCTCAACTGGACTTTGATATGGATATTGAAGACATATATCAATACTAATTGAGGATGCACAGTATTGGATTTTTTGCCAATTTTCTATATGCCAACAGGTAACAAATCATTTGAATGATTAGCGATATTGATATATCCACTTTTTTTCCTACCTAATTTTAGTGATCATCAAGTCTCTTCTGTAGTGGATTTCACATCATATTATGCATGCTTACTCTTATCATGATGGCCCACCAGCAGATGGAGACATAAAATACAACGCTCCTCAATGTATGTAATGATTATTCACTTCTCGTGTACTCACTAACGTACGTTAGCCATCCTGCCGCTCCAACAAGGGCTTTGGTGTGATTGTATCACTTTTAGAAGCTTTGTAATCCAGCCTTCAACTGCTGTGTCTTTTTGGAGACTTAGAAAAATAAATTCAGAATGATAAATCCCACACTGAACGTCTTCTGTCATTAGTTATCTGTCTTCTAATTAAAAATAAAAGTTTAAGTGAAAATGCTCAACTAAAAGTAAAACACTGGCCTTGTCACTGTCACCAGCCGTCCAATCGCAGTGGAGAAGGGACCAGACAAATACCACAAAGACCAACCGTCACAGAAGACAAGTACAAGTGCTGAACAACAACAACTGCCGTTTTCAGCTGGGAGAAGAAACACTTTAATGGACACACCACCCATACTACTAACTGACCAGAATGGGACAGTCCAACCTAGAAGTGTGGATCAAGTTTCCTGTTGCTCTTGAAGTGCAGGATTTAGCTCTTTTACAAGTTCAGAAGTGTATTTTAATGACAATGCCATATATATTTGATGTCTATTATGTAAGTGACAGAGCAAAACGCTTCGTCTTTCCAAATTTGTCTGAAATTGCACCAGCAAAGTGTCAGAGATTCACGTTGCAGAGAAATCAGAGTGATCCCAATTTGGCCATCAGCGTGCTTTTTGTTTCCACTGCAGGAGCAAAGTGTCAGTTTTTCTCCATGCTGTCTGAGAGATACAGTATCCTGTGTAATGACTTAATGGACAAAACAATTCATCCTGTAAACATCCTCCTTCAAACACACACACACACACACAGATGTTATCTTCAGAATCACATCTCGAAATTCAAACATCATAAAACCTTAAAATGAACTCCTAACAAGCACGGTGTGAAATTAACACTTGACATTAGATGAAACTGAACTCTTGTCCCCGAGCCACGTCGGCTTTAAGAGCGGAAAAACAATCAACATTTTGAGCACCTAATTGAATGTCACTGAAAAACCAACACTCATCAACAGTGAAAAATTTAAGATGCTGCCAGTGTTTCTATACGTCCAAACATCAGAGTTAATTTAACACTTAAGATTTACAGCCGGTGTGTGTGTGAGGGGCTGCTGTATAAAAACTGGAGGCCACTTGCTATAAAGCAGCATATGTTCTCAACAATATCTGAATATGCAGCACACACACACACACACACACAGCCATGAGCACAAAAACACACACTTGCACGCATGGCCGTGAGACCTTGGTTAATTATTCACATTGGTCAATAATGAGCCACAAATCAATTTTTAATTGTGTTTGTCTCCTGTATTAATCAGACAATCGATTCCAGGCACGTCTCCGGTGCCTGGATGAGCCTCGGCATCACAAAAGAGCTTCAGGACGAAAAAGAAAGATGGAGGGAGGACGGAGGAGGACAACAGCCACTGCAGAGGGAAAGAAAGGAGGCGAAGAAAAGCAATAAGGCGGCACAGTGTGACAAGACATGATGGTTACTCCCTATCCGAAAGACCCGAGGGATTTTGCCTTTTTTGTTTTTGCAGGCAGGTACGCTGTTGCCCCTGATCTTACCAGGTCAGCAGGTATGAGTCTGTGTGTGTGTGAGAGAACAAACAGTATTTTGAGGGGCTGTCCTGCTCCATTTCAGTCAACAAGCTGATGGAGTAATGGAGAGATGCTGACCTACCTACTGTACACACACACACACACACATTAACAATGTATTTATGTCCACATAAAATAGGTACAAGTACACATATATTAGAGATGCAATGAATACATTTGCAAACTCATGGATCAATGATCCTCACAGTGGTCCTCACAATAGAAAACACAGTACACAGTTCTCAGGGGTAGAAGTAAACACATTCTCACTCCGACCTCATCACATATCGACGTTTGATCATGGACCTTTCATGTCCACATACAAGGTGAAGGGTACCCTGGGTGCATTGGTTGTTGACTTTCTGGGACACCGTGTCAAGTTCTGTCTGTTACCTGCATTGTCTCCTTTCAAATACACTTCCCTTTTTTCAGGAAGTTCACTGATTACATACAGTCTCTTACAATAAACGCACTACGTCAGTACAACACCGTGAATTGACGGGTTTTTTTTCGTCCAACAACTAAGCCACTTGGTTGGGTTTAGGAAAAAAGAACAGGGTTTGGCTTTATAATTTTACAGGACGTGAACACCGCTCTCCTGGGTGAAGGTCGGTGTTTGTTGGATACATCCACCACCCCTCTCACTCACCCTTCTAGGACTTTTGCCACCTTAATTTCCGTTCTTGTCCCGCTGCATCTCCCCCTGACGCTGCCGAACGCCATTAAACTATAACAGCAACCAGCCGATTATCATGCCAATGTTTAGGTACGGCTATTTTGTCAGTGTCTGATGCCACAAGTCACTGCCCAAGCGCCAGATTTCGGCGACTTCGGAGTGAGACCAGGTTGTAGCAGTAGCAGCGCCTCCACCATATATGGTGGCTGCCAATCAAGGTCGTAGGTTTTGTTCAATATTGGGAGGAATGTGTATCAAACAGGAGGTTCGGTGGTCCTCCGCCGGAAAATTTGGAGCATCACACACTTAATTTCCTACCTTTAGGTTAATGTTAAGTCCTCTGCTACTTTCATGTTTAGGGGGTGTGTCCCCCTGAAATCTACACCTATGCTGCCAGTAACAGCAGAGAAACTTCACATTCCCCTTTCGTGGGCATCCCAAGTTGTTGAAGCCCTCTTATAACTAACCTGTGAGATGGTGTTAAGGAGCCGTTGGTGTTTTATGATCTAAGTCATAAAGGCTTCCTCTAGGCTAGAGTCAAAGGTGCAAGGCTACCTCTAAAACAAACACTTCGTTGGACTATTCATTGACCACTACAACATCTGGTGTCCTGGCAGACATATGGCACATATCTTGGTTTCACTCAGTCAAACTTCACATACCGATGCTTGGTCAGTGGCCTGTCACATCCAAATATGACGCTCCAGATCCCCTCCTGTGTCTGTTTTTGACGTTCAAGGATGGTGTGTCAATTTACACTTGTTATACGCATCATCTCTTTCTAAATAAAACTTCAGTTTTCACAGAAGGTACAGTACAATCTCTGCATGTTAAGTACATAAAGTCTCTTTTTAAAATAAACTTGGAATGTAGGTAAAACACTTTATTTTTACGTTTACTTCCTCTGGTTTTTTCAATAAAAGTAAATGGTAAGGTTTAAAAAAAACATCATGGTTCGGCTTTAAATAACTACACTTGGTACGAAATGTAATTTAAAGTCACCTGACATACCTCACCAGCATAGTGTGCTGTAAACATTCAAGCACACTACATTGTTATTAAATCAACTCAGCTGACTTGGTTTTACATTAGACACACTTAATGGTGAAAGTCAGAAATTTGTTTGACCCTGTGAACTTTCTCGTTGTTTAATCTCTGGTAGTGAGAGTGTCAACAAAATCTGCTGTCCAGGTTGTCTTGTACCTCCGCTAAGGGTTGCCACTGTGCGTCAGTGTCTGGCACCTACCGGCCACTGACCAAGCATCGGTATGTGACAAGTTGGGGGTGAGACCAGATTGCACACAATTCCGAACACTGGTCTCCTGCATGAAAGTCCTTAGTTGTTTCACCCATGCCAACCTGCGTCCTCACACAGGCTTTATGTCTTTTTACTATTTCCTTCTTTATTCCCGTCAGGTCATTGGTCACATGATCGCAGCCTTCATGATTACATGGGTTTTACATAAATTACTAGCTAATGATTACATGGGTTAAATACAAATTGTGATGCATTACTTTTCGTAGGTATAAGTGTATGAAAAGTGCACGAGAACAGCGCGTCCATCATAATCAAACAGTGAGTAACCTGAGGAGTGGGAAACCAAACAGAAGGTTGCGTCTGGTGGGATGGACTTGTCTTGACTTTTATTGACAATGTCCTCATTGAGAACAGTGTTCTTAAGCAACGAGTGATCAGCATAAGAAGGGCATGCAAGTTTTCCCTTAAGTTTTAGTCCAGTCCAGTGTTGTAGTTTCTGATATTTGTGGAAATCCATGAGAATTGGCTGAGTTCCTGTAAGTGATTATACCCACTGTATGTGGCTGTTGCCTTGACAGAGATCAGGGGGTCATTAATAGTTACAAACACACACATGCCTTTCTCTTTTTATGTCCTATCCTCTTCTCCTTTGCTCTTTCTAATTTTATTCTTAAACACTTCTTTGTCACCTCATAAGCCAATCAAACTATCTTTCAATCTTCTCTCATTACACAATCTCTCTTAACCTCAGAGCAAAAAATAAGATGCATCTGTCACACTCAGTTACCAGAACTGCTTGACAAAAAAGAGACTTGAGAGAAACAAATACACATAAAGCGTGTAAAAATCCAAAGCAATGGATTAAACTTTAGCAAAACTTCAAAAAAAAAAAAAAAAAACAACCCTAAACCAAACAGCCGGGGACCCTGATAGGAAATGTCAAGCAGCTTTTAAGGCACAAAGACAAGCCATTAAAAGAGTTGGCGTGACACGGCGTTTTAATATTCCATCTAGCATTGCACCTTTGGAAATGTCATCGCAGCATTTGAGCTCGGTGTGATGGAAAGGCACCTGCTTGATTACAGTCATCATCCTTTCAGCCAGCCAAGACTTGAGAATACATTTGCTAAAAATCCACTTGAAAAATTAAACACACACACGCCTACACAAATACACATTAGGATGCACACTTTGTCTTCACATACTCGCACATATCAAAAACATTATTCCACTCACTGACAATATCACAGGCATGTCTTTCTTTCGCTTTGATACTTCTGTCTTATCTCCAACCCAACCACAGACGTACACACAAACAAAAACACACACACACACATATGCTTTTAGGCTCTTTTAAAATCCTGGTCAGACGACAAACCTCCAGTCACAAACTAATAGAGGGTAAGGCTCAAACCACTTAGCCTTCACGTCTAGAAGAAGGCTGTCTGAAAAAGAAATCAACGGCAAGATGTCGGCACAAGCAACAATAGAAACCCACTATTGTGTTTTCTTTGTTGATAAAGATTTAAAAATTATGATAACCATTGTATTATCTCAGTTTAATGTTGTTAAATGTATTGCAATCCTTTTCTTTATTACAAGCATAACGTAAAAAATGCTAGTAGTGTGCTAATGTCTCGGTAGCTAACTAGCTAGCTAGCTACATTAGTTGTTGGTGATTTGTGCATGATAGTCCCGCATTTTTATGTATTTCTATATCGCATTTCCCCAGTTTGATGACATATGCCACGCACAAAGTTTGACTTGTCCAGCAGGTAAGTAGCAGCACTTGTTAAAACTCCTCTAATGTCAGTGCAGAGTGGCAGGGTAGGAACACGGTTTGCTAATGTTAGCCTACAGAGCAGAGTTAGATCGATTGATAGTGTGAAATAGACATGTCAGTTTCGTTTAACTTCTTTTTCATTTGACAACCCAACATTCATTAACCGGTAACTTGGAGGTTATTTTTAATTTTTAAGAAAAAAAAAAATGCAAAATTATGTGATACCTTTTCTTTTATTTCAGCGCTCATTGACTCAGTTAGCTTTAGCACAATATTTCAAAGTGCTATTCATTTAGAGGTGGTAAAATTTAAATGTTTTGTGATGTAAATGTTTTGCCTCTTATTTTATCCTTTGTTGGCTTTGCTGACATACAGCCAGCTAGCTGCTTTCCGAAAACATAGTGCTCACATAGCTCTCCACTGGTCAGCTAATATTAGCTTTGGCAGCACTGCACTGCACACCATCTGGATTGGGTCGGAACTCAGTTAGCTAGTGGTACTACTTATTCACTATTACCATGGATAATGCTGTCCTGGTGACAGGACGAAGTTACTGTAAAACATTGCAGTCACCCTTTGGTTTCCCCTCTGATAGCCCGGGTGAATAAGCGGCTTCATCTTAGGTCGCAAAACCCCTTTAGCATTGTTTACTATGACACTGCTAATGGTGCTAACAGAGCTAACTGTGAGGCTAAAGGGGGTTTGCCGCTCAAAATCAAGCTGCTTCCTCACCAGTGCGACCTGAAGAAAGACTGAAGGGTTGGGTCTGGACGGTGTTACTGGTGGTAATCGCTGAATGAGCAGCAACCCTGCTGGTGCACAGTGCAGAGGCCAAGGCCCAGAGGGCAGTGAGAACTATAGCCCTTTTTACATAGGACTTGTGCAAATTTGCAGGAAAGCCCAATCCGTCTTCTTTCCACATTGGCAGTATAAAAACAAAATCGGGGAGTGCAGCAAATTGCCGCCTGTCTTCTTTTGTTTATAGAGAATGTGCCTTTTTCGGGGCAATGGGGGGCGTGAGCTAGTGACAAAACATGTAGCTCAGCGTGGGATGTAAACAGTGATGTACCGAGGACAGCCGCGGCTGGTCAGTCCTTTGGCGATTCTCTCGTACATTGGCCCGTCCATCACGGTTCCTGTCATCTGATGGTTAATAGCCTCCTCGTTAGCGAGGGCAAGGAGGGCACGCAATTCTTTATCTCCCCAGTTGCTGATCTTCTGCTTTGCGTCTCCTTAGTGCTGCTAGATACTCATTCCTGCTATCAGCTGTTTCCTGGTTTGAAGTCCACGCCAGTGGGTCACACGTGCGGCGTCATCAACAGCCCCTCCCACAAGTCATCAACAGACCCTCCCGAGGCGGAAAGCCGCCTCGCTGTTTTTAGACCAAAACCGTTCCGCCAATATGACTACCCTACGAGGCGGAAAATTGGGCACCTCGGATCAACTCGTCAATCCGGCTCTGTGTGTGTAAACGCTCGCAGCTTGCCAGCAAAACGGCCCAACATTCGCGGAAAATCTGGCAGTGTAAAAGGGGCTTTTTGTTTCCATGTTTTGAGGCAGATAGCTGATAGTCAGTCCAATCAGATCTATATGGTGTGAGGTGTAATCAACTGAAGAGAAGCAGAATTAACGTATAGACTGACAGTGTAACCAGTCAAGAATATTCTCGTCAGTTAACCAATTAACAGTTAACCGTTGATATTGTTAGCGTGAAACTAATGTTGTGAACAAATCGTGAGTGCCAATGCTATTTACAGCAGATAAATGGCAAAGGTCTTTGTGATAATACAGTTATATATATGTAATACATATTATACCATAGTGGCATCTGTTCATGTAAATGTCATTGATTGCTAATCAAAGTCCCATTTCAAAGGGTAAATATGAACATGCTACCCCTTGTAACTCTGTTTTGAGGGGCTGAGGCGCCCTCAAAGACGACGGGGAAGAGGTTAAATAAGAAATGGAATTGGGCCCAAGAATTATCGAGGCAAACGGCATGCTGTGGCACACTTAATGGAAAGTCCAAACAGGTTTGTAGTGGTTTCAAAGATTAAAGGGGCTTTTCAAACATGTGGAAGGACTCAAGCAGTGTGTTCTCTCGAAGATGAAGGTTATTACAATAGACTATAAACTATTACAGTACCTCTGTGTGTGCTGAGTCTGCCTTTGTTGCTCATAAAAACCGTCTTTGGTCCATAAATTGACAATAAAATTGCTGTTTACTTGCATTTTGGCTTCTCATTTTCCACAATCAGAGAAATTGGTGCACAAAGTATGAGACAATCTGGGTTGTTTTTGTATTTAGTTGCTATGGCAATGAGATGGGATGAGTAAATTGACAGAAAACTTTGACATTATTGTGTCCATTGCAGTGCTGATTGTGTCTAAAGAGTGAGGCGTGGGCTCAATCAGATCGTAATCAGACAAATAATCTCCATGCAGTGCCTTTTAGTGCTTTGCAAACAGACAGACAGAGAAGAGAGGGAGACTTTCATTCTGCAGGTAAGTGTGTCATTCATTACTGAGCTTTTTATTGACTATTGGAGTATTGGGAAGGGCTTCAGCACAAGAAAAAAAATGTGTTTTGTTAAGGGGGATGAATTAACAAGTACACAAACCGCCGCAGATGTCAACTTAATTAGTCACCGGAGAGCTGAATTAATCTGGCTGAACTCAATTAGCGTTTCAAAACTTAATCGACACCCTATTTGCCTAAGAAACCAACACAAGAAACAGCAGTTCTTTTTTTTTTCCAACAGTCATGCTCTCATTTTTCACCAGTATTGGATTGGATTTGTGAGAACGGTGGGGAAAAATTTGGTTTTTATCCCCAACACACCCTTTTGATTGGCTGCGGCTCCCTGTGGAACCAAGGCCCCGGCCCTGCCGCAATCAGGAGGGCTGATTCTGTTTGAGCCCATTGATTGACGGCTGGTGAAGATTACGCCTGAAATGTGAACATGCATTGATTTGCAGGGGGATGTGTTATAATTCAGTGCGCCACCATGAACGTGAGCTGCAAGGGATGGACGGTCAGCAGCACCGCTGGTGGCTGAGAAACACAATACACACCTGTATCTATACAGACACAGTATACAGTCGGTTTACATGTAATTTACAATATAAATTATACAGTTTCTGAGACAAATGTGCAGACAAAGTGATTCACAGTACGTAAAAATAGAGACCTTGAATCAGGGGGATTCATTTAAAAGCAAAACAGGACATGATGATTAAGCATATTAGTGCTTTTCAACATTCTTACCAAAGTGCTGTACTTAGCATTTTGTATTCTCTTCAGAGTTGCAGCAACAGATGTCATTTTAATGAGTGTACATGAGAATATCACGATTCAGTCCATAAAAACATTCATTTCATTTATGCATGAGCTGTGGAGTCTAACAGGTATTTATTAGAGGCTATTACAGCCATACAAATTAATCTAACGTGACCTGGGCTGTAACTACTGTAGTGACTTTGGTTCATCAAATCTGCTCCGTCCTGTATCGTGTATCTTCCTCTGAAAGAGACGATGTTACTGCATTTTACATTTGCATGTGTTTTTTTATGTCTTCAGCTTGTAGTAATCTTTAAAAAACAACATAACAACCCCTAAAAACTGTATTACAGCGTGTCAGTACACTGTGTCATCACTGTTGGGTGCAGCAGACTTAAAACTTTGAACCAGAAAATGCAGGTAAACACTGCTTTACAGTCGTGGTTTAAAGGGACAGTTCACCCCAAATTAAAACAATATTAAAACAATATTTTTCCATCTTACCTGTAGTGCTGTTTATCAGTCTAGATTGTTTTGGTGTGAGTTGCAGAGTGTTGGAGATATCAGCTGTAGAGATGTCTGCCTTCTCTAGAACATAATGGAACTAGATGGCACTCAGCTTGTGGTGCTCAAAGCGCCAAAAAATACATTTGAAAAACTCAACATCAATGTCTCTTTCCAGAAATCATGACCTGGTTACTCAAGATAATCCACAGACCTTGTTGTGAGCAGTTTCATGTAGGAACTATTTTCTTTATATCGAACTACACCCGGCAACCATATCACATCACAGAGAAAGGGTGTTGAGAGGCTTGTGCTTGTGTCAGTGTAAGATGTAAACATTTATTGTTGTTGAGGAACCAGGTCATGATTTCTGTAAAGAGACATTGCTGTTGAGTTTTTCAAATGTATTTTTTGGCTCTTTGAGCACCACAAGCTGAGTGCTTACTAAAGGTAATAGGAAAATATGTATGTTAAGGCTTCTGCTACACTGAAGGACACAGCCCGTTCTTATTCCAAACTCGTCAAATACCGCCACTTTGTCAGTTATTGGGGCATTAGAGACCAACGCACAATGGCACCTTTCTCAGTGGTATAATATGCACTGTGTGGCAACAGCTGTTGACGCAACGGTCACCAACCGAACTCATCAAATACTGGCACTATGTCAGTGGATGTTTGCATAAAAAAAACGATGCACAAAGGAACTTTCACGGCATAAGGAAATGCACCGGCCAGTAACAGCATAATGAGGAGCTGGAAAGTCCAATATAGGGCAGGCAGGAGAGGAGGGGAACAGGTCCAACAAAAACCAGACTTTCACCTGACTGTCACCCAGGAGCCTGCTCTTCACTTCCTGTGTGAATGCTGAACCAAACCATGTTTTTCTCGACACCTAACCATGTGTTTTGGTTGCACAAGGAGATAACGTACATATGAAGAGTTTTACCGATGTTGTAATTTTTTGGGGGACAAAAACTGAATGCATCGAACATGCAGAAACTGTACACTTCCTGTGAATACCAAGGTGTATTTTATAAAGACACAATGCATGTAACAAGCGTAACCCAGAAAATCCACAACAGACACAGGAGAGTATCTCGTGCATCACATGTAGACGTGAAAGTCCACGGACAAAGCAGCGGTACTTGAGCGGTAGTTGAGATGAGAACACGTTGGAAGAGACGAAATATGGTGGTACACAAAAACATCAGATCTGTGGAGCAACCTGGAGACTGTAACCTTTCTCAGATTTATACATGAAACAAATTAAATGCCACATTTCCACTAGGCTTTCTACAAGGTTTCTGCCTTGTCAGGTATGAGTGGTGCACTTTAATTACATAATTGTGTTGTGCCCTCTTTGTCTGCTGTGGTTTGACTGCGGCCTTGACTGTTGATAATGTGCCGTTATATTTGCAGTGTATTGCAGTTACTGTGGTGTAAGAAGGGGGGTACTTTAGCTAATCTTCTGGAAGTTTGGTCAAAATTTGCATTATTATATATTTGGACAGAAACTTGACATGTTAGCGTAATGTTTCTATCACTCATCTGTTGGCTTTGTCGCACCTTTGGATGGTACAATAACTACTTTTATCATTCATATTTGTAACATGTTGGTGAAGATTCTCAGTCGTCCAGGTCATGGTAATCTGAAGTGCTACATCATAGGCAAGTGGACTCTTGAAGATGTTTCACCTCTCATCCAAGAAGCTTCTTCAGTTCTAAAGGACTGGTGCGCAGTTGCAGGCTTCAAACTCATTGTGGGTGTGAACCCTTACAGAGTCATTGAGATCACATGTGAGTCATTGACCCACCTGGTCATCATGTGTGTTGTTAGGGTCAGATGGGTACAGGTGTGAATGGGTGTGAAGTCATCTGCGGAGGGATCTCAAGACTGCATTGTAGGTGGGTGATAAGTGGTGCCACCTCCTTCAACACCCTCTGTAAGGGTTCACACCCACACAGAGTTTCAAGCCTGCGACTCCAGAACTGAAGAAGCCTCTTGGATGAGAGACGAAATGTCTTAAAGAAATGCAAGCAAGTCCAGCTGCCTACGATATAGCACTTAAGATTCACATTTGTACATGAGCTGTGACGGCCCCTGAGCTACTGAGTTTTTCTTCCATCAGTGACTGTTGTTCCCCGTTGTTCTTGAAGGCATCACGGGAGTGCAGCAGCTGATTGGGAGCACCTGGGATGAGTGCCTCGGGACAATTAAAAAGCCTTATGCTCTCCCTTGACTTGGACTCATCCCCTCCAGCGCCCGCACGTTTGGCCCATGTTTGTTTTTTCTTTTGTTTCGCTTCACAGCACCTTACACTACACTATTTTTCACTCATTCGTATCTACACCACTGCCTTACTGATTATCCACACTTCATATGTAGTTCTTTTTAGTTATTTACTTTGTACAATAAATACTTTTTGATTTAACACCACCCGCTGCGTCCTTCCCGTACTTATCATGGCCTGGGAGCCGGGTTATGACAGAGGTTTGGGGTTCCACAGCTTGAGCCTGACGAGAGGTCTAAGTAAACAGCACCTGTGTAGATGTGCAGAGCCTTTAAACCCAACAGCTCAAAAAAGGTCTTTTTAGGTGGAAACTGTTAAAATAATGGAAATAATGAGGCTCGCCATGTAACAGATAAACAGACTGGTGAGACGACTTAACAAGTTCACCATTAGTTTAATAAAAGTTGAGTCCACGTGAGAAAATCTTGTGAAAATATTCACAAAAACCCACATAAACTTTTCTGAATCCAACAAAATGACATTAAATCCACTTGTTTTTGCCGTGAGTGCTCCAAGAGAAGAAGAACATGAAGAAGTCAACAACTTCTGTGAGACATTAGGATGGTGGGAGGAGATTACTGTCACTGAAAATGACCACGGCAGTGACTGTGACACTTATGACAACCACACCGCCTGGAGTCATGCTCAGACTTGTGGAATCAACAGGACACAGACAGACACGCTCGGTCAGCCGGGGAAGGACAGATGGAGCACAAACACTGATGTCAGTGACGCGAGAACCGAGCGGTCATGATGACCCAGACTCTGACACCGACGCTGACTCAGACACAGAAATGCTGACAGAATGAGTACAGGTGTGAGAGAAGAGATGTTAGAGTGGTGAGAGGACACCGGCAAAACTGAATCAACAGCAACTCTCCAGTGGCCTCAGAGACAACAAGCTAAAAGCTGTGAAGTGAAAGTGCTACAGTACTGACAGCTAAAGCTGCGCTGACTGCTGCTGGATGCTGAGCTCTTAAAGGGCAACACCTACATGTTTACACATCACACTCAGTTTGAAGCAGTTGTTAATAAAAAATACCATCTGTGATGTCATCACGATTATCTAGGATACCTTGCGTTTTCTCTTTAAGTATAATTAAGGCTTAAGTTAAGGCTTAATTTCTCAGCTGGTGGACTTAGACAGTTGCACAGAATTCTTCAAAAAGGTTTCCTCAGTTAAGGAAAAGCGTTTACTCATGTACTGTGTTGAAGTAAATTTTACAGCACTAAAAGTTTCCGTGGAGATTGTTTGTTTGCTTGGACTTACGGTTGTGGAGCCTGGTCTCACTCCAAAGTCGTTGAAATCCGGCGCTTAGACAGTGACTTGCTGTATCAGAACCCAACGTAAAAAGGTGTCCTTTAACATTAGCATGATACACGGCTGGTTGCCATCATAGTTTACCAGGGCCCAGGGGTGTCAGGGGGAAACACACAGCGGGACAAGGACGAAACATAAGGTGGCGAAAGTCTGAGCGGCGGATTGGAGGGGTGGTGGATGGTCCAACAAACACAGACTTTCACCCGAGGTAGCAATGTTCACTTCCTGTAAGATTTTCATGGATTTTCCACGTCCACATATAACGTGAAAGGTATCCTGGGTGTGTTGGTTTTTGATGTTCTGGGACGCCGTGTCAAGCTCTGCCTGTTACATGCATTGTCTTCTTTCAAAATACACTTCAATCTTTACAGAAATTTTAACGTTTACATGTAGCCTCTTTCAAAATAAACTCACTACGTTGGTACAACATGTATACGTTTTTTTCCTTCACCAACAAAAGCATGTGGTTTTAGGCAAAAAGAGCAGGGTTTGGCTTTAGAATCTTACGTGACGTGAACAGTGCTCTTTCTGGTTGAAGTCTGTGTTTGTTGGAACGCTCCCGCCCGCCCCACTCAAACTTTCGCTGCCTTAACTTTCGTCCTTGTCCTGTACTGTTTTCCCCTGACGCTGCCAGGCAGCGTTAAACTATAATGGCAACCGGCTACATATCTTGCCGCCACCATTTTCGGCGGTTTCTGACACCGCAAGTCACTGCCCAAGCGCTGGATTTCGACGACTTTGGAATGAGACCGGGCTCACAAACATGAACAGGGCACCCAGTAGCTCAGTGGGTAGAGCAGGCAATAGGCAGTAGTTGTGTCTCAATTCAGGGGCTGAAGCTTTTGAAGGCTGCATTTAAAGACAGATTGCGTCACATCAGCGCGACCAAGGGCTGTCCCATTTCGAAGGCTTCTTCAAATGCGGCCAAGAAATGCAGCCTTCTTTCCCAGAATTTGGGGGATGCAACGGATGAATCCTTCGTGGCCCAGCCTATCCCAAGATGCATTGTGCACCAGTGACGATAAGTTAACAGTTGTTAACTAGCTAACGGTTAACCGTTGTTAACATTACTATTAGCTAAAAGCACACAGCTTAAACAACATTAATTTAATAAGTTTACCTGGAAACGGCCAATCAGTCCGAAATGTATCAAACAGCGATGTCTCCGGTGGTGAGTCATCTCCTCAAATATTAAATAAAATATACATATATTAACAATCTCTGGGTCCATGATTTAGGACTAACTAACTTACTAGCTTACTCCTTCTTTCATCAAGTGCAGCTGGTTGCTAAGTAACAGTAACGCCAACTGGTCAGGGCAAGAACAACTGGTGATGCAACCAAGAAAACCAGACTGTCCGATTTCGGAGGCCGTTCGGTGTGGCTAACGTAGACCGCGAAGGCCGCGTCCTTCAAAGGCTGCAGCCCCTGCATTGAGTGGCTGTGGGTTCGATTTCAGCCTACGGCCCTTTGCTGCATGTCATCCTGCCTCTCTCCCCCTTTCACACTTAATACTTTCACACTTAATACTGTATTGATTAAAGGCAAAAAGTGGCCAAAAAATAATCTTAAAAATAACAAACATGAACAACCCTCCAGCTTTACTCTGCTTGTTCGGAGGAGAACACAAAGTAATCATCGCATCCCCAGATAAAGTTGGTAAATAATGTTATCATAACCAACAGCAACCAAGGCCAAACCTTTTTAATACAAGAAAAAAAATCTGGATTTTCCTTCAAGTACACTACAACAACACATGGATCATGGTTTACAAAGTGTCACATGATATAATTGAGGCCAAACTGCAGTTCAGTCACGTTTAATAGTAATCATCACGATGACCCAACTAACAAGGAGACAATATTGTGTTGCTGCCTGATCCCTCAAGCTCATTTCACTGCCAGATGGATATCTTTTGGTAATTAAGCCGGTAAAAACACCCGCAGATACCGAGACGCACACAAACACACACAAAGACAGACAGCGGTTTGACATGTGACGAAGATGTGAGGAAGATAGGTGGGGCTAAATACGGATGAGAGGAGGGAGAGGTAAGGAGGTGAGTTGTCTTGTGAGGTAACATGTTGTTACAGTACGCCAACTCACACCTTGATTTCGCTTCTCTCTCATACCCAAACACACGCACGGCTAAATCCACACGGCAGCGAATACACACACACACACACACACACACACACACTCACTCACTCACACACACTTATAGCTTCTTTCTTTTCTTAATTAGCCTAAAGCCCTGGTGTCTGGTTTCAGTTCTTCTTCTCAGTGTGGTGCCAGCGCTTCTGTTAGTTAAGATTTCAGCTCAACATCCTCCACTGCTCTCATCTCTCCCTCACCCTCCCTCTCGCTCTTACTGTCTCACTGACACACACTCTTGCTCTTTCAGCTGTCGTTTTTCACACACACACACACACACACACACACACACCCTTCTCACTTTGCCCGCATCTCCATTGCAGTTCTCGCCGTATTCCTTTCTTAATTCATCACTTCTCCTCGTCTTGCTCTGGATCATCCTCCCACTCTGCTTTTACCAGGAGTGTTATCTCATCACTGTTTTTTTTTTTGTGCCTCTCCTCTTTTCATTGCCCTCTCTACACTCCCCTCTTTCTTTATCTGCCATTTCAATTGGCTTCAAAAAGCCTCGCTGCCTGCCATTGTGATTGTTGCCTCGCTGGTTTTCAGTCCATCACTACTCCTCCTCCTCCTCCCCCCTCCTCCACCTCCCTGTCCTCCCTCTCTCACCCCTGTGAAAGTGAGAGCATCGCTCACTGGAGCATGCTTGATGACATCCATCCAGTGGCGGTGTGACATCCGTTTCGCTGTGTGACGCATTAACGATCCCCGGAGGACGTCACGGCCTCCGAAAAGAGCAGCCTATAAACACTCTGCCACCTTTTTCCTGTTGCAAACAGGCCTCATGTATCAACACACTGACAGTACACGTATATATTTTTTTGACCAAATGCCCACCCTGCACACGGATGGAAGTCTGTGTCAGGGTGTTGCCATGGTTACGCCGATCTTTGCCGTTCATCACGAAGCCAGGAGTACACCTGCTGGGAGAGAGGAGCAGGTAGCCTGGGCTGATGGGTGAGTGTTAGTGTGTGTGTGTGTGTGTGTGTGTGGGGATAAAGACAGACAGGCAGATGTTGTTGGGGGTACGTAAGGAGGAGGAGGAGGTTAGTCGGAGAAGGAGACGGAGAGAAAAATCTGTTAGTGAGCGCAACCTGATCCTCTGGAGTGCCCAATTCTCTCAGTATTTTAAAGCTCTGATGTTGTTTACCCCGGCAGCAACCCTTATCATCATCAAAGCCTGTAAGTGACACTCTCCAAACGAAAGTGTTCTGCAGAACAGCCCCCCCACCACCACCTCCTCCTCCCCCTCCTCCTCCTCCTTTACCATCGCCATGGTAACTGATTGCCTCATTCTCCTCTGGCTTGAATCCCTCAGAAACACAAACACCTGTTGGTCCTGTTGTTGCTGCATGCCGTCGTTGGTTAGCTTCGATTTGTCTGTCATTATGTTAGATTGTTTGGAAAAGTTTTGCTTGGAGCCGAACCAGAAGCTCCTCTAGAGAACACATGAAGGTGCACATACTGTATGCAACATGCTGTTAAAGCTGGGGTAGGCAGTTTTCTAGAAAAGGCAAAACAAAACAGCAGGATTTGAAAACACACCTTCCTTCTGCAGCTCTGTCCTCTCTGTCCTACGTCCTTCCCAGGAGATGACCACAGACCTAATACAATCAGTGTTTGCCATACACTGATTTATTTCATCTTATTTTCACAAGAAGACAAGAATTAGCTAGGTAGCCTGTGGTTCCTCCGCCTCACTCCCCGCCACTATAGAGAGGAGAACACACTTTCCTTGTCCTACCTGTCCCCCACGGGCAAAACTCCGACCTTGTCACATATCAAAGTTTCGTCATTTACTTTCAATGTCCAGATACAACATGAAAGGTACCCTGGGTGTGTTGGTTGTTGATGTTCTGGGATGCCGTGTCAAGTTCTGCCCGTTACATGGATTGTCTGTTATCAAAATACATTTCCGATTCCACAGGAAATGTACCGTTTGCATACAGTCACTTTCAAAATAAGCACACGATGTCAGTACAACATTGCAAATTGAACTTTTCCGTCAACAACGCATGTGGTTGGGTTTAGGAAAAAGACGAGGGTTTGGCTTTACAATCAGACTGGGAAGCGAAAACCAGCCTCCTGGATGAAAGTCAGTGGTTGCTGAACCACCAACCACCCCGCCCACCCTACTCAGAGTTCCGCCGCCTAAACTTTCACCGTTGTCCTGACACGTTTCCCTCTGATGCCGCTGGGTACTGTTAAACAATAATAGCGACCGGCCATGTATCTTGCGAACGTGAAAGGACAGCTTTTTCCGTCTGTGTCTGACACCGGAAGTCACTGACCAAGCGCCAGATTTCGACAACCTCAGCGTGAGACTGGGTTGCCATGGCAATGGCGAGACACAAATCATTTTTATTCCTTTTTGAATTGTGCCATGAATTACACACATGATATTAGTCAATTTAAAAAATAGTTTTGCAAGTCAAGAAAGTCGCAGTTAATCGTCAGTTTGTCATAGTACTATTTAGTTTGGAGTGAAACCACTCATTGAACTACAGCTCTTGTCTTGCATGATATACATCACTAACACCAGCTAGCTAAACAGCTAGGTAACTTAGCTGTGTTCCACACACAAATGTAACGTTATCTGATGTGTTTTATCCAGCGACTCCTCGTCTTGTTATGGCAAGAGAAGTTAAATAATAAGCAAGACCCATTGCTTGTGTGAGTATATCACAGTATAGAACATAGGCATTGTGGCTTCAGAGAGAAAGAAAGGTATGATGTCACCTAATCGACTTGTGTTGTCAGTATAATTACGTATTTTCAGAGTCTTATACTTCAGAGTCTTAGGTGTAATTAGGCTAATGTCTCTGGCCACTGTGCATATTTTGTTCAAAATAAGTTCCAGTGATGGTCCACAGGAAGGGGAGGGACTTCACCTCTCTAACTAGACTAATTTGCAGAGAAGCTCTGGAGGCCAACCTCTAATTGGTGGCTAAAATAACTCCACTTCAGCCAGCAAAAACCCCAGCGCTGGGGGGTCATAGCGGGCTGTTGGCCAGTGGCAGCACCAAGTCTAACCTGTGTAACTGCAGCAACCGAAAGTTTGTGGCCGGGAGTAGAGGCGGCTGAATTTGAGTTGCTGCAGCTGCTGACTGAAGGTCCATGCCTCTTTTAAATGACATACTGGGATCTCTAGCTATAGCAACATCATAATCAACTCGAATTATCCACAGCTGTGAGCCTTTGGGTTCTGTTAGCAAAAGGCTAAACTATTAGCAACATTTTCTGCATCATCTGAAGGGACATACACACACATCTGCATCTGTATTTGAAGAACAGTCAATTGGACTGCCTTATCTCTAAACGACCTGTGATTTGCCAGATTCTCCCGTCACACACTAGATTTTCTAAAACCTGAAAACAGAGCTAAGAGGAGGTGCAGAATTCTATTTACAAAAAAACTGCTCAGGAATGGCCTGAAGAACATGACATAGAGCTCAAGGCATCGACCTGGTCATCTGTGGGATGTGCTGGTACCCCACTTTGCAACCCAAAGGACTCAAATGCTCCAAAACGAATGCCACGGACACCACAGAACACCCATAAAGGTCCTGTGTTCATGCCTCAACAGGTCGGAGGCCCCACCATAGATCAGACTTGGCCCTGACCTGTTGAGGCATGAACACGGGACCTTTGGGGAACTGCAATGTTCCATCAATGCTCGATCTGATGGGGATCTGGGGAATCTGGAGGCCAGGTCAAGGGGAGAGATTGCCATCGGGGAGTGCCATTGCCATGAAGGGGGCTTACTTGGTCTACAACCGTGTCTGGGTGGGTGGTGTCTGTCAAGAGGCATCCATATGAACAACAGGACCCAAGGTTTCACGGCAGAACAACAGGATCAGTGTTATTCTCTTCACCTGTCTGTGATTTCAGTGTTTGGGCTGACCGGTGTGTATATATTACAGAGAATACAGTTTTCCCTTCATATCTTTCCTTCTGAGGAGCTTTATGGTCAGAAAAACATTTCATTTTCACCCGATCTGACAGCATCACATATTCTGTATCAATTTGTTTCAACTCTTCAGTGGAGCTATATGATGTTTACACTGAGTGAATGTTGAAACCCAAGGCTCCGTGTTTTTCATTTTATCAACTGGAAATATTCTGGATGTCTTGTGCATAATTTATACACACTTCCCCCCAAATTCAGCCTGACACGTCTGGTATCAATGTTGGGATCAACATTCGAATTAAAAAATCAGAACCGATGAGCCAAGCTTTGAATAAGATTTGGCTGCACAGCATGAGTTAATGAGGACAGACGTAACTGTGTCACAGTGCAGATGAAGAGGTCAAAATCTTGAGAGTGAGAGTTTACTTTTGATCATTTAATCAGCCGTTGACTAAACAACCAAACCACAAAGTCCATTTTACAGCTGAACTGGAGCTTTTGAACGCAACACATACACTACATACCCAATATGTTTACTGTCTTTCAACATACTTTCGCCTGAGTAAACAGTAGTATGTATGTTTTCGGATGCACTGACCTGTAAATACTATGCCCAGTATAATCCCAGAGAGCCTCCTCACCAATTGGAGGCACATAACCATGGAAACCTGTGCAACCTCAGCTCTACCAGCATCTGCAGAAAGTATGAACCTCTTGTGTTTTTGTTTTTCATCTCATCTGTAGTAGAAACTTTACTTCGGCTGTTATAAAACACAAACCACAGGCAAACTTGGGAATCTCACAGACGTCTTTGTCGCCAGATAAAACTCAAATTAGCTAAATGCTAACATTAGCATGCTAACAAGCAACCACACCAAGTTTCATAGCATGCCATCCAAATAGTTTGAGATATTTCAGTCTGGACCAAAGTGGTGACTCACTGACCTCCTCGATAAAAAGCCCAAATAATCTTACCCAAAACAAAGCTCATCAATCCTGTAAAATGACCTCCATCTGTACTGGTACCCCTACCACAATACTTTATGTAGTGTTTCCCAAATTGCGCATCAGGCAGCAGGCTCATGACTCAAGTTATTCATCTCCAGAGAGGTATTTTTTACCTTCTAATGTTAAAGTCAAGTCACGCTTGTTAAAGACTTTGTGCCTCTCCAAAATAAACTTCAGTTTTCACAGGAAAATGTTCAGTTTCTGCTAGTTATATGCATAAAACTCTGGAGTTTGTTTAACCCACCAACCTCGTGGAGTTTCGTGCTTGTTATACTATGGTAGTTGATAAATGCGGCCGCTGGTGCACCTCATACCACCACTAAAGGGTGCCTCTGTACATCAGTGTCTGATGCTGAGGGCCACTGAAAAAGAGTCTATTTGGCAAGGTGGGTGTGAGACAGGGTTGGTGATAAACGTTGTTGCCACTACCGCATTGCATTGTGGGATATTTTGCCAGCATAGTGTCCAGTGCTTGTATACGGTTATTTTCACTGGAAACTGTGCACAATTCACAGACTGTTGGTTCAAGACTAAGGGCTGCTTTCACACCTGCCCTGTTTGGTTCGGTTCAATTGAACTCAAGTTTGATTGCCCCCTAAGTTCATTTGGGCAGGTGTGAACACAGCAATCACACTCGGGTGTGTACTAAAACAACCAGACAGACCTTCCTGAAGAGGTGGTCTCGATCTGGTTACAAACGAACTCTGATACGCCTCGTTTTCAAACTGTATGCTTTGACTCAAATGAACAATGACAGCAATATAGTCCACGATGAGCAGCGCTAAAATCAACCTGCGTAGTTGTCCCTCCATTGTGACATTAGAAAGTGTCACATTTATCTTGCAAGTGTACTCTTCTTCAACGTTTTCTTTACTTCCTGGATTTTTCCCACATGGAAATTCTGACCAATCAAGAGCAGCTTTCTCACACAAGGCATTTGATCTGGTCCGCTTGTAAATGCTGCCGTGAGAACACGAACCAACTCTAGGCAATTATACAACTTTGGAACAAAATGAGTCCCTGATTCAGACCAAAGGAGTCTGAAAGCACCCTTAGGTTTCAGATGTACTAAAAATAGCAACCCTGATTTAGCATACTAAATAGCATATTGATTTCAGACACAGCCATGATCTGCCTCAGCAGATGGATTTGTCTAGTTATCATAGAACTGTAGATGTACACATTTCTAAATACTTCTCAAAAATTCTGCATTTCAAAATCTTTTTTTTCCAAGAGAAACCTGCGAGAGAGGGCCAGCAAAACTGCCACACACACACACACACACACACACACACACACACACACACACACAGTACACTAAATAGTATAAATAATGTCCAATTAGTAACTGTAGGAACCTGTGACACGTGCAGTCCTTACAGATTTAACAATTCATAATCGGCAAACACATAAAAAAAAAAGCACACAGCCCTCCCACTCTCTCCACGCTCACTGTAATCATTCTCATTCAGAAAGGTAGCAAAGGTCTTCACCTTCAGCGGTGTGCGAGGTGTGTGTGTGTTTACAGTTTGGGGTTGTCATAGGCTGGTGTCAAGGTGCTCGAACACATGAGCAAAGAAGATGACAGTTGCTGGCAAAGCAGGTAATTTGCCTCATACAGCCAAAGCGATCAACATCAATGAACATCTGATTGCAGGAGAAGAGATACTAAATGCTACACACACACACGGGCGTGAACACACACAAATACACACAGGCGGAGTTGATATTCTGCACACATGTGGGTGGATTTTGCGCACACGGAAACATACGTGCACACGCAGGTAGCTTCCCAACACACACACACTGCTGATGAAACTTTTACTCCACTTAGTCTGAAGTATTACCCCGACATTCAACTCCTCTCCCTCCATTCCTCCTGCTCTCTCCATCCACTCCTCTCCTCCTCCATTTGATGTGTTCAAAAAAAGAGACAGCACACTCATTTTTACAGCGGGAGCCCAGGAAAAAAATATAAAAACATCTCCCCTGCTGCTCATATTGATTTGGTAGATCTGCTCGGTTCACGTCCTCCCTGCCTCTCCCCTGCTCTTCCTCTCGCTGCAGCTCTGTCCAGTCGTTCTGGATCCCCACTTTTGCACTTCCACCCACCCTGCTCTGTACCAGGTCTCAAACCGGCTCTCCACCTCCTCTCCAGCTCTCACTTTCATTCCCCTAAACAACTGAACAGTTTGGGAAACATATGGCAGTCAGTAACAGCTTGGAGGATGTGAATGTGCGTGCGCCTGTAAAAGAGGATGGGGTGTTAATGCCGATATGTGAAATACAACCCATTACAGCCTTTTTTTTTTCCATCCTCGATGTAATAAAGCAGCTGTTATGGAAACATTCGATGCTTACAGATACACTTTTCTCAAACGCAGAAGCATTTGTGTGATGTCACAACCTCATGTTGCTCCTTTCTCTAATGCATCTTTTAATTCTATCATTATGATATTCACTCAGGCGGCGCAGGCACTGCTCCTATAGTATCACTGCGAGGAAGAAATAAAACATACCATATTGATCTATTATTAAGTGTTTCAATCAATCAGAGTCTCCACCAGCTGTGGGAGTCAAATACACGTGTCTTCAATGCAAATCAACTCATTTCATCAGTTTCAGTGAATCAAGTGTCATTTTCCCGCTTAGTTGTGCAGTGATCGGCCTCATTCTGCCATGTTTCAACTTTTGAGAAGAACCTTATGCTGCTGGCAAAATGTTTCACTTGTTTTAAGAATTTCTAAAAGTTGAAAAGATCTTTAAAGTCGGATATGACACTAAAGATGCCAAGAGTTCCTGGTGATGTTAAACACACCATCACAGAGACTCTGAATGTTGTTGTTATTGGCTGCGGGAAAATTATTAGGCTCCTAATATCTCTCCATCTTTGTGCTGATGGTCCATTTTCTGCTGATCCATCACGGGATCTTGTTCTTAAAGATCCCCGCCACTCAAAAATATGTCTTTCCTATGTGCTCCACCCTTTGAACGGGCTTTGCTATTGGTTTATCCCTCCAAGGCACCACCTTGGCACCAGTGGCGGCTGCTGGTCTTTCAAACAGGGGAAGCTCACTTTAAGTTTACATCATAAACTTTGTCATATTGTAGCGAGGCAGTAATTTGTAAAAGGAACATTTAATTGAGCCATTTTTCAACCACACTCATGCCATAGAACCACAGCAAAACACACCTCAAAGATTCTCAGATGGGTTTAAACACCTGAACGGCACTCTGTCAGAAGACTCCACTCACAAATATCCACATGGCACTGAGCTCGAAATGCGATGATGCCAGTGTGTATTTCAAAAGTGCTGTCAATCACAAAGGGGTTCAGCCTTTTAGACAATTCCTCCAATCATCATGCAGACACCGAGCGTCCTCTCCAGCCTACCGCTCCATTAGGTCCCACAGAAGCTGAGCCTCCCTGAAGTGACGATTTTGTTGTATTTATCCAATGACCGCCTCGCTTTGCTGCATGAAAAAACCTGCTCAGCGCTGTCTCATAGTGATGACTGGAGGCTCTGCGTCCACCGTGCTGACACGAGAAGGTATGACAGAGAGGTCACGTTTGAAAACTGGTGATAAACAGCTGATGTTTGAACATCATAGTCATGATGTTAAACGCATGCTAGCGCACGTTTCATGCAATGTAAATTCAATAGTGCACATTTGACCATTTCTTCTATGAAATTTTAGGAGAAGTTCAGCCTCCCTTGTTGTCTCAGAGCAATCGCCCCTGCTTGGCACCCTGAAAAAGATCTTTTTTACTCACGGCCCAAGCAGGAGGTGGTGGGCGCCTAGCTCCGCCTGTCTCTCACTCCTCATTTAGGAGCATCATTGGTGGCTGCACTCTCAACGACCTCGAGTCAGTGGCAGAAGGCAGTAAGGCCCCACTGAAATCCTGGGCAGACTATGATGAGGAGGATGACCGCTGTGTCTATGGCTTGGAGGACCCGACGGACCTTTTTAGGAAGGAGGAACCCCAGGCAGGTCATAGGTACCCTCAGGATGAAATACCCGGCCTGTTCGCTGCAGCCACAGAGAGGATGGGTATCCTGCTGCCACCTCAACAATCGCCCTCCTTCCAAGGCCTAGATGGGGGTTTCACTGCAGGCCGCTGCTCCCAGCCCTGTGGGAAGCCTTGCCAGCACACCGTGTGTCCCAAAATGGCGCCCATTTTTGCCTTTGCTCAGCGTGAGTGGGCTACGTAGGTGCAGGAAGCTAGATCAGGTATGGTATTAACATGAAATTCAATCACTGTCTAATACGAGAAACACATTTCAACTCGACATAACACCAGCAAAGTACCTGAAACATCCAGAGCAGCGCGGACTTGTCAGTACAGAGAGCAGAGTTAGCATTAGCATCGTGAAAGTTTTGACAGCATCATGGCAGAGTGTGCAGTTTTTGGGTGTTAACTAGCCAGTATGGACACACCGTAACATCTTAGCAGATAATATTGTATGTTTCACAACCACTAACACTGTGTGAGCCACAGCCAGCTAGCTTACAAGCTAATAAGCTAACAAACAACATAAGTAAAAGAGGCTAACTTTACTTAACAATCTGATGCATCTGCTGGTTGCTGATTTTGGTGCACAACAGACGCGTCATCTGAGTCTGACTGAGGCTCAAACATGTATGGTTGAATCTTTCTGATGTGTTTTTCTAACGCTAACATTAGCCATCTTGATACACACTGCTCTTTAACCACTCAAACTAGCACTCGTCCTACACAGCCAGATCTATCTCCACACTTCATTTTAGCACTGTGCCAGTACTGGATAAAGCGGAATGCGAAATCTGTCAAAGCAGCAGTAGTCAACAACGCAGAGGCCAGATCCAAAATTTCACAATGAGGGACAAAGACCAGATGTCCTTCCTTTTTATTTTTTACTTTTTGTACTTACTTACCTTAGCACACACTGGAGGGGTCGCGCTGAAGCTCGATAACAGACGACCACACTAAGTCATTACTACTTTTACTGAAAGATCTGCACCTCTCACACCTCTGCATTAGCTTAAAATCATGTGCAAAGAGCCCCTAATTAAACTGGATTTCTCACCTGAAGAGCTATAGTCTTTATCACACGAGACAGCAGCTGCTACAGAGTTGTCTTTATGCATCAGCGGTGAGGAGAGGAGTCGAGCTGCTACAGGAGCAGAGGAAAGGAGCTGCTATGTGCAAGCTGAAAGTGAGTGGGGGAGAATTGCTTTTAATTCTGGGATGGCGAGGTGTTAAGTGGCATAAAGTGCCGCAGAATGGCTTGTCCAGGAGCACCAACGCACATCTAGCCACTGCCGGTGTGGGGTTATACACTGAAAATAATAGGGGCATATTTTTTTTGATGTGCAGCGTTCGCTGTTGGTGTGTTTTGGCTTTCATTTGCGCACCACTCTACACTTATTTAGTGCAATACAACCCTGTAATAAGCATATTTTCTTATTTCAGAGACATAAATGTGATAATGGGTGATTTTTAAATCAATATGTTAGTAAAAACATCATTTCAGCTGTTAGCGTTTTCACTGCAGTGCTAATAGAGGTTGCAGGCCTGCACCAACGTCCTTGTTCTCTCCTGCTCTGTTATTCTCTCCCATGTGATGCAAATCCTGCAGTGCTATCTTCAGACCTTCTATTAATCGCTCTCCTTTCTCTCTTTAGTCATCATCGGCTCCGACCTTCAGTCATTTCCCATCTCGCTCGCTTATCTGACCTCCCACTTCCTCCATTTTTCCTATTCTTTGTGTCCAATACTACGAGTCTCTCTTTTCAAACCGGTCTTACTCCTACAGTATCTTTTTGAAGGGTTTAGTTTGTGTGTGTGTGTGTTCAGTGTACTACAAGTGAAGGAGTTGCTAGACAGACAGTCACTCTGTGGAGGGCAAGGCTGCGGGTCAAAGACGGGTAAGACAGGATAGATGAAAAATAGAGAGGTAGAGGAAACAAACATGGCCTTTGAGGGTGAATGATTTCCCAGGATTCAGTCTGTTGACAAGGTAGAAGGTGTGTGAGGGATTTCCTTGAATGCAAACACTATTTTTCACTCCCTTTCTCTCCTTTCATGTTTTCTCTCCTCTTCCTCTCACGCTGCAGACTCCACAGAGGACTCGTAGGCGCAAGTTAAATGCCTTGTTTCAAAGAGATAACCTCTCTTCAGCAGAGGAGAGAGTTTGTAAGATCCCGTCTCATTCAGCCTTCCCCTGGGGGGACACAAATTCTTTCTCTCCCCTCTCCCCTCCACCCTCCCCTACTCCTCCTCCTCTCACCTCCTGGATGGATTGCGATGATGGCTCACACTGCCTGCACCGAGAGCTTTGTCTGACAGATAAAAAAAAGGATGCTGACACTTGACAGGTTGTGACACTGTGTTTACCAAACCCCAGCAGTAGGGGAGGTAGACCTTAACAACATTTCCCCGAGTTGCCTGCAGTCTGTCTGTTCACACAGGCAAAGCCCAAAAGAGAGTGTGATGCTTGTGAGAACAAAAAAACTCCTGAAATGATACACAAAGAGAAAAAGAGTTTGTGAGAGGAAGAGCGTCGCTATTTACGTAACTCCAGCAGGTGTAAATAAAACCCTGCAATTTTCATCATTAATCTCCACTATGGATCCTGCAGTGGTGACACTCAATGTCAAGAGTAAAATGAAAAACGGTAAAGATGAGAATTACTGCCCATTTCCATGCCTTATCTGTGTGTGTGTGTGTGTGTGTGTGTGTGTGTGTGTGTGTGTGTGTGTGTGTGTGTGTGTGTGTCTCATGATGGTATGTGAATGAAGGATGTGTTCGTAAAGAGCTCTGACTTAAATGCTAAATCAAGGTGACAGTCAATAAAAGTGACATTATATTTCAGGTAAATACGAGAGGGCGGTGCACGCTGAAAGAGAACTTGAAGGCTGAGATCTAAATAGACGGAAGGCTCTTAAACACTCAGCGTGGCTTTGTCAGCGTCAACTTTTTAGGGAGTTCTTAAAAGCATGAATATTATGCAAAACTTGATGGCGCTTCTGAGGAAAACATATTGGTGGCTTTAATATTCAAAAGACATACAGGGTGTTAGGTCTCGTAATGAGAGCGGGCAAGGCTGTTTGGAAGAAAGATTTGGCAAAACCAATTTCAAACCCACATGTGTCTGAGCACACACATGTGCCATTTAAAGGGCTGACAACAAAATGAGACCAAAAACAGACGCCATGGCCAAATCTGCCTGGTTAACAACATGTAAGAGACCAGACTTTAGTTTGAAACATTCAAAAAGTGGACGGACATCAGGTGACGAAGTGACAGTTACTACGAAGATGTTATAGGCGACTATCAGGCTGACGAAAAAAGTTAGTCGCCAAGAGGCTGAGTAGACGAACACCAACCTGCCGGACGTGTCATGTCCGCTGTCTGTTAAGTTGTCCATGTGTGGGCAATTTCCCCCAGCTGTGTCCAATCACTCCCATCACCTCTTGTATTTAACCTCATGTCTCTCACTGTCTCGTCGCCAGTTCGTTGTACACTTGTGTCTCGTTCCAGCATTCCTTGTCTTAGCTCTTGTCTTGCCATTCATGATCTGACCCTTTTTCGCTCTGACCTTGTTTTTTGTCTCTCGTTTTTTGGATACCTCTGCCTGCCTTGGATTGATCTCCCGTGTACCGAACCCTGCCTGGTAATAAACTGTGTTTGTTTAATAACAGACTCTGGTGTCCGAGTCTGCATTTGGGTCGTTTGTTTCTGTGCCAAAGTTCTTGACAGGACGTGCTGGCTGCCAGTAACTGAGACAGATCCAATGACTGCGCTTTTTATTTATTGTAGGAAAAGGCATCCAAAACCTTCCAGGGTCAGTTCCAGTATGACGTTCTTTGGTGGGCGTGGCTTAGTCGGAGGCAAAACAATTCTCCAAGGACATTAGCCAGTGCTAGCTAGGAAGTTCTGTTGGCTTGTTTCAGACAATGGAGGAAGATGATACGAGTAGGGCGTTGGGAAATATTAACGCCAAGTGCTTGAGCACACTCCGGCACAAACTGGATCGTTCGTAAATTCAGGAGACTGTTGAAATGTACCGTTTGGTTACCCAGAGCACCGCACTTTCAGGCGGCCGAGCACACTTTAGGCACTCTGTCTGTGGAGACAGAGCAGCAGAGCGCCTATCAGAGTGAATGTGTGATTAACGTAACGGTTCATTAATTCATATGGAAATATAAAGCTCTGTTTCTTCGACCATTTTAGTGTAGAGCGTCAGACTGAATTCACAAACACACCATGTCAGGTCACTCAGTCTCTGCGATCGTGAGAGTTACATTGCTAATGTTAGATCTATTTTAACTTTTAGAGATACAAAAACTGTTGTACATGATCTCTTAGCATCTTGATTATTGCAACAGCCTGTATTCCAGTCTTGATCAAAAAACCTTGCAACGACAGATTGTTCAGAACTCAGCGGCAAGGCTTTTAACCAAAACCAGGAAGTACAACCACATCACACCAGTTTTAGCTTCTTTACATAGGCTCCCTGTTTGTTTTAGGACTGACTTTAAAAATCTTACTGATTGCTTTTCAGGCTCTTCATGGCTCCAGATTACATTTCAGACTCGTTAGTCCCTTATGAACCTTTACGTAGTTTGAGATCCTCGGACAGAGGTCATCTGCTTGTTCCAGAGTCCAGGTTGAAGACCAAAGAGGACAGAACTTTTGAAATCAGGGCCCCGAGGCTCTGGAACGACCTGCCTGAGGATATAAGGATGTCTGAGTCACTGGCTTTGTTTAAGTCTCTCCTAAAAACACTTCTATCAGACAGCATATCCTGACTTTGTCTGAGCTGGCTGTCTACTTTATTGCTATCTTACTGATTTTATTTCCCATTTATTATCCTGAATTTAGTTTTTGGTGTTCCTTATTTTATCCTTTACTTTGGTGACATTTATGACATATTGTTTTATTTTCCTTGTGTTTTATTTGCGTTTAGTTTTATTGTACAGCACTTTGTAACTGTGATTGAAAGGTGCTATATAATTAAAGATTATTATTATTATTATTATTATTACTTGAATAAGTAAACACTGTCAAGCTAGCTAATGTGCTAAAAAGTTAGCGTCACAAAATCCAATCTTCCTCTTAACAGCTCCCCAGTTTCTGATGAGGTGGACGTGATAACCCTTAATACACATAACGTTCTTCATCCCTACAACAGGAAATACTTTGTCCCTAACCGGATATGAAGTGTGCGCTGCACATGTGAGCATTTTTGGTGATGGCCTCCGTCCAGTCCTTTGGTCTTATCACATTTAACCATCTTTGTTTTTGTTGACGGGCAGTGGCAGCTGGTATGTGATAAAGTTTAAGTTTTGAGCCATGACTCCTTCTATTCTGGCTCCCAGTAACACAACAAGACGACATTTTAAGACTCCTATGTAGCCTACAGCCCTGTGGTGGAGAGTTGTGTTTTCGCCCAGCTAATGAAATGATGTCATTGTGACGTCGGCCCTTAAAGGGTCTAGAACAGAAACACTAGCGTCAGAGCTTATCAATACTATGGTCTTTCATAATGCAGGCCCCAGGGCCTGTTTAATACCAGGTTTCAGTACTCAACCCTCGTCATAATTATATAAAAATGTTGATTTTAGCTGCTCTAAAGAGAGCAGTGGAAACACTGTCGGGCAGTTGGTTGAGTTAAAAGTGGGAAAAGAAAAGGCGTAAATACAGAAAGTCAACTGAAAATGTTTGAAGTGACGAACTCTTCATATTTAATCTTCTCCCCTTGAATCCTTCCTAAAAAGACGGCCGCAAATTAACATGCTGTGTGAACATGAGAGGCTGGTTGGTACTTTAGAGGTCAAGAGTGGTCCCCGGGGTTTATGAGGGTCAACTCTGCCAATCAAGACGGGTCAAAGTGGCGTGGCATAAAAATACTGCAGCGCTAATCCACTTGGTCCTCATCTTCAACTGTCCACTCACCTTCAGCAATCAAACTCCAGCCTCCCCTCTCCTCCTTCAGATATTTCTACACATTTGATTCACCTAAACTGCTCTTAGCGTGCACACATGTATAATTACTCATCTGACGAGTAGTTTTTGCTCTAACATGATGTGAGACCACTGTGTCGCAGTGTTAGAAGCCAAAGGTCGGAGCCTGCTGGCACTGATTCGATCAACCTGATGACCGCAGGATTAAACAGTTCCGACTGATTACAATGAGACTTCGTGTAATCTTGTTAACTCAGCACAAAGAGTTGATTTCATGCTGGCCAGGACTCAAAACGGACTCCCTGCTGTAGCTGACGGGTATGAACAAACCTGGGTCGATGACTATCTGAGACCAATCTAATTCATTTTGCAGGGTTGAGAGAACTCGCCTGACACGAGGGAATGAGCATCAGTGTATTTTCTTAAGACTGCAGTCATCTTTATAACGTTCGCTGTCTGACACTGGCTTAGAATAGCACTAAATGGCAGAGCTATGAGTGAAGGAGTGGAAGGCTTTGAAATTGACCCATTAATCTCTACAGTATTATTTCCTCTTATGATATAATGCTGACACATCCTTAATGCAGCCAGGCCTGCAAAAAGCCCAACTGATAGTTTTGTGTCTGGCTGTATTTTCATGTGGCTCGTCAATGACACAAGCATTGTCTCATTTCCCTCCAAAGGTGGGGAGATTCATTACTCTCTTGTTTGATATATGGACCACCCACCCCATCCCCGTCTCTTATATATGTGTCTGAAACACGGCAATATTGCTGTCAGGGTAAATACCTCCGAGCTGCGGCCCTTTATTCAATTTCTGGCCCGATACAAGCCGCTCTACTCCGGCAGCTGTTTTAAATGTTTCCTGCCAAAGTGAATTACTGTCGAATATTTCATGATATTGAAAATACTCTTATTTTGGCGAACCCATCAGTATTGTAAATGACAGAGAGCTTAGGCAGGCGGATACTGCTGTGCACTCATGGGACAAAAGATAAGGGGATCTCAAAGAGAATATAATGAAAGGAGCAGTGTGTACGATTTAGGGGGATTTATTGGCATCTAGTGGTGAGGACTGCAGATTGTGACCAGCTGAAACTTCTCCCAGTTAGAGTTTCTTCAGTGTTTATTGGTCAGGAGGTTTGTACCAGGAGCCGAATTATCCACAGAGGTCTCCTCCTCTCCAAAACAAATGGACCAGGTGATTAAAACCAGTAAAAACGCTGAATGCAGCAGTTTCATGTCAGACTTTCTCTGACGCTGTTTAGCTTGCGCAGACAGGCCTCTAGCCTTGCTAATGTGTGCTCACCTATTTTCCCTGATTATTTGAGATCCCAACATACAGGAGGTTTTTACCATGAGCCGAATTATCTACAAAGGTCACTTCCTCTCCAAAAGAAATGGACCAGGTGATATAAACCAGTAAAAACGGTGACTAAAGCAGTTTCATGTTACAAATCAGTGTTTCTTAAATGATGTTTGGCTCCTTGTAGACAGGCCGCTAACCCTGCACCTGCACGTGTGCCCACCTTTTTTCTGATCCAGACGTTTAGGATGTTTTTGACAGGACCTGAGTTATCCACGGAGATCTCTCCAGGTGATATAAATTGCTAAAAACACGTAATAAAACAGTTGCATGTTACAAATCAGTGTTTCTCCTGTGCTGTTTAGCTCGTCGCAGGCAGTCCGCTAGCCTAGCGCATGCCTATGAGTGCTCACCTTTTTTCTCTGATAACTTAAGATCCAGACGTTCAGGAGGTTTTCACCATGAGCTGAATTATCCACAGAGATTTCCTCCTGCCCAAAACAAATGGACTGACTGATTAAAACCAGTAAAAACACTGGACAAAGCAGTTTCATGTTACAAATCAATGTTTCTCTAATGCTGTTTGGCTCATTGCAGACAGGCCACTAACCCTGCACCTGCATATATGCTCACTTTTTTTCTGATCCAGATGTTCAGGAGGTTATTACCATGAGTCAAATTACTCAGAGGACTCCTTGTCTCCAAAACCAACAGACCTGGTAATTAAACACCAGTAAAAAAACACTGAATAAAGGTCACAAATCAGTGTTTCTCTGATGCCATTTGGCTTGTTGCAGACAGGCTCACCTTTTCTCTCTCATAACTTAAGATCCAGATGTTCAGGAGGTTTTTACCATGAGCTGAATTATCCACAGAGGTCTCCTCCAAAGGATCCTGTGATTTAAACCACAAAAAACACTGAATAAAGCAGTTTCTCATTTAAAAAAAAGTCTGTTTTTCCAACACTGCTTGTCACAGAGAGGCTGCTTATGCTTATGGCCACAGCCAGTGTTTGTTTTGTCTCTTTTGAGCTACTTTAGAAATATGGCGATGCAACATGGTGGACTCCATAGACGAGGACCTGCTACCTATATATTGGCTCATTCTAAGGTAATTAAAACACAGCCACTCTTATCTTCAGGTGGTTATACACTAAAGGAAACATTCTCATATTATATTTAATTTCTGCCAATTCATCCCTCTAAATCCTACACACTGGACCTCAGGTAGATGCGTAGCAATAGGGGAATTAAAAGAAATTAACTTCTATGTGGTCTTTAGATGCAGCAAGAGAAAGCATAGTCCTTACAGAAAAGCCATGCTGCAATCATTCTGAAGTATAATCATCAAATTAAGGGATTAAGAACAGCAGGAGAAAGTTAACGAGCAAATATGGAAACATGATCTGCTTATTACTGCCTGAACAGATTTAAATGGGCCTTGAAGCCGCTGGTGCCACAATTCCATAAGATAGCCAGTGAGAACAGTTGCAGTTAGTTTTCAACTGGATAATTAATTTGCAGACATGAGTGCAGGACTATTTTTAAAGTCCTTGAAAACTTCAAACCTTAAAGGCCCTGAAACACTTTTTGTTCTTCTCATTCAGCTTCTTGATTTTCTGTATTTTTTTATTTTCGTCTGCTCACTGTGCTGAAGTGGGCAGCTGCAAAATGGTGATGTCACCTGAGCACCAATCAGAGTTTAGCTTGATTTGAATCAAAATGTGATGACGGCTGTGAGATTTCTTGCTCATGTTGACCACTATCAAGCCAATAAAGTCAAACATCACACACATGAGCTGTGTTTCCATTGTCAAGTGATCTTATAGAGCCCAGACAGACCGAAGTGACATCAAGGAACTCGTGGCAATGAAGGCTGACTGTTGCGTCGCCTCACGTTGCCTGAGTCTCAGCCAAACAACACAGACCGAAGACTACAGACACCAACCAAATAGCATATGTGTTATGCGTCTGAGTGAAAGGAAATAAGTGTCCATATCAGCAGGTAGTGACAGTCTGCATTCGTCATTCAAAAAGAGAGACACAAAGACCAACAGGATGGATTCAAGACGCTAGTCACAAACATTCTGAGAACACTCTCAGAGAGCTCCTAATTTAGCCTAAACATTTTCAGCAAGGAGTCACAGCTTAGGAGTGATCAGAGCAACTCAGGGAGAAAGGGACAGAACTCTTGACCTTAGTGAGGAGGTGTGGTCGACCCCGTTACTAGGTGTGATGCTTTCTTTAACAGATGTGATTGGTTGTCAGAGACAGACGATTTGGAGAGCCTGCAAGGTGTGGACACCCAGTGGAGATGAAATGAACTGCTGACTGTGAAAGTGTTACTGTGTCATTGTTAGTGTGATCACTGCTGATGACAGACTCAAGTCATCACTGCTGCTCTGTTGCGTCTTACCAGTTTTCCAAATATCTTAATGTTGTGATGATTTTATTTCTGGCATTATGGTGTTAGGTGGGAAATGTGTGTGTATCCCTCATGACATCAACCACATATATTATCCCTGTACAATCTAATCTGTAGCGTTTCATTTACTCTGTCATCCAGTGTTTGGAGAATATGTCTCCGACCTCTTTGTGCTTCTCCTCTGATGAGAAACTCTAAAACCTCTTAAAAGTCCTCCCTGCTCGTAACAGTTTTTCACCTTAGGAGCTCCATTAAAGGAGAAGTCCAGTATTTTGCACTTTGAGCCCCATTCCTGGTTGTTTATGATGAAATAGAGTGGTTAAGACCAAAATCTTGACGATTGCTCCTTCTCTGACAATTTGAGAGAATTTGGCTTTCCCCTGCCTGGCTTAACAATGCTGTCTATGGCCATGTGTAAATCTGTCCTAAAACCACCTTAAACGTTGGTTTTCAAAGCCATGAAACTCACCCAGTGGTCAGTGGTGTTCCTTGATGTTCCCACATAAAAATCGTAGCAACCAGGAATAAACAACCAGGAATGGGGCTCAAGGTGCAAAATACTGGACTTCTCCTTTAAGATCTACGATGCTCTGTGAATAACTTTTACCTTAACAAAGACCTAGTCTCATCTTTAAAGGGAAAATTTAAAGAAAACGTCACAATTCATAGTATTTTCTTGGAATTTCATCACTAGGCGCAACTCTTAGCACTAGGAAGCTTTCTGAAAACAGCCCCAGATGTTCAAAGAATGAAGGATATTTACTGTGTGCCAGGGAACAATAACACAAATAATTATGAACCGTTTCTACTACAGAGCTCAATGGCTAAAACATAATCTTACTTAATATAACAAGCAGTGTTCTAGCGTAGTACTTTTGAAACACGTTACAGTAATATATTGTGTTTTAGTCGTAATGAAGTAATACGATGCGTTACCAACAGGATTTCAGGCAATATTATTAGATTTACAATGTCATGTATCGTGTTGTCGCCCAAAATAAACTGATTGTTTCCTATTTTTGTTCATCCACACCGCTCCACTTCCCACCAGTGTGCCAACAGAACAGAAAAAAAGGCCTATCCACTTAATGTTATTGTACCTTGTCATTATAGAAGGGTACCAGTGATCGGCACATCTGGGTCATGCCATACTGTGCCTTATCATGTTCAGTGTGATTACATTAATATACCTGCAACATCTACAACATATCCCCTTCTGCTTTTGCATCGTACAGCTGAAAGCAGCGGGGATAAGGAGCTGGCCTCCTCATTTTTACATGTGATCAACACATCTGGCCCAGGTGATGTTAGCATATGTTGGAGGCGTCTACAACTGCAGAGCAACACTGGCACACCCACCTGCTCTTATGTACAACTGTCTGTCTGGTGCTGCTGTAGCTGACCGGTGTACTGGTAACCAGCAGGTGTGTCTTCCAGCTCTGGTGTATTAATTTGCATTCGTCATAGTGACTTGATCGCACTCTGCTCCATCTGATGTGCTTACATCAATTTTTGTTTATTCTATTTCAGGTCATCGGCCCACAAGTATTTATTTATATCTCAGATTTTTATGAGTTGAACCCTCCGCACAACAAGTAGTGTGATAAGTAACTTAATAATCTCACAGAGAGTAATGTTGTAACTTAACTCTGCCAGTCAGTGATTATGTGAACTGACAGGCTTTGCCGTCTCCTCAACATGCTGAAACATCGGCTGAAATAAGCACCACAGACAAAATCACCTCAAGCAAATGTAAAAACTTTTTGCGTGGTTGAGGAAGTTTTATCGAATTTTACCATTTCTGTCAAGCTTCATATTTCAGAAGAGGAAGACCGAAATGTAAGACACCAGGCAGACAGGGAGGAGAAACAAAAGCTGGTACAGCATCAAAACTGGCAGGCAACAAAAAACTGAGAATGCAGGCAGGTAAATCCAGAAACAAAGGAGAAATACTAAACTAAGAACTAACCAGAATGGACCAAAGGAAGGACGATGAACCAGGGAATGAAGCCATGAACACAGACGCACTGACAAACAACAAAGGAGCTGTGCAGGTATGAGCAGGAAGTGGCTAATTAAGGGAGTGAGAACAGGTGAGCAGGAGGTGAGGTGACTGCGGGGCTAATGGGGGACAGGTGAAACTAATCAGGGCAGGGCAGGCAATCAAAACTGGAAAACACACGAGGGCAGGAAGTGAGGAGATCTGAAACGAGATGAGAGGTGAGTAACGAAACAGGAAACACTGCAAATGAATGAAACGAAAACATGACCTCAGGAGCAGAGGCAGGGTGTGATAGTTTCAATAGAGCTATTCTAACACAGTACTTCAATATGCAGGTAAGAGCCGCGTAAAATGACTGTGTTGATATGACATATAGGTTCTGATGTTATTTAAGTTTACTCAACAGTTTTTTGTTGTTTGAGAGTATTTTGAACAGAGTGTAGTGGTGGACTGTGCTGAGGTTATATTTATATTTACTGTTATTCCTGCGCTAGAATACAGACATAAGTTATTAATGACCGGTATGATGCCAAAAGCAATGTTGTGCTTTAAGACAGCGAGAAGTTCTCCATAGATTTGGTTCGTAAGAAGCTTTTCATCCAGTGTTACAGCGTGTAATAACGACTGATGTGTGAGAACATACTGGAATAAGACAGTAAGTCGAGGACCAGACGAGATGTAATTTTGGAGGGACTTTGCCTCAAATCTCAAACAAACCTTGTTCAAGTTTTTTCCCTGCTTCATGTGAGTACTTTGAGTCTGCACAGAAAGGAACTGGAACAAGAGTCAAAACAAGAGTCGATATCTTGCAGACTGAAGGCCAAAACAAACCGGCAGGGAACGCCATGCATCAAAAATACGCCCCTATTATTTTCAATGTACAACCCCACATGGTGGAGGCTAGACGCGCGGCAGCGCTCCTGGACGCACCGCCACTGTCCTATTTCCAGCATCGCTGGCCCTGGAATTAAATGCATTTTCCCCCCACTCGCTCTCTGCTTGTACGTACCAGCTCCCGTAGCAGCTCTTTTTCTGTGCTCCTCTGACAGCTCGACTCCTCTCCTCACCATCCATGCTGAAAGAGAACTCTGTTGCTGTTGCTGCCTTGTGTTTGATGAAGAGTAGATGACAAGTGACATCTTGTTTAGGTCAACAAATATCCTGAGCTAAACAACCCACAATTGGTCATTATAAAGAGAGTGGCCAAAAACATATTACCTGGTGAGTCGTAGCTCTGGAGATCGGCTCTTCAGCTGAGAAATTAAGATTAATTAGGGAGCTCTCAACACATGATTTTAGGGACTTACACAGAATCCCTAAATAGGTTTCCTTAGTTAAGGAAAAACACTAACTCATCTACTGCATTGAAAGAGATTTTACAGCAGTGAAAGTTACCATAGAGATTGTTTGTTGGCTTGGACTCTCACAAAGTGGACTTATAGTTAGGTGGTGAAAAGAAGAAGACAAGAAAACCATATTGGTCAGAGGATTCTACTTCTGGAGGAATGCAATCATGGAAACCAAAAACTACAAAGTAAATTTGATCTTTAAATATGGTTGTAGGCAGAAATTACAACAAAAATTAATTCAGCCAAATCAAAAGTGTATCCATCGGGATCTCCTGGTCGCAGAACACTCTTCTCTGGGTGTTATTTTTTTCATTTATCACCATAAACTCAGTTATGTTGCAGTTAAGACAGAGTCAGAGGTACCTTAAGGTCTTTTGTGCAACAGTCGAGGGATTCCTTAAGTATAAGACCAAGAAAAAGGAGAAAACCATAAATACTTACTTGAAGATTTTAAGGAAACCTTAAGGAGAAAACTTAGTTTCCACTTACGTATATGCACGAAGACGAGGCAACTGGAAGTCCATTCATTCCTATGGGAATCTCCGCGATATCCAATGTGTCTGCGAAGCTCCTCCCCTCCTGTAACATTTCTGTCCAGAATTTGCCTCGAGTATGTTCAAAAAATTTAACTTTTTCGGTGGATTTCGGAGAGACTGTATGACCTAGCTTAGCTAACAGGCTGCTAACTAGCTAACAGGCTATTTTCTTCAGTCCAGTTGCCTGTGATGATTGTCGAGTGAGTTTGTATACTTAAAAATAACTTATCTTGTTTTAACACATTGTGAATCTGAGTAATGTTATTCTGCTAAAATATGGTTCGACATTATATACAGTCAGATCATCATTATGACTCGTTCAGCCGTTCATACGTCTTTTTAATTAAGTAAACATGCCACGTACCTGGCAGGTCCTGTTTCTGTCGCAGTAATGTTCCAAGTGCATATTCTGAATCGCTGGATGGCGACAAAAATTAGCCAAAATTAGCCTCTCCCACATGGCTACAGGTAGTTTCTATCCACCTGTAAAGAAACGCACTTCCTAGAGGCATCATCTGTATATTTACAGATCTACAGACACCAGTCATATATGTTAGTGGATACGAGACGTTAAAGGTGTTTTGTGCAACCAATTTTATTTTGAGGAAACCTTAACTAGGACTTTAAGGAAAATTTCAAGGTGTTTTGTGCAACTGGTTCCTGGTTTCTGGCTTTAAGAGAGAGAGTGACTAATGTTTACAAATATTGATTTAACTGTCCTTGGCTGGTGAAATAGTTTATTGGAATTCTTAAATTAAGGTGGTGCTTCCTTTAAGTGTCGTCCACAGGGATTATTTTAAGGCTGTTGTTGTCTGATTCAATAAAAATATAATAATTCTCAGCTCAGATGATTCTGTGAGTTGAAAAGCTGATACACCTAATCACCATCCAAACCCTGCACTCCCTCCTACTGTTCATTACAAGAAGGCTTTACTTTGATAGGGCAGTTTTATTTTTTAGTGCACATACTAAAGAAAGCTGGCTGCTCTGGGGACCTGCAGTCAGCACCACTTCATTAGTTTCATCTTGAACACACCGTCTAAAAATCACACTTCTAACACTTTGACAAACAAGATAAATTAGACACTTTGATTTTTCCCTCACATTATTTGCCCTGCAGCTACTGTTTCAAAAAATAATTTTGCCTGGTTGCAATTATCAGTAGAAAAAAGAAAAAGTTAAAATGCTTTCAGTGACAGCGCAGTAGGTGAGAGCGGCATGTTGCTCCCTGTGGAGCTGTGCATGCTGACCGGTGAAATCCCTTCACCAAAATGCTTTGTAATGGTTGTGTAAGGAAACAAAAAGTGCTTCTGAGGGCAAGCAGAAAGTGTGTGCTGAATGTTTGGGTCACAGGGCTGAAATCATGTCCAAACAATTAGAGAATGCTGTAGTTCATTTTTTTAAGTGCATTCATGTGTTTGTTTTATGTCTCATTGAGCTCATTTTATGTCTCTTTTTGTTTGTTTTATGCCTTTGTGGTTATTTTGTGTCTCTTATGTAGTTATTTTGTTTATCTGAGGTCATTTTGTGTCTCTTTTTGTTTGTTTTATGTCTCTTTGTGGTTATTTTGTGTCTCTTTGGGGTAATTTTTGTCTATTGTTTGTTTTGTTTAAGTCTATTTGAGGTTATTTTGTGTCTGCCTTGTAGTTATTTTGTATATCTGAGGTTGTTTTGTGTCTCTATTTGTTTGTATTATGTCTCTTTGTAGTCATTTTGTGTCCTTTTGTAGTTATTTTGTTTATCTGAGGTTGTTTTGTGTCTCTTTGAGGTAATTTTTGTCGTTTGTTTTGTTTAAGTCTATTTGAGGTTGTTTTGTGTCTCTTTTTGAGGTCATTTTATGTCTCTTTTTGTTTGTTTTATGCATTTCTGTAGCTAGTTTGTGTCTCTTTGAAGTTATTTTGTTTAACTGAGGTTGTTTTGTGTCTTTATGCGGTCATTTTATGTTTTATGTTGCTTTAAGTCTCGTTGTTGTTATCTTGTGTCTCATTGAGGTCATTTTATGTCTCTTTGTTTGTTTTATTTCTCTTTGTAGTTATTTTGTGTCTCATTAAGGTCATTTTGTCTCTTTTTGCTAAAGTCTCTTTGAAGTTATTTTGTGTCTCCTTGAGGTCATTTTATTTATCTTTTTGTTTGTTTTGTCTTTGTGTAGCTATTGTGTGTCTCTTTTGTAGTTATGTTGTTTAATTAAGGTTGTTTCGTGTCTTTTTGAGGTCATTTTATGTCTACTTCTGTTTGTTTTATGTCTCTCTGTAGTTATTTTGTGTCTCTTTTGTAGTAATTTTTTTTATTTAAGGTTGTTTTGCAACTCTTTGAGGCCATTTTATGCCTCTTTTGTTTGATTTCTGTCTCTTTGTAGTTATTTTGTGTCTCTTTTTGAGGTCATTTCATATCTTTTTTATTGTTTTCTGTCCCTTTGAGGTCATTTTGTGTCTCTTTTGTAGTTATTTTGTTTACCTGAGGTTGTTTTGTGTCTTTTTGAGGTCATTTTATATCTCTTTTTGATTGTTTCATGTTTCTTTGTAGTTATTTTGTGTCTCTTTGAGGTCATTTTTTTGTCTTTCTTTTATTTGTCTGTGTAGCCATTTTATGTCTATTTTGTAGCAATTTTATTTATTTGAGGTTGTTCTGTGTCTCTTTAAGGTCATTTTATGTCTCCTTTTGTTTGTTTCATGTCTCTCTACAGTTATTTTGTGTCTCTGAAATAATTTATATCTCTTTTTGTTTGTTTTATGTCTCTTTGAGATCGTTGTATGTCTCTTTCTGTTTGTTTAATGCTTTATAATGGTTGTGTAACAAAACAAAAAGTGCATTTGAGGGCAAGCAAAAATGTGTGTTTGATGTTCGGGTCACTGGGCTGTAATTGTGTCGAAACAATGAGAGAATGCTGTAATTATAATGCAAATGTTTTGAGTGCATTCACCGTGAGATGGAAAACAAAGCTTTGTAAATACAAAAAAAGAAAAGTAAAACTCAGAAATGTTCACAGGGTCGAATATGACAAATCTTTAACAAAGAACAAACAAAAAAACACCTCAAAGACGTAAATCAACACTTTCATAAAGAAAGAATCAACTCATTTTGATGTCACTAGATTTTTATTTGTTTCAGATCTGAAAGGTGGGACAGATTAAACCTGTGAAACAAACCGTGCTGACAGCTTCACTGTGCTCGTAAACAAACACGTACACGTTTATTCCTCATCATCATTAGCTCTACGCAGTATCGCCGGGGTGTCGGCGCTCGTATACAGTATTTGTGCATCAGCGCACACACATGAACACACAGCGCGGGGCAGCTGCGGGGCTAATTTGTTTAGAAGGAATTAATTAGACATTATTAGGGGGAAAACAATGGAGCAGAGGCAGGGTGTTTAACGGTGGGACGTCAAAGAGGCAAACCTGTCACGGAACAATAGGCTAATATCCACCCACTGCTTCCCGGCTACTGCTCAATTACTTTATCACACAATAGGACACACACACAAATAAATGCAAGCAGGAAGTGCATTTTGTGATCAGCCCTCAGTCTGAACATTCAGTCATGACGGAGAGACAGCAGAGGTTGTGTTTGGGTATTCGTGTGTGTGTGTGTGTCCCTAATTGAGCAGATGTTTCAGTATTAAAGGTATCCGCTCTTATACCTTCAAGGCAGACACCGCAGCTGCTGTTGACGTGTCTTCAGCTGATGAACCCAATTATAGAACAAAATGCAGAGGTCTGATATTACTTCTATTCTCGCCTCGCGCTAATTCCTTCAGATCTCAATCCAATCTCATTCCGCTCCTCTCTCAACACCTTCCCACTTTGCTTCCCTAAATCTGCTTCATCACCGCAGTCCGTGGCCGCGCTCCAAATTCCCTTCCCCTCGCACCTTGTCCCGCTCCCTCCTCCTCCTCCCCCGCCTCACAGCCACTTCCTGAGAACGGCCAAGGCAGAGTTGAAGGTGAACTGAGCCTGGTGGGTCCCGCGGTGAGCCAGCAGCAGGGAGCCCGCCTCAGGCCCGTGGCCCGCCGCCAGCAGCTCGGCGGCTGCTTTCTCCACGTCCCAGCCTCCCTCCTGCTGGTGGGACAGCATGTGGGAGCTGAGCAGGGGGTACAGGGCTGAGGAGACGCAGCCCACCAGGAGCCCCGCGTCCAGGAGCAAAGAGAGGAGTTCACTGTCGCAGGAGGAGGCCGTCTCCTGAGGGAGAAACAGAGAGGAGGGGGGAAGTGTAAACACACATGTGTTAATGGAGTCAGGAGAAACTAACTTTCCTTTTTTAATGGGATTGCGTTTCGTCCCTGTGAATACATGCCAGGAGTAACAGCCAGGAATTTGGCAAGTGTGCAATCAGTCTCTGCCAGGTAACCAGCTATCATTCAGCAGACCTACTCTAAACACCCACTGGATAATAAAACACTTAAAGTGGCTGCTAGATTTGGAGATTTACCAGCCGCACAGTTTTCTGTAGAAACAATGGAGTGTAGCTTCCTGCTGCAGCAGCACAACTGCAGACTGTGTGTGATTACAGCGTTACACGCTTCAAGAAACCTGATGAGGTCAGAGCGTTGGGTCAAATCCTCTGTTGACCCGGCGGTGCACCACCAGTCCCCCGGCATGTGACCACACACACACACATACCCACACACAAACCCTTCTCCCACAGACAAGGCGAATTCATTTCTATAAAACATTTTGGCAACAACATAAAACAGCAAAAGCATCGAGACAAAGTGAAAAGAAAAACACACAATGAAAGGACATTTAAACACAATCGAAACACAAAGAGCTGGAGATTAAAAACAAGCTAAAACATACAGAGGCAGGTATGAAATACAGGAATAAAAGTTACAGCGCAGTGTGCGAAATGACTAAATATTTGATTTAATAAAAGGCGGCAAACAGAAAAGTCTTCAGCCTTGATTAAAAAAAACTTCATGTTGCAGCCGACCTGTGGTTTTAAACACAAATCTGAGTTTCTCTCTTTCACTAAACTAAAAGTAATGTTTGCTCAACTGCCTTGTTTAATCATCGTAAAACACACTTCTTTCAAACACCACAGAAAATAAAACTCACTAAAACCATCTGGTTAGTCATTTAGTTAGTCCATTGCTCCATGGACATATTATGAGACAACAGGGCCCCTGGGCATAAACCAGTAATGGGCCCCACCACCTCTGACACACAACTGGAAACACACAAACACAGACTCTGTGGTTGTTTGGTTCTTTATTGTTTTGTGGTAATTATTTTATGTCTCTTTATGCTTGTTTTGTGTCTCTTTAAGGACATTTTATGTCTCTTCGTAGTTGTTTTTTGTCTCTTTCTGGTAATTTTATATCTCTTTTTGTTTGTTTTATGTCTCTGTAGTTATTTTGTGTCTCTCTTAGGTCATTGTGTGTCTCTTTGAGGTCAATTTGTGTCTCTTTTGTAGTTATTTTGTGTCTCTTTTAGGTCATTTCATATCTCTGTTTTATGTCTCTTTGTAGTTATTTTGTGTCTTTTGAGGTCATTTTATGTCTCTTTTTGTTTATGCCTCTTTGAGGTTATTTTGTGTCTTTTTTTGTTTGTTTTGTCTCTGTAGTTATTTTGTGTCTCTTGGTAGTTAGCATGTGTCTATTTGAGATAATTTTATGTCTCTTTTTGTTTGTTTTATTTCTCTTTGTAGTTCTTTTGTGTCTGTTTGAGATCATTTTATGTCTCTTTTTGTTTGTTTTATGTCTCTTTATAGGTATTTTGCATCCCTTTTAGATCATTTTATGTCTCCCTTTAGTAGTTTTTCCCTTTTGTAGTTAATTTGTTTATTTAAGGTTGTTTTGCGTCTCTTTAAGGACATTTTACGTCTCTTTTTGTTTGTTTTATTTCACTTTGTAGTTACTTTGTGTCTCCTTTTGGTTGTTTTGTCCCCTTTGTAGTTATTTTGTTAATTTTAGGTTGTTTTGTGACTCTTAGAGGTCATTTTATGTGTCTTTAGAGTTATTTTGTGTCTCTTTCACGTCAATACATGTCTCTTTTTGTTTGTTTTATGTGTCTTTGTAGTTATTTTGTGTCTCTGAGGTCATTTGATGTCTCTTTGTTTGTTTTGTGTCTCTGAGGTCATTTGATGTCTCTTTTTGTTTGTATTGTGTCTCTTTGAGGTCATTTTGTGTCTTTTTGCATCTCTGTGTTGTCTATCTGTGCCTCTTCCTACAGTACACGTTAATTTGAGTGACATTTTACAGTTGAAGGCTAGGGGGTGGCCCCGGACACTTTGGGCCCCTGGGCCTTTGCCCGGTCAGCCTGTTCAGTAAATCATTCATGCACCGTTTCAACTACCACCAACTCTGGTTTGATTGAAATAAACATTGACTTCACTGTTAGATGTGAAAACATGCTGATCTGCACGCTGTTTATGCCCCCCACAGTCTCTGCCTCTCAGCTGTCCGCTGAGCAGCGACTCTCGCTTGTTTTTCTGAGGCAGCTACAGTAATGTTACATCATGTTTCAGCAAACATGCAACTAATGGCAACAAATATTGATATTTAAGAGTTATGGATTGCTCATTTGCTCATTTGTAATGAACGTATTACTCCACTGCTCTCTTGGTCGTTACTGCAAAACCTCACCTGAATGAGTTTGCAACCTGCCGCAAGTCGGTTTGTTAATATGAACGTCAGCCCGCTACAATGGTTAAAATGACAACTGTACACATAGAACTGCTGCTGCTCCGACCATCCTGCTATGTTGTATTGAAAAGAAATGTCTGTTTTACTCTGATTCTATTTCTACGTCCTTCTGCTCCTCTCCTGCAGCTCTTAGCAGCTTTCAGAGAGACATTCTCAGTTACCAAAACACTTCTGAACACATGTTCACACAGCCATAAACAAACCTTTACGTAATGTTTTAATCCCATCTTCCGCCTCTTTACATCAATGAATTACATGCAAATTCAAACAGCTAAATGCCGCCGGGGCTGCTGTGAGTGCTTTACAGGCCACAGAGAAGCGACGCTGAGTGCTGGGGGTGGAAAGACCGTCTCTCTGTGACTCAGCCCATCTCTGCATCCTCTCACCTGTTTGCTGTCTCTATTATTAAGCTTGCACTTGCAAAACTATACACACGTATACGCACAAATGCACACGCACACACACACAGGCAACAGTGAGTCCCTGTCAGGGTATTTCTGGAGCTGAGGCAGATCAATTATAAATGTGGAGCTCATGTCTTCTGTTCTGTAGTAGAGAAGGGGAAGCAGAGACAGATGGATTTCTCTCCCTCACCTCTATATTCTCTCATCTCCGTGCTGGCCTCGCTCCATTTTTCTCCTCTTGAAGGACAATTCATGTTTAAAAACATAAAACTGGATCACTATCACCGCCATGATGGATATTAGTGAACCTGAACGCATCACGCAGGAGCTGGGAGACATTCAGCTGTTATCATTGACAGTGACACCGTCCCCTCGAGGAATCACTGATCATGTTTTCTTGCACGTTAAATAAGTTTTACCTTGTAGTAACGTGAGCAGATCTGAAGGAGAAGTCCCAAGAGTCGTAGTTTTCCGTTTGAGAATCCAGGATGTGGATGAATTTACAGTTCAAATACAATAAAAGTTCACAGTTTCTCTGGTAACACAGGGAGACAGAGGCCTGACATGTAACAGTTACAGAGAAACAGCATGTCATGCATGACTAATAATTTAATTTCTCCCTTCCATTGAGAGACGGGACCGGATGAATCATGACAAGCTGTGGGAGGGAGGAGGGCCAGACAGAGGAGACAGACGGAGACATTTTTGAGTCTTGAGACAGAGGTGGACGAGGAGGTCATCCGGTTATAATGAGAATTAAGGGAAAGAATAGACAAGAGAACAAGAGAGGAGGGGCAGGGCTTCGGAGTGTGGAAGATGTATGACGCAGAAAAGTTGGAGGCAGAGAGTCGGAGAGGAGAAAGGCAGACATGCACTGAAAGCATCAGATGCATCCATTTTTTAAGTGCACCAACTGTTTCCAAAGGGCCGAATGCACACTAGAACCAAGGAGAGGCACTTCAAAACAACTTAACACTTCAAACTTTTTTTTTATTTTTTATTTTGGAGCGTGAACAGAGGCCCAGAACAAATGCTCTACATGGGATTTGTGGAGCTGCAGTGAACATTGACCTATTTTCAAGCTCGATATCTCACAAAGATGATTTCAAACTTTATGAATAAAGGAGCAAAGGATGATTAGGTTAGCACAGCTTAGGTCTTATTTTTCAAAGTTTTGCCCATGACGCCTGCTGGTTAGAATAATACTGTATTCAAGGCAAGAGACACAACAGTTAGATGATGAGACGAGCTGTAAACAAGACAAGAAGAAGTGCGCTGGCCAGATTATCTGAACAACAGTTTTCAGAGGTAAAACTAAAAGTGAGTGCATCTGTCATGTCGGTAAAAATCCTTCACTGCGCAGGAAAATTGTTGCTGCACAATTACAGCAAGTCCTCTCGCTCAAATTTGGATCTTTACAACAGTGTCCTTGGGCAAGATACTGAACCCCAAATTGCTCCTGATGGCTGAGTGTGAGTGAATGGTCACTGCGTATCAGGTGGCACCTTGTATGGTAGCCTCGGCCACCAGTGTGTGAACGGGTGAATGTGACATGTAGTGTTAAAGTGCTTCGAGTGGTCTGAAGACTAAAAAGGTGCTACACCAGTGCAGCCCATTCAACATTTAGCAAATGATGAATCAGCAAAATGATCATGAACTGCGAATGAATCATCAGCTATTGTGAAAACTGATTCATTGTTTGGATCTGGGGTTCTCTTCAGGGTGCATTATACAAATGCCAAAATGTCAAAAATCTTCCCAGACACCAGTGACACTTGCAATAGCAACCTGCTAATCATACTCACATGTTCTGGTCCTGCCTAAATTTAACTTCTGGCCTCAAATATTTAACACACATGGGACAGTTTTTGGCGTGAACCTTAACCCTGATCCTCTTACGGCCCTGTTTGGAGTCGCACCACCGACCGCACCGAACTTCCCATTGATAAATCGGAGTGTTTTGGCTTTCACAACTCTATTAGCTTGGTGCCTCGTCTTGTTTAAGATGAAGCACACTCTTCCACCCTCACACAATAGCTGGCTTAAGGAGATCCTAAACCACCTCACACTTGAAGGGATTAGATTTTCCTTTGGAGACAAGACATGGAATCTCTTTATGGAGTCTTTGAGTGAGACTACCATTCACTCAGATGATAATTAGATGAGCTGGTTATTTATTTTTATTATCATTTTTTTTATTAATTTAATTTTTATTTTATTATTTATTCTATTTTATTTATTTATTTCCCTTCATCTTATTGCTATTATCATTCCCTAAAGATTTGTGACAGAAAAAATCTGGGGTTGGCAGAAATCAGGAAAAGGAAAAACATACAAAAAAACAAGCAAAATAAAGCATAGTTTAAAAAGTAACTCCCTTCTCCTGCAGCTCCTCTCTCTGTTCTAAGCCCCTCCCACTAGACGAGCATGGGCATATGCATGCACTTCATACAGAAACCCAGTGTTTTCCATACATTGATTTATGGAGTCGCCTGCAGCCCTTTCTTTCCCTGCTCTCTGTTTTTTTTTATCAGACCACAAACAAGACAAGAATTCGCTAGCTACCCCACAGTCCCTCCGCCTTGCTCCCCGCCACTGTGGACTGCTTCCCTGGGAGGAGAGTGGGCAGCAGCTTTAAAGATGAACCTTTGGTCTGGGGTTGTAGCAGCACGAATTCAATCAATAAAAACCCCCAGCACTGGGTATCACAGCGGGCCTGATGGCCAGCCACAGCATCAGGTCTAATCCTCTGTAACAGCAGCAACAGAAAGTCTGCTGACAGGACTCCTGGCAGGAGTTGGGGCAGAAGCCTAAGCTACCAGGCTAAACTCGAGGTCCTGCTGTGACTATCTTCGGCACTCGGCCAGCAGCCTCTTGCCTATGACTGAATCATAGCTTGCTGATATTCAGCACAACACCAGTCCCTCTTGTATCATTAGTTTGTTGAGCTTATAGGACTTGTCGTTACATTCCCTTAGAGTAATCAGCCCTTGCGGGATGTCTTGTGTGTTTAGTGGGAGAGGGATAATCACTTCATCAGGGCCTTCATCAGGTGGGCATCCTCCTTCATTGGCGTTTTATGGATAGGCCCACCACACCTCCAGAGGGCTTGACAGCAACAGCTGGCATCCAAGGTGTGCTCCCCTCCACCTCTACCCCTCCTGGTGGACATCTTGCAAACCAGTCAGGGTCCTTCCTCTTCTTCCAAAGCCATTTGCTGCTTCACTCAGCAGCCTCTGATAGTGACTTGATGGCCTGTCCTTGAACCCACCATACTCTTCAGAAGCCTGGTTGATGATGTGGCTACAAATCCTCTTCACCCAAACTCTACAGGGAGCACCTGGGTACGCCAGCTGCGTTGTTCTGCCTCGGCTGCTAGGTCTGTGCACTTCAGGCTTTTGCGTTCACAAGCTTGCAGCCTCCCATGGTACTGTTAGTTTCACAGTGTACAAGGACTTCTGTGAGTTAGACGTCAAAATGCCAATGCTAACATGTTGATATTTACCATTTACCAATCATGTTGTCCTTGTGCTAGCATGGTAACATAAGCTAATTAGCAGTAAACACAGAGGTATCTTGGAGGTATCTGATCACAAACTAAAGTATTGGACAAAGAAAACTTGTTTAAAACCTGCTGGTAGTGCCAGATGAAGTCAGAGGTTCACCAGCAATTCATACTTTAATGCAATTAATTCAAACATTGTTAAGATATTTCAGTCTGAACCAAAGAGGTAGACAGTCAGACCAACATTGCCCCTAGAGCCTCGCCGCGAGCAAGGTGACAAATTAAAAAAAAAAGTACTGATTTTTAAGTGGTCTTGCGGTGCCCTTTGAAGCTATTAGCGTGATTAAACATTGTACAAATACATCTGACTTGATTTGACCTGAAGGCGTGCCAATCACTGAAATCACCTTCTGCAGTGTTTGGCTATAATGAGCGCTCACATCTACAGATACACACAGCTCTGCGTGGCACACACACTACATGAGGACCACTGCCCTGAAAGAGGGGACCAGTTTAGAAGATAACAACACACATGTATGTTAATAATCACATGCAGTGAGTTTAGGTTAGATGGGATGTGCACAGACTCAGAGGACAAAGGTTCAGTCTTGTGCTACGACTAATGTAGGGACAGGAAACATACAGAAGAACACACACTACTTATATATATATATACACTCTTTCCTGCATTTCCTGGTCCATTGTGGGAAAGAGAAAAACACAGAACATCAGTCGAGCACAGGCCTGGTCGTCTCTGCACACTGACACAAACACACACACACACACACACACACTCACACTCACACACCTCCCAGGCTATTACAGTTTGACGGTGTCAAGAGAGACAGCAGATTTGAGTCTCAGAGTCGGCTGGATTGACAGTCGGGCTGAAAATAGATGTGAAGGAGCAGCAGAGAGATGGAGGGATGGAGGGGAATCTTGATATCAGAGCGCAGCAGATAACTTTATGTCCTTCTTACAGCATGTACAGCTCTGTCACATTTCAGGCACTGCGGTTCGTCCAGTGTTCACGCCTACAGTGCTGCAAGTATGCAGTGTATGGTAGACAGATGAGTGTAATGATGTTTAAATGATCACCACCTGAACATACGGTCTTGAAACTAAAATCTTCTCTCCTTTATGTTCCTCAGTAAAGCTGCGATTACAGTCATCCATCTGCAGCTCCTTCACTGAGAAATGTAGTCACCCTGTGACAATACTCAGGGCTCAACACTGACTTTCAAAAGTGGTCGGCAGGCTGGTAACCAGGCAGAAACTAAAAATATGGCAACCATTTTTAGTTGAGTCATATTTTGAATATTTAAGACACTAGTTTTACATGCGCTTAATAATAAATATGTCACATTACACAATGTTTGAAAGCTTTATTACAGTAACCAAACAAAATTCTTATCAGCTGAATCAGCTGTTGGTGATGCTGACCGGCTCGTTGGATGTCAGTTTTACTTCTTAAAGGGATAGTTCAGATTTTTTAAGGTGGAGTTGTATGTGATACTTATCCATAGTCAGTGTTTAACACACAAAAGGTGTCAGTCCGCACGCCCACAGTTTGGAGAAGACATTGCTTAGCTTCCATGTCAGACTCTAGCCTGCTTCTCCAAACTGGGGGTGTGCCGACTGACATCTACTGTTTGTTGCACACTGACTGCCACAAAAAGCCGCCTCCAGCTACTAAAATGCTTTCTGTGTGATCAGGGGCTAAGTCTTTGTATCCACATTAATGATGATTTTAATTAAAAATCTCATTGTGTAAACATTTTGTTGAGGCACCGACAGTCAACTCTACAATATCAGTATCGAGGTATTTGGTTTCTCCTACATGAGCGGTATCGTTCTTCTTATCTAACTCTCAGGATAAAGAAAAATAAGTGCATTTCTCAAAAATAACAAACTATTCCTTTAATTACAACAAAATTACTCCCGTCTTTGCTTTACATATACGAAGAGTTTGATTTCATATAAACAGTGCAGCAATAATTGACTTACTTGACTGTTGTAAAAGTGTTTTTGCTTCGTTAGTCACATCATGAGTTTAACTGTCAGGTACATCATCCTCTGAGTCGACTACCACTAACAATCCAGTCTCCAGTCCCTCTGACAAACCTGTATATCCACCCATACTGCCTCCCTCCTCCTGTGAGGCTTCCCTCCTCACCCTTCCTTCTCTTTGAGTTTTCGACTTTCCCCGGCGGTCTGTCCGGGCCTCGCCTTTACAAACAGCTCATCGCAGATAGAATCTGACTGAGGAGGGAATACATCCGTCATGCCTTCCTTTCTTTCTCAAAGGTCAACAGCTCGGAGAACATGAAAACCTGTCCTGCGGTGTATGTATTTTTGCGCGCAAGTGTGTGTGTGTCAGGTTAAAAGCCCCTCGAAGTCTTCTCTAAGGGTTCAGACAACACTTTGTCTGTCTCTTCAGTAAAGCGAAAACAAGAGGCATCTTCTGTCTTATGTGTGTGTGTGTGTGTGTGTGTACGTGTGTGCTCACAGCTGACGTGCGCTGTGAGAGAATGAACAAACACTCAGCGTGACAACAGAACTGACACATCAAACTGTAGCCATAAGATGTCCAACCCCCCTCTCGCTCTTGTTATTACCTTCTCATTTCTTGCTGTCTCGCCCTGTGAAAGACAGCCAAGGTTGTCTCCCCCGCTTGTCTTCAATGGCCACTAAATGTTGTCTGATTGCTCTGGTCAATTTTTAACACCCTTGTTTTCTATTCTTGCACCGCACGTCTCTCATTTCCTGTATACGTCTTTCTCCGTCCTCTCCCTCTCCCCGAGCTAAACCCGGCTGAGAGCTTAATTGGAATTACCGTACACGTACAATGCCTAATACATAATGCATGGCCAAGCCTTCTTTTATCATTTAAATCATAAAGCTTCTTCGGAATGCCAGACAACACACAACTATCTCCTTCCCTCCTTCTCTCATCCTCTCCTCTCCCTCCTCGGGCTCTGCTTCCCATCCCTCCATCCCCGCTGTCCCCAGGCTTGAGTGGTGCACCAAACTGAGTGTGCACAAACACAAACACACACACACACACACACACACAACACCAAACAGTCCTTGCTTACAGCGCGACATGATTGAAAGTGACAGAAGAAGAGGCTGTGAAGCCAAAAAAATAAAAATTAAAGTGGGCTGTGACGCACATGAGCAAACACAAACACACAAACACGCAGTGAGCAAATCAGGGATCAACGCACTGAGTTGCGAGCAAACACAGCGAGATTAACAGGTCCAATATGGCACAAAAGCTGTAAACAAGCCCACTTAGGCAAGCAATTAAACACATAATCACTCAATCACACACTCATGCACACGCACGCCTCTTGTCTTCACTTCACTGGGCAGATGGACAAGGTGTGTGATTCTTTGAAGAGGCCAGGGAGTCTGTTGGATTTCTCCATATGCCAGTTTCAGAGTATCTGGTTTCCTGCACATTTTTACCACTGAATTTTAAAAACTTTTCCTTAATATTTTAACCCATTTCCATCATTTCATTTCAGTACTTTTGAACAGTGGCCTATAAAGCAATCACTGGGCGCTACTTCAATGATTGTTATGCCCTAAGTCCCCCAGCGTTATTTCCAAAGCCAAGAGTCAGCTTAACATTAACAAATGATTCATTTGCTGGGCCACAAGCTGCTTTAACAAAGCTCCGTCCATGACTAGCACATCCACTGTGAAGTATTTGCCTTCTGTGTGCTCTGGATGCTATCAAAGTTTACGCTAATGTTAGTGGTTCTGTCCCGCTCTTCACTGGATTCAGGAAAGTGTAGGCTACACTGTAGCAACCCCAACATAACAGCATTTGGTTTTTCAAACACATCAATTAATCCTTGTCCTAAATGCATTTTCTCTTATGTTACAAGTGAAAATATATGGTTTGAAATACAAATACTTGAAATACAAACGTCTGTGTAAGCTGAGCAGGCAAACATGATTATGTGAGAACAAGCTTTGCTAACATTTCCCATGAAAATTTAGCTTTAGTTAGCTTCAGTCTTTAAGCACAATGTCATATATGTAACCCTCAAGTGCATATTTAAAGGAGCTGTATCCCACTTCAGAGCGTACCTATGATTTAAAGTCTGGGGCTGGATTGCCTGCACACAGTTCTCAACATGGAGGTGGATACAGTGATGGCTAGCAGCTAATGGTGCTAACTCAATAGACAGGGCTAACAGTGGCAACAGTGCTGACAGAAGCTAACATTGTTAATCTAGGGGGGAACTGAAACACTTCAGCAATAATGCCGCGCTGGGATATAAAATCAAATTAACCAAGCTGTTGATTTCCTCCCGTGACATATAAACTATTTTTGTTCAGTAAATGTCTGCTATCAGTCAGCCTGGTGAGAGCTGTTCGGCCGGCCGCTGTCCTCTCAGCTCTCCAGGAGCTGCTGCTGACAGACAGGCTGCTTCTATGACCAGAGACGCTGAATGCAGATTGGAGTCGGTGTGGATTGAAATCTACTATCCAAGTGGCAACGATAGTAAGATGACGCTGTCTGCGACATAGCAAAATTTTTCGGGTGCAACATGAAAGGAAAGTGTTGCGTGACTCTTTTTTCTTTTGAAAATATGTCACTTCTGTTAATAATAATACTAATACATTTATTTAAAAGGCACCTCTCAAAACGCCCAAGGTCACCTTACAGAATATAAAATTACATAGAGAACAAGGGACGCGAATGAGGTGCACGCACACACTGTGATAAAAACAGTAAGATCGTTAACTAGTCAATACGGGTTGTAACAAATGTGTGGACCAAGGCTTCTGTGGTGGACTGGGACAGTGATGGGTGGAGTCTAGAAATGTTGTGGAGGAAAGAGTGCTGTCCAGAATGACACCAAGACTGTTGACGTGGCTGGAGAAGGGTACAGGAAAGTTGTCAATGATGTGTGAGACTTGGGTGTTTTGGATTTTTGATGAGGGTGTTTTTGGAACCAATGAGCAGGCCTCAGTTTTGCTGTCCCTCAGCTTCAAAAAGTTCCTTCTCATCCAACTCCTTATGTCCTCAAGGAAGGTAGTGAGGGAGGTGGAAGGAAGGCCAGCGGTTTAGCTAGAGGTAGACCTGTGTGTCATCTGCGTAGCAATAGAAATGAACACCACGGTGACGGAGGATTGTGCCCAGGGGAATGAGGTAGATGATGAATAAAAGTGGACCCAATGCTGAGCACATGTTGAGCGACGCTCTTCAGAACTGTCACGATCCCAAGCATAAATTATTCTCTAATGTTCTGAATGTTGCTCACAGTGATTTTAATACCTCTTTTACATGGCTCTTATTTTAAATAATTTAGCTAGAAATATTAAAAAGATAACTGATGATGTTTTAGCCAATTCACAGAATGAGTGTTAGCTTAATTAGCCTGCTAGCCACAGCTGATAAAATCTGCTACAGTAGCCATTGATTGGCGGTTGGCTGATAGAAATAAGAAGCCTGAGAGCCTTACCGAGAATTTCAGGTGATAAATCTGCCATTGTTATCATGGTAAACAGTATCTGTACCACATGGGCACTGAAAGCCTGACAGGCGTAGCAACAGTAATGTGGGGAGGTGGAGCTTAACGGCTTAACGGTCGATTAATTAAACTTAAATCTGATGGAGGAAGAGAAAGAGCGAGTGGAACAGCCACAGACAAAAAGAAGGTGAGAGGACATGAGGACTGCAACATTTTGTTGCAGCAAACTTTGGTGTGGAGTGCAGCTGTGTGTGTGTGTTTGTGCACACATGCAGCTGTATCTGTGTATGCTGTTGGTTGCACTGACAGCTCATTCATATTGGCAGGACGGCTCTTATCAGCCCCTTATCTCTGTCTGCCATTAGTCAGGCTGGTGTTAACCCCAGGCTCCCTGCTCTGCTGCTCCTCTGCTCCTCCATGGTCCATACATCTTCACCAGGAGGAGCAGAGTGGAATAGAAAGAAGAGGAAAGGAAGGAGGGAAGGGAGGAAGTAGGAAAAGCGAGAGGCCACATGTGTTTCTGCTCACAGTGAAAAGAGCTCTCTCTACTATTTCTTTGTCTCCCTTTCATGTTGTATTTCCTACTCCCACTCCTTTCTTTCTTTCCTCCTGCACTCTTACGCCCACTGTGGTCTCCTCCGCAGCGACGCAACACAGTAAATGTGAAGAAAAATAAATGCATATTACACTCACACCACAGCCAAATAAATTACTTTTTCTCATTTACTTCTTGTGTCAAGTGGTTTTCTATAACACCATTTTAATTAAAAACTAATCTTCAGAATTAATCTTTTTTTTGGTGATCCAGGGCCATCTCTTTATGAAAAATATGTGTTGATACCGGAGAAAACAATGTGCACAGTAATCTATGACATCAGATACAGAGCAGAGTGCCAGGGAACACACACCGGCTGGGGAAGTGCTTGAAGATAAGGACTGTCAATCACTCAGAGTGGCATGTCATTTTCATGTTATTTAATCAAGAGCGCTGTGCTCTGCAGTTTGCGGCTGATAAATATATGATGCATTAAGGCCACAGCCAACCTCAGGCTTGTTAACGCAGACACAAAACCGCAGGTAAATAAATTAAGAGCGACATTTAAACCTTTCGCATGCTTTTCTATGATGAATGGACTTCATCTGGTACGTTGGAATGAAACAAGCTGAGACAAAAGAGCGAACCTCAGTGAAACGCTTTAAATAATTTAACGGTCACAACAGTCAATTCACAGTTAAGCTTCCTCATTACACTCACCTGAATTCCCGTTCGACCTCGCTGAACTAAAATCAATTATTTCTGACCCTCCCTTGATGAGATCTACTGATCTTCTAATGGCCGGCTGCTGACAGGTCCCGGCTGTTTGTTGATCTGATAAAAGGCCTCGCAGTGTTGTGCTCAAGTTTCAGTTTGAATTTGGTCGTGATCGTGAAAAATGTGTGGGCGAAACAAAGGTCCGGAAGAAGAGCTTCATTATAAAGTGTCGGTTCACCCAAAATACAAAAAACTTTTCAGTCCAATAGTGTTAAATAAATGAACTGATACTATCAGGGATGCACTGAACTCATATGGTATCTCCATCAATACGACCTTATTAAGCGACAGGGTATCATCCATGTCATGAAATTCATCGTCAGGTACATTCATAGACCTTTTCCATACACATGTGCTGGATTGGCTTGACTTGTATTGACTCGGTGAATTAGCCCGGTGTGGCAAAGATCTGCATCTTCACACATGGTGCGTCTCTAAAGGTATACAATGTAGGATTATGTATAAACTAGGGCTGCCCCTCGAAAGTCAGAGATCGTCAGTCCGAGACCCATCTGTCGACTGAGGTTGCTTTAAGTCAAGCAGTCGTCTTTTTTTGCTAGACAGTGTGCTGTGCAGTGTACTTCTGGGGACGTTTTGGCCCCCAGATTTTTGCTGCGCATTGGGCGCTCTTCATTTTTATGATACTTTTTGATACAGAAAGTTGCGGACATGATGCAGCGGCACAGAGGAGGAGAAACTTTCCACCATAAGGCTCTGAGATAACACTATCTTCTCTTTTCTGCTTTGAAGTGATCAGTTTACAGCTAACAAATACTTAATGATACAGTCTCTGGCTTTTGTTTGACATTTAGTCTCAGCAAAAAAAGGTTGTTGCACAATTGCGATGTGTCATTAGCGCCGTTAGCTTGTTTACTGTATTACATAAATGCTGCTGTAACACAAAACATCCGGCTGACCCCTTTTAAAGTTTAAAATTATATAGGAAAAAAAAGAATCGTCAAGTATTTGTATTCAAAGGCCGAATCTGGTTCGACTGACACAGTTCTGAGTCAGGTACAGCCCTTGTATCATCACTTGCCCACTTGAAGTGTGTGGTGGTGTATTTATGTGCAGAAACTCTGCCTTCTACCTACTGTCTTATCTTCTTGCTATGTTCAATACGTTAAATACAATCATCAGACATGACTGTTCCTGAAGCAGCATGAACTCAACAACAACAGCCTCTTCGGTTGTCTTAATGCAGGGTTGTTTGGGTCTGTTTTCAAACTCACTAGGTTTTTATTAAGACAGCCCTCGCTGCCTTACTTTACATATAAATGTCTCGGTTTCAAGAAGTTAGGTACACAGAGTTTGAATTTTGGGGAAAGAGAGCACTAGTATTGGATTGGCGCTGGGTATACGTAGGGTTACATACCAAACTTGGTACTTATCATTGCAAATGTTAGTTCCTGAGAGCGCATCTGGGTGAAGCAGCACACCACATTCTGGCTGTGATTAAACCCCCCGAGCAGATCACGGTCTCTAGACAAAGGAGGATGGAACAAAACTGGATGGCAGCCGAAATGGACGCAGCAGTGCCAGGCTTGCCCCTCAGCTGCATCTCACAGGCGTGATCACGACCTGAAACATTTATTTAGTCTATTCTTTTGGACAATATCTATGTAAACATGGGGTTGATGCCTTATAATAAGGAACTGAATAAATATATCTACATTTTGCAACCTAGTTGGAGCTCAGTGCGATGTCTCTGGACAGAGCCTGAGAGCAGCACACTCTGCTCCAGTTTGCAATCCCTCTGACTCTCCCTTCACTTTTGCCCAGCAGCTACAAGGTTGGACTTATTTTTTTTACAACTGAATTAAATGTTTGTTTTTACAGAGAGAGCAAAATAACAAAATAACAAAAATGGTACGGTTGGCTGCTGGCACAGAATTCCAGGTACCAGCATCAGAACCTGTATCTGTTCAAATGTGAGCAGTATCCAGCCCTATCTATCCATCCTTTACTGCAACCACTTATCCTGTTCAAGGTCACAGGGGGCGCTGGAGCCTATCCCAGCTGACACAAGGGCCAGAGGCAGAGTACATCCTGGACAGTTCACCAGACTATCAGAGTCCCTTCTTTATGCCGGCTTTGCATTTTTCTGTGTTGCAGAGAAATGTTGGAGCAGTGTGAACTGGTCAAGAACTGGAGTTCTGCATAGAGATGATACACCGTCTCATCTAGTTGCATTGGTGTGAACTGGCAGGTTTTTAGAATGTTGCAGAACAGTGCTTTGCAAGTAGTTGCCTGTCACGAATCTTTGGTCTGAACTGGGCTTTAGACAGAATCCTGGCATTGCGGAATCAAGAGGCATGACAGTTGTGACATTTATCACAACAGCGTTGGCCTTTAGTGTGACATATAACGTGTCGGCAGCACTTTAAAGACAATAACAATGGCATTAACATGGCAATAACTATTACTGAACACCTCTATTAAATGGCGGCTGGTGTTGTCCATAGCTCAGAGGGTAAGGAGCTCCCAGACCTCATTGTTTCCCCAGTTTGCAGACATTTTGTGTTCTGTTCTTCTTTTTCGAGCTAGCTGCTAACTACTAGCAGCTGCTGTTTAAATCTCCCTGCAGTGGGTTGCATGCATAACATGTAATCAAAACATGACACCTGTGATGCCCACGATCCCCTCCTGCCGGCTACAGACATCGTCTGGGTGATGTTACTGCCTCTGATCTTGGCTCAGAGACAAAACAACTCTGTTCCCCCATTCCGCGATTGTACCTTTTATACAGAACGGCAAGGCAGCAAAAAGGCGTTAAATTCCCACCTTGAAGAGGCAGAGCAAAAAAATTTATTCAGTATAGTATTGCGATATTTTTGCGTGGCAATACTGTATTGTAACACCGATGTCAAGTATCGATTTTTTCAATTATACAAATTACTAAAATTACAAATACATATTAAACTTTTTGCAGCCTTCTGGAATAATATCATCCATTGCTTTTTCAGTTTACTAGATACATGTTGCTGCAATAAAAAAAGATTGAAGTAAGATGAAAGACTAAAACCTCCATCTTGTTAGATAAAACTTGTTGATGTTGACAAAGTTTTCCTTTGAGGACATAATTTACAGTTGAAAAAAGGTAATAAATCACAAAATATCGCATTATTTTAATTGCAATATTCATCATATCGCAACACGTTTAAAATTTCAATAAAATCGTGACTTGCGTATTGTGATAATATCGTATTATGGGGCCTCTGGTGATTCCCACCCCTCGCAACCATTCACTGAGTCATCAAGAGTGAACAGATTCCTTTAAAACAGTTCCAGACGATCAGAAACACTGTACTAGAATACAAATTCATTTATGAAACACAAGATATAAAAACATTTTTGGCAAAAACAGACGCTCCAACAGAAACGGAGAGATACTCACACACACACAAGGAGAAACAAACACACAGACAAATACACACCCACATGCGTGCAGCTCCACAGCGAGCTGCAAGCCAACACATTATCAGATGTATTAGATGTAAGACGATTTCTCTCTGTCTGTGTTGATGTTATCTCCAGATGAACACTGTTCTGTGCTGCTCCGAACATGCCCCTGTTCGTTCAGCTCTTAGGTGGCACAGGCGAGATTATTTCTCAAAGCAGTGTGACACACTACCTGTCTCACTCCATTCGTACACTCCTTCCCTCTAACGCTCCCTGATTTATCTTTGCTGTCGTTCCTCTCATACCATCCCCTCCTCAGCTCAGTCCTCCTCAGCTTTACATTTTCATACATTTCCCCTCTCATCCCATTTCTCTAAACACCCATTCCCCCTGCGTTTGATTTCCTCTTCCCACATCTAAATCACACATCTTTTCTCCCCCCCACCTAACATCCCGCCTCCCTCGGCCCTGCTGTCTTTTCTCTGCGGGATAAAAGCGGCGTGTTGCTCAGGTGTACCGATATAGGAGCTTTAATGTTTCATTTAATAGGGGCTCTGTCACTTAATAGAGTGGCTTTCTCTTATCTGATCCAGGAACAAAGAGAGGGTCTGCTCGGTCTGAGAGGCCTACTTTGTGACAATTGCTTATCTGATGGGGAAACAGTGGAGAGCGGCCCACACAGTCTTAAACTATTACTCTCTTATCCGATTGCGGCTTCCCACAACTTGAGGACAGTTGGCGTGTGGATGAGGGTTGGCTTATTTGAATGTTGAGATTCTTTAAGGGAACTTCATTCTTATCTTACGACAGTGAAAATGTCTCAGAATATTTTTGTATTTCAATTTTTCTACTCAGTCACATACCTTTTTAAATTCAGCATATAGTGTCAGTGTTTGAGGTGTGCTGGAAAGTTGTTACATCATTGCTTTTAATACACAGGCAAAAGAAACACTCATGACGTTGAATTAAGGGTGGGCGATATGGCCAAAATCTTCTGTCACTGTATATGTAATCTCATGTCATGATATACACTCACCAATCACTTTATTAGGTACACCCAACCTGATCTACTGGGATTTTCACACACAGCCATCTCTAGGGTTTACAGAGGATGGTCTAAGAAAGAATAAATATCCAGTGAGCAGCAGTTCTCTGGGTGAAAATGCCTTGTTGATGCCAGAGGTCAGAGGTCAGAGGAGAATGGCCAGACTGGTTCAAGATGATAGAAAGGCAACAGTAACTCAAATAACCACTGGTTACAACCAAGGTCTGCAGAAGACCATCTCTGAAGCAACAACACGTCCAACCTTGAAGCAGATGGGCTACAGCAGCAGAAGACCACACCAGGTGCCACTCCTGTCAGCTAACAACAGGAAACTGAGGCTACAGTTCACACAGGCTCACCAAAACTGGACAATAGAAGATTGGAAAAACATTGCCTGGTCTGATGAGTCTGGATTTCTGCTGCCACATTCAGATGGTAGGCTCAGAATTTGGCGTCATGGATCCATCCTGCCTTGTATCAACGGTTCAGGCTGCTGCTGCTGGTGTAATGGTGTGGGGGAGATTTTCTTAGTACCAACTGAGCATGGTTAAATCACCACAGCCTACCTGAGTATTGTTGCTGACCGTGTCCATCCCTTTATGACCACAGTGTACCCATCTTCTGATGGCTACTTCCAGCAGGATAACGCACCATGTCACAAAGCTCAGATCATCTCAAACTGGTTTCTTGAACATGACAATGAGTTCACTGTACTCCAATGGCCTCCACAGTCACCAGATCTCAGTCCAATAGAGCACCTTTGGGATGTGCTGGAACGGGAGATTCTCATCATGGATGTGCAGCCAACAAATCTGCAGCAACTGTGTGATGTCATCATGTCAATATGGACCAAAATCTCTGAGGAATGTTTCCAGCACCTTGTTGAATCTATGACACCAAGAATTAAGGCAGTTCTGAAGGCAAAAGGAGTCCAACCTGGTACTAGCAAGGTGTACCTAATAAAGTGGCCAGTTGATGTATGTCTCAGTACAGTAACTGTTCTGTTAATTCAATTCAGAGATGGTTTAAAATAACCACATCATACTTTACCAAACCTTTTATGTGCAATTTCCATACAAATAGAAAACCACTGCCTCACATGAGACAACACAAAAGACTCAAAACAGTAAAACTAACTTTCTTTCAAATTGGAAGCTTCAAGGTTCCTGAGAACAATAAATTTCAAGTTTAACAAGTTTCTGTGTTTATAGCCTCACTCTCCTCCTCTATGTTGCCCAAATCATGTTACCTTGTGAAGCAGCTGGATTCGTGAGAACACAAATTCCTGTGAGAATCCTGAGATCACGAAAAAATCCAGTCCTGATTTGCTTCATAGCTCCTGCAGTAGACACAGTATTGTCTCGGGCTCTTCAGGCCTTTACATATATATGATAATTTTAAACAAAACATTTCAAGACTGACAAACACTCACGTCCACAACAAGACGATTACTCGTGAGGTAGGGTCACAAATAGATATTACTTCATCCTACAGGGTCCTGAGCCAAACAGGTTGAGAACCACTGGAGTGCTTCATAAACAGAAAGGTAATTGGTGACAATGCTGATAATCAGTTCCATTATTTAAGCCAGTGGTTCTCAATCAGGGGTCCAGGGACCTCCAGGGGTCCATGAGGAGTCCCAGAGGGTCCCCAGAAAAATGGAGAATCATTTACTTTCACTATTTAATTTACTGTTGAAAAAGCCTAACATGAGTAAAGGCACAGATACACCAAACCGTCATCAAAGAACTAGAAGCCTGACTGCTGCGTTGCCTCAAGTTGCCTGTGTCTTGGCCAAAAAGTTGCACATAAACACACCCCAATAACTGGCTCCAACAGCCAGCCACATCGGCAGACAGCAGGCATCTATAATTGTAAGTCAAAAGGGGGAAACTAGAAGACCATCATGACACTAGTTAGCCAATAAGAACACTAACAACACAATCCATTGTTGAAAGAATAAAGCATATATACTATGTGCTAGCAAACAGTAACACAAACCATCAGGAAACGTTTCTGCTAATTAGCTCAACAGCTAAAGAAAAATAATCTTACCTTATGTAACACGTTTCTTTTGATCTCACTCCCTCTCTTAGCTAATTGTTTACATTCCTTACTTCTGTTTCTCGTATTGTGTGTCAAGCTGAACGGCCAATCAGAGTGATTTCATTCACTGATGGGCTCCGCCATCTTCAACACGGATTCAACAGACTGAATCAGCTGAAAAACAAAGCCGTCAAGGGCCAATGAGGGTCATTGAGGGCCAACAGGGCGGGACACGGGTGCCAGACGTTCGACAGCCCAAAATTGACTGATGGCCGACTGTCTCATGTGTCAGGGCCATAAGAGTCATAAAAGTGACTATTCTGATCACAGGTTTCACTTCCTCCACGAGTATCAGAATCAGAGATACTTTATTTATCCCCGGGGGGATATTGTTGATATATATCTCCTTAACTGTAGTTAAAAAGTACAGAATTCTGGTCTTAATCACATCGAACAACCACAATCTTTTCAGATGGAACTCCTTGAGGTGAAATCTAACCTAATATGTATCAATTTAGTTTGCTTTAATATGTAATCTAACGTTAGCTAATGTGCTTAAAAGTTAGCGTTACAGAGACATCCAATCTTCCTCTTAAATAGCTCCCCAGTTTCTGATGAGGTAGACATGATAACCCTTAATACACATAACGTTATTCATCCCTACAACAGGAAATACTTTGTCCCTAACCTGATATGAAGTGTGCGCTGCACATGTGAGCATTTTTGATGATGGCCTCCGTCCAGTCCTTTGGTCTTATCAGATTTAACCATCTTTGTTTTTGTTGACGGGCAGTGGCGGCTGGTTTTGAGCCATGACTCCCTCTATTCTGACTCCCAATAACACAACAAGACGACATTTTAAGGCTCCTATGTAGCCTACAGCCCTGTGGTGGAGAGTCGTGTTTTGCATCCAGCTAACAAAATGACATCATTGTGATGTCAGCCCTAAGAGGGTCTTTAGCAACAGCCTCCCAGACACAGGCGCAGCATACAACGTAGATAGTGGCATAAACATTTGAGCAAGTAGTTCAAAAACAGGCTACTTAATGTGCATGTTTGAGATGGTTGTCATATGTTTACCCCAGGAATTGGCTGTGTAATTATTTTAATGTTTATGCAAGCAAAAAGTGCAGAGTTGGTGCTGCTAATTTAATTTGTGGTCTTCAATATAGAAATGATTTCAGTGTGTGTATCAGTACTGTTTGGGCGTATCGTGACGACTCTGGTAAGCGTGATAATTTTGGTGACTACAATTGGGATATAAAATGTTCACACAGGTTCATCTCTAATCACTTACTGGGGTCATGTTGTTGATCTGATCCAGAGTCAGCTGCAGCAGCTCCTCGTCACCACTCTCTGCCATCAGTTTGAGCGCAGGCTGCTGGAGGCTCAGCTGGTTTTGGAGCAGCAGGGTAGCTATACGTCTGACACACTGGAGACGCAGACAGAGAGTGAAAGGACGGGGAGGGGTGGGGGGTAGATGAATGGATAGATGTGTGGATGAATGGATGAAAAAAGGAAGGGGGAGGGGGAGAGATGAAAGTGGGATGAAAACAGAGGAAGGTAATCAGAGTACAAACGAGCACAGGAGAACAAAAGGGGAGAGAGGGAAGAGAGTAGGCGAGGAACAGTGAAGGTTAATCGATGTGCATATACTGTACAGACACGCAGGCACATAATACTTTTAAAAAGGTCTACACACACAAACACACAATTGCACATGTGCCAGACACACAGTCCTGTTGCAGTCCTACCCAGTAATATATGGATATCACAATGCAATCTGACTCCCCCATGCTCTGGCGGTTTCATTCCAGCAGATTCAAATTAAAGCTGTTCAGAACAGAGTAAAAGGCCTCCTTCTACACCTCCCACCCCTCTTCCCACACTAATATTAGACAGCCAGGCAGACACTAGCCTATTCACACTGAATAGCATTAGCGCTAAACTAATATCACAGTCAGCTGGCGCTAGACATACAGAATGGCATTAGGCTTACCACTTCCATGGTGCTGCTCAGTAGGGCATGAATAGCATTAGGGGCAGTCAGATATCAAAGAGTGGCGAGCGCCTATAGTACATTGCAAAAAGCACTGAGCTGATGCTAACATGTTGCTGTGGGTTACATGCTTAATAGCTCCGGGCTCCTGTATTAAGATAGGAGGTGAAATGGTGGCACTGCGGTGAGGTTACACTGAATTCAAACAAGCTTAGTCCTGTATCTTTTATAATAACGGTGATAGCTGAGGAATCGAATATGGGCTTAAGACGGGTTCTTTTCTTCGGCTCAAATGATTAATTTTCACTGTCCTCACTGTCTTTAAGTGGTGGATTAAGTACTCACATCTTTTATTTAAGGAGCGATACCACAGTGTAAAAAAACTTACATGTAAACGTCCTGCTTTTAAAATCTCATAAGTTTAATATATTAACAACAAAATATACTAAACAGGGTCATTTTATGGTTTTCTAACTTTTTTTTTTTTTTAACCACTTATCCTGTTCAGGGTTGTGGGAGAGCCAGAGCCTATCCCAGCTGACACTGGGTGAGAGGTGGGTACACCTGGACAGGTCACCAGACTATCACAGGGCTGACACATAGAGACAGACAACCATTCACACTCACATTCACACCTACAGGCAATTTAGAGTTACTGAAGCCCCTTTTCTACAGCACAAAAAAACACTAACACCTGCTTGCCTCTGGCGTTTTAATGCAATGGGAAAGGTTTTAATTGGCATTCACACCCAGGTCAAATGACTCTGCAGTAGTCATGGGTATTTATTGCTTCCAGCTCCGATCAGCATTGATGGGAACAGAGAACATGGCCAAATGCGCTAACGGACCCTTTGCTAAGTCCCACCCCGGGACACAGACTGGCCAATCTTAACGTAGCATCAGGCCGGCTCAGACCAGGGTCCGACAACAACACAGCTGTGCTCCATTCATTTCAGATTTCCTTCATTTGCAGGCTGGTTCTGTGGATTTGGAGCTAAATGTTGTGCCTGGGGCACGTCGTGTATTAATGATACTCGTTACCTGGAGAGGTTGGAAAAAGATATATGTTTCTTCCCTGTTCCAAAACCAAAATCAAACCCTGAAAAGTGTAGGGTTAGCTAGCTAGCTACTGAAGATATAGCCTACTGAATGTATACACATGCTGCTTTTGCTTTGTGATGATTATAACAGTGAAACAAAGACCGACCCTGCTGTACAGGAACCAGTGAAGGGAAGCAGGAAAACTGATATTCAACACCGTTCATCTGCACACACTGTGATGCCACACAGCTGGTTCAATATCAGCAAAGTTTCCCTTTATATTCATTGTCTTCTGTGGCGATCAGCAGTGATGTGGTGGTTCACTTTTACACTGTGATCTGTAGCCTATAGTTGGGCTTTAGCTTCTAACTATCTTTGTCTTTTGAACCTGTTGTTGCTGCTGAGTCAGTTTAACATCCTGGATACATCCTTCAAACACAGACTGTAGACCCCTCTGTCTGCTTCTCTCTGGAATCACTGTTTCATTTTTCCAAAAATATCATATTCCTTCAGAGAGTGCAGTTAGTTACAGTGTGGGCTCCATGCTTACTGCGACAGCTTGTGGGACCATCACAAAGGGGCGGGGCTTAGGGAAGGGTCAATTAACTTAACTTAACTTTATTCTATGAGTCCTTACTACAGTTGAATGTTGAGGTGTGTATAGGTGGGTATAGGTTGTCATAATGCATCATAAGCCCCATCAGTCAACCACTTATAATTCATTTTAAGTCACATCTATAATGTTTTATGACCGGTATAGTGCATCAGTAAGCATTATGTGTGTTCATAAATGTAGTCATAGAGCATTATAAATGCATTTTAATTCGCTTTGTATCCCCTCATAACACATTACAGATGTGCTCTACCAAGTGTTACCGATTTATTTCTCAGACTACTGCGAAGGAAGAGAAGACACAAGCAGTCACAGACGATTATCCGAGGAGGGTTTGATATTTACCTGCACAGGAAGCTTGTGTTTGGTGTTATAGAGAGATCGCACCATGGTGACAACCTGCTGACCCAGGTCTAATTTGACCTCTGACGCCTGGCAGCGGGTCAGCAGGGCCGAGGTCAGCACCACCCAGGGGTTGCGCTCCGACTCTGCCCTGGAGACAGAAAGACACACCTGTGAATGTGAATGTGTGTGTTTGTGTGCTGCCTTCAGCTGAGCTTCTGGGGGGGACGGAGAGAGGGGAACATAAACTGGTGTAAACGTGAAGTGTAAGAGTGTATATTTGCTGTATTAGTGAGTGTGTGTATAGGACAAAAACAAGGCAGGACAATGCATTAAAATTACAGTTATATTATTCATTCAATACTTTGCATACATATCATCAGATGATAATCCTGTTAGACAATGACAGGGTCACAGCAGCTGACTACTGTATGCTATTATAAATAATATAAATACAAGTCACATAAGAATAACAGCATCAAATCACGGGCTGACAGAATCATCAAGAGGCTTGCGAAACGATCTAATGAATTCTGACATTGACATGTAAGCGAGGAGGAAAGATGTTTGACCACTTTACTCCTGCAGTTAATATTAAACACCTACACGCTGAGTTTTCCCTCCCTCTGTGTGAACGCCAGGGGACCAGCTGCCAGCAGTGACAGGCGTCACTTTGTTGACACGCTCCATTATGAGAGTCTTCGAGACCTTTGCTAATGCCTCCAGAGTAACCGATTAGCTCCCGCCAAGGCCAGCAAATGCCAACAACGTTAAGGCAATACGACCTTCATGGATCTTTATTAATATCAGTCGTAGGGAGAGGAAAAAAAAAAAACCTATGGGAACCAGCGAATGACTCATTATCTGTTAATTAGATCTTGGTTGACGGATGGATCCTGTTGAAATGATTAATTCTATTAAAATTATCATTAACATGGAGTCAACGCTACTGTATATTAAAGTCCTTGCTAACATTGATGTAAGTGGTTATGGAGGCTGTAGTTGTTAAATTAAAGACAAATAACGCATATAAATAAGTGCCTCATTATAACTGCGTCGAACCTTTAACCTTAGTTATAACAGCTCCGTCACTCATCTGTCGGAGACGAGCGGCAAAGCACCGCTGTAAAGGAAGGAATATGTTTACAGTGGTTAGAAAACTGGCGTCGACACGCCGGCGCTGCTGAAAGTGACGTGTGTGATTTACATGACAATCAGTACATTAAATATTGAACAGACAGAGGGAGATTGGAGATGAGAGCAGGAATCTGATATGAGCGTGTGCTTTGTTTCACTCCGGGTGTTTTTACATGATAAAGGGTAGATGGTAACATGCTGATAAATCCTTCGTTATATGATGTGGAATTAAAAAAAGGAATGTAAAGTGGTTGAACTCTGATGTCAGATTAGGCTGCTGGAGTTTGTCTTAAAGGGCGAGTTCAGTATTTTTCAACCTGGATCCTATTTTTACATGTTTCTGTCTTGGTGACTGGGAAGAACAGTTTTTGACAACAACAAACCAGGCGGCACTATAACTGCTCCGTGCATGCTCACCTGTCAGTTTACATCTATTATAAGAGCTTGTTTTGCCACTGACAGACTCAGATTGTTATTTTAAGTGTCTGACAAGATTATGGAAAGGATTACCACTACAGTTTAGATTAAACTTTATTGTCCCAGAGGGATTTTTGACTTCACAGTCTGTTCAAAACAAACAGACACACAGGAACAATACAGAAAGAACACAACATAAGAGACAATACACAGAAATCTCCAGACCAAACCTCGCAACACCGACAACACATCAGCGAGGCAGTTCGTTCAATGCCGCAATGGCTAAGTGGACACAACTCCACCTGAAGCGAACCTTCTGCCCTTTTAAAGTTCTATATCGCCGGCCCGATGGCTAAAGTTCAAAACGGATAGAAGGGATGATCAGTGTCATGTGCTATTGTATGTGCACGGCGTATTATGGCTTTGTCACTCATATCAGAAAGTTGGGGTGTGGGGAGACCAGTGACCTTGAAAGCAATACTGAAGAGTTTGACTGATTCATTGGTGTGGCTGATTAACTGGCACCAACAGGACAGTATATAAATTATTGTTAATGGCGGAACAGGGCTCTGATAGTGGCTGATAGCTACAGTCCCTCACATGCAAATACAAGGTAATGTGTGCTTTCAATAATTTGTATGATTTAAATTAAAGTTATTTATTGTATGACAGCTTTCCTTCTTCATTAGGGGCATAATAAGGTTGCTGGTTGTAGAATAGCATTATGTGCTAGCAAGTATGGTTGGTATAATTTCGCTAGAATTAAGTAGCAAGCCACCAGCAATGTGTGTGAAATTAATTTCTGATAATCTAAACAACTATTAACTCATTATTACTTAAAGACCGGGAGGGGCTGGCACTCAGTGTGCTCCAGCCATGAATGCACAACAAACTTTTATCTCGCTTTTCACCGTACATCAGATATAATTTTAATAAAGAGCAATTATTCCCGCATTTTTCTGATGATATACAATGTGATGTTGCCCCAGGAACAGCTGATTTTACTGCAAGGCTGTTGAGTGGCGTTCATGTCATAACAGACCTCTGGAAGGTGTCCTATGATTATCTGCTTTTCTCAACTTTTACAGATTTACTGCTGTGCTTACACTGCTCAAGTGCATTCTGGGAATGAAGTCCCACATCAAAATTATTATATTCTGTGTCCCGTCATTTATGAGCAGGCCACATTTAAGCCCTTTGTAGACCTACACAATGCAAGGATAAGTAACTTTTTAGCTCTACTCAACAGTTTGGTGGCTATCAGTTTATTGTTGAGTGCAACTGGACGTTTGTGCCAAATTTAAAGAAATTCCCTCAAGGTGTTATTGTGATATCGTGTTCACAAAAATGAGACAGACAATGTCACTGTGACCTTAACCTTTGACCGCCAAAACTAGTCAGTTCATTGTTGAGTCCAAGTTAACGTTTGTGTCAAATTTGGAAAAACATTCCCTCTAAGCTTTCTGTAGCTATTGCATTCATGAGAATGGGAACGATGGCCATGTGACGTCCGTACAGCAGAACAGACAGACAACCCAAAAACATACTGCCTCCAGTCACGTCTATTGCTGGTGCAGAAACATAAAAAAAAAATCACAAAACAAAACCTGGAAGTAGATCAGCTCTGAACTTGCTTGACCTCGCGTTTTCCAAGCAGCTAAAGACGCGGCATGTGTCCCGGCTCTAGGGTTTATTTCAACTAAACCAGAGTTGCTGATTGTTGGCACAGTGGAAAATTAAACAAGACACTTTCTATAAGTTTTATTTTGTTTCTGCTTATTTCAGTGGAGTCTGGTGGGTTTGGCAATAGCAAGTTTGGGGCTGTTTCTGGTGAAACAAAATGAATGTTACTCTTTAACCAGTGGTCTGTCTCTGTGAGGATCCTTTCCCTAATGTTGTCAGGCACTAAGAATAACAGTCTGTGCATGTCAGTGGCAAAAACAAGCACTTTTAGTGGATGTAAATTGACGGTGCGAACATGCACTGAGTGCTTACGTTGCAGCCTGTTTCACGGCTGCTGGCTGCAGCGCTCCCACTCAATACTGGAACAGTTTCAAAAACTGTTGTTCTCATTAGTCACATAGACACAAAAACATAAGAAACTAGGGTCAAGGTAAAAAAAAAAAAAAAAAACCTCACTTAGCCTATAAGAACGTGAGTCAGACAAAGTAGACTGTGTATTTGCAAAAGATGGTGTGCGTGTGTGTGTGTGTGTGTGTGTGTGTGTGTGTGTGTGATACAAGGAGCTTGCAAATGAGAAAAGGAGAATAGAGGTGAAGAGAGATAGACAGCAGGGAGGACAGCGGGGCTCTTGTGTGTGACCGTCAGTAGAAAAAGCAGCACTCCATCCAGCTACCGGGGGGTGTCTTGTCCTGACAAGCTGCTTCACCTTCCGATGATGCGGCCACAGGAGCAAACAGAGTCCACTTGTGCTGCTTGGCACACTCCTGCTTCCTGTGCTTTACCGGGGGGACGAGAGGCTCTGCTGCATGCGACTCTGAGTGTCTGTGTGCTCGCCAAATCTGTCACAGGGTGCAGTGTGAGTCACAGCCAGCCTTCCATTCGTGCTTTGAATCATGACTCAGTTTATGCGGACGGACTAAAGGATAAGCTTTTTAAATGCAACTCAATATAGCTCCCAAAACAGCCTCTTGTAGTCTTACTGAAACAAATCTCCGCTCACACAGTAAACACACCTCCGTCCCAGCCAGGATTAAATGCTGAGTCAGACTAATGGTTAAGGTTAACCATGTGTCTCGCACGCCCTCGAGTCTTAACGGAACATCTTAAATGAGGCGTTTGAAGGTTAAGTTATTCCGAGTTTTGTGTCCCAAATAATGACTGCCGGATCCGGCAGTCATTACACATAAAACGCACCCTAAACACAGATCAGACCCAAATTTAAGGCTTCAAAGAGGCACATTACAGCGTACTGTAGTTACTGTGCGCACGCATGTTGCAGCAAATTAACTTGAGGGATGTAAATGAGGCCGACGAAAGAGACGAGTAAAAACAAAACCCATAATCAGACGCCGAGTTTGTTCTCAGCATTATGTTTGCATTTTAATCTGAGACAGTACAACAGCTCAGACTGCAGTTAAAAGAAGTGATTATAGCCGCCCGTCCCAGCAGAGATGGTCTGACTACAGCTGCTCTGCACTCACAAAGTCAGTGAAATCTGTGGGTGAACTTGAAGCAGCTGCGTCGTCCAAACCTAATCCCATCTCTCCTACCGCTTCTCAGCAGCAAAGACTCGGGCTTTACACAAACTCTGTAACAACTCTACTGTCCGTCACAAACACACGGATGAAAAAACACTTTCACCACACTGCTCCTGCTTCTTTTTACTCTGTTTGTTACACTGCTCCAACTCTAAAAAACATTTCCTCTCTTATGTTTTTGAAAACTTTAATTGTTCTGTCTTTAAATAATGTTTTAATGATTTTGTTTTCACATCCACATTAAGCAGCTTCCTGACACGTCGGATCAGGCAATGAAAGATCAGCCTGAAAATAGCGTGACCTGACAGACGACTGCTGAGCACAAAATGAGTGTCAGACAGTTGGTGGGAAAAAAAAACAGATTGTGAATCTAGTGGCCTGTTTCCACATTAAGAGCTTATCCAAGGGCCCAGGAACCATTTCTCAGAGGCTTTACCTGCATTTTGACCAGAGGTGCTGCAATCTATACGATAGACTGCAGAAAATAATGAACGTTCACTGTGAACTCCTGTTTGAGGCCTTGAGTTTGCCATTTTTGCCATCGCCATCTTGAATTTTTGGAGCCAGAAGTGACCATGTTTGTACAACAGGGTTGATTTAACACTAACACTAGCTGCTAGCTTGGTTAGCACGGTGCATTTACAACTATGGTTAACTGATGTGTTGGGGATAACATGTTACAGTAATATATTACATTTTAACAGTATACTACAACACATTACCAACAGGATTTGGGGTAATGTAATTGTGATAAAACTAATGCTAATGCTAATGCTAATTTTGGCTAGCAAAAATAAGGCTTTAAACCATTAAAACAAAATGTACCTTCTGGAAAAACTGAACATCTGAGTCTTTAAGTGCAACTTAATGCTGAACAAGACTTTTTTAGGCAACAAAATTAACTTTTATGAACTGAAAACACACCAAAATAGTGGCAGCTACGGCTACACCTATATTCTGTGAATCTGTGGTGACGACATGGTTGTGTAATTTAGCTAACATTATCGCCATGGAAGCAGCTTATAAACTGACAGTACTCAATTATCACTCAAAGCGTCCTCACCCTTAGTAAAGCATAACTTTAAGCCTTAATAACATTTAAACAGATGAGTTATAGAACAATTCACCCCCGTACAGTTCTTCATAAAGGGAGAAATTAGCAGCAAAGACCAAAACTGTTTTTTTTAACCAGGCTGTAAACATGTTTATTTCTGCTGTAAAGTTGGGCATTTTAATATGGGGGTCTATGGGGGTTGACTCACTCTTGGAGCCAGCTGCAAGTAGCTATTAGAGAAGATTCTGCATCTAATGGCCTGTTTCCACATTAAACCTTTTCAGGAACCATTTCAGGAACTCTGGAGCTTTACCTGCATTTTGACCAGAGGAACTAAACCTAGTACCCCAGCCCAGAGTCCTGCACCACATCAGTACCACTGGGTAACCCACAAAAAAGTTGTGTTTGACGAAATGTCAGAGCTGAGGAGGAAGCTGCCTGATTGAAATGGGGGAGTTACTTTGGATATGTAGACGGATGATTACCGCAAAATCAGCGGTCTTTGTGTCACTTTGCATCACATAAAACAAAGGGAACAGACAGGGCAGTACATTACACGAAATTGTGTGACAGCAAAACTGTTAGACATGGGGTGGGGCAGGGCCGGATTTGACTCGTACATAATTATGGGTAATGAGCTGGTTTTGGTTTTGAGCTTTGCTGGAGCAGGTTTGCAAATCTGGACCCATCCATGACTGTGTGTCTGTTGTGAGGCTACAACTTTCTGTTGTCCCAGGAACGATCAGCTTCAATCACACAGTAACCAGCACTGGGGAAAGTGTGAAAAAACTGCAAGTGTTTGCCAATTGTTTCACTGCAGTTATGCCATGGTCTGAAAATAACACCTGCCAAGCACCAAAGTACATTTTCCATTTGGTGAGTAAACCTTGGACGGCTATCTGCCAGTCTGACGGGGAAATGTTTGTACCAAAACAGTTGTGAAATAAAAAAGTTTGCTGAGAGTTTCTAGCATGTTTTGCTGCTCTACTGTCCCTCTGCTGCTCATGTGCTACATCTGCTACACTAACATCTCAATGAAATGTGATGAAACAACTGTAAATATATGTATGGGGGGGGTGGACTTTTACACCTACTAGTCCCTTTGGCAGGTGAGTAGAAAGGTTAATTCCGGACACCAAGTTATGCAAATAACCACTAACCATCTGCATGTCTCCTTTGCATCCATTCAAACATCAGAGTCCCTCCACAGTGAATACAAAGACAGACAGAGGGACTTTTAATCCGTTTTTGGTCTCATTTGCCTAATCTTCATGGCTCCTCAGATGTGTTTGAAATGCAAACACAGATGCAAAAAAGTTGCTGATTTTAGTTCCTGATTTTGTCCCTGGGTTTAATGTTTGTGGCTCCTCAGGAAACTCCTGGAACTTTTTTGGTTAAAGAGGGATGAAATACACTTTACAAGACCACGACAACAAGACTTGCATTGCTGAAGTTTTTGCCTTCTCTCGCCAAATTTGACAGCATCTACGACATACCTCTTTTAGAGATCGTGCAATAGGGCCGCTATGAAGTCTCTTCTCTGTGCCGCCTTTGCATTTTTACACAGAACCAAACAATGGCGTCATCATGCAGCTCCAGTGTGTTATTTTAAACAGCATGCCAACATTGCAGAAGCAAAAGAGGTGTGACAATTGTGACATGTATGGGGCTGCATTTTTTGCACTCTCAAATTCAATGTTTTCAATGCAGACAAGCGGCAGGCATGCTCAAACACCAGAGCGACACCGTCATAGCACACATGCGTTCCAGAGCGCATATTTTTCAGGGTGCGATGGCTGTGCCCTGAGATAAACCGAGTTCATCTTTTGGAAGGCAGCATCGCATGTCATGTGACGAGGCACAGCAAATCACAGCCGACAGATATCTTTCCCTTCTTCTGTAAATATTCAGTCTGATAAATACGGAAAAGTTAGTGCAGGGCTACCCAGAGCTTTACATCTGTCCCACAGACGACAGGCCTACACACTTATAAACAGCTCCTGGAAGAAGATCAGCTCTGCACTCAGGATTTCAGGTAAATATGCTATGATACGGTGCTTGTCAAGGTTTCTTAGCAACCTCAGACGCAACCTGCTGCCACGCTCTTGAAAGCTGGCACAGAAAAGGCACAAGAGTAGAGGGAGTAGACCTCATGTTTTCCAGGTGGTTAAAGACGTGGCATGTGTACGACCCCTAACACAACAGCATCGGCCTCTAGTGTGACATATAACATATGTGTCATCAGCGCTTTCCAAACAATAACAATGGCATTAACAAGTCAATAACAATTATCTACTGTCCCTGCTACACAGTGGTTGATCTCGTCTTCCGCTTAGAGGGTAAGTAGCTCCTGGACCTCTTCGTTTTTCCAATTTGCGGACATTTATGGCTACCGTTCTTTGACTTTCAGTTAGCTGCTAACTGCTACCACCTTTTTAAATCTGCTGCGGTGGGTCACAGGCATAACACGTCGTCAAAATGTCACACCCCTGTCGCCCATGATCTCATTCTGCAGGCTGTCCTGTTTATACAGACATTGTTTCGGCGCTGTTTCTACCTACGATGCACCTTAAAGGCAAGACACCTCCACCCTCACATTCTGTAACTGTACCTTTTATACAGAACGGCCAGGTGGCATAACACCGTGAAATTCCCGCTTTGAGGAGGCAGTTTAAAAGGAGCTACTGAGTGACATTCATGATCCTGAAAGTCTGTCTCTGGCCCCTTATGCCTTGATCACCTTTACGTTTCAAGCAGGTTGTGAAGTCACAGCAGGACCATGATCCCCAGTTATCATACGGACAGACAAAATATTGTGTAGGAGTCTGATCCTGGCCTAATGTTTGTCTGCGACTGAAAGAGAAGTGTCCCATCAGGCAGGTTGTGTTGGCCTTTAAACTGATGCATCTGTAATGAACACATATAAATCTCGCTGATCAACAAACCAACAAAGCCATCAGAGTCTTTTAATCTGATTTATACACACACTTACACATCTTTACACAGCTTTGTGCATGTCCTTGTGAGTTTCTAACAACTGCTGGAGAAGAACTCTACTTTAAATTGCTGATCGAAACTGTTTGAAACACAGTCTGCTTTGATTGAGCTGGAAGGATAAACTCCCGACAGCACAGCCCTGTACCGTCTCGGCGGGCTTCAGAGTACCACTCACTTTTAATCAAGAACAATGGAGAAGGAGAAGAGCAATCACATCATTAGGCACTTATCGATAATACAGCCAACACCTTGCTGAGGCTCATAAGATGCCAGCTGGTGCAGCAAGTCCAGAGCCTGAAGCTTTGTGAGGACGCCTGTTTTCATTTCCAACTCTGTGTGTAATAATAATATAGACCTGAGTGATTCGAGGCACTGTGCTCCACTCCTGCTCTCAGTCAAATGAGTATACACTGCGCAGAAGTCAGCCATTAAAATGTTAATGTCTTCATGTGTCCTTGGTTTTGTCAATGAGCAGGCTACAGTATAAACTCTGCTCATAGTGTCTGTCTGACTGTTAGGCACCTACACACACTATCACTTTAGCCTCTTTCACACATAGTTCCAAGTAAATTACGGGGTAACCTTTCAGGCACTGCTAGTGGTTCTCACTATTCACACATGTGCTATATTCAGCAACATTTCTATCTTGCACCCTTTCACACATGCCAAGGCAATGCTGGAGCAGCTGGGGGGAAAAGGCCAGCAGACTGTGATAAAGGCCAAATCGTAGTTTCCACATCTGCGTGTCCACAAGGGTTATATGAGATAAATGTTGTCATTTGCTCATGTCCACGATGATCCGCATGGACCCCAACACAAACAGTCATGTGCAGCCCAAAATGTGTCACCATGTGGACTGTACACAAAGCAAGCGCACCAAATGTGCACACTCCAGTTACAAAATCTAGTCTCTTGTTCCACACTCCAGTCCAGGTGGTAGCATATGCACCTCTAGCTGCTTTGCCAAGAAGAAGAACACATATGTTGGATGCTTGTTTTGAAGAAAAGTTGTGTGAGGAGAGCTGCTGTTACCCTTATTTATATAATTAATATTTAAAGGAATACAAAGACAGCCTGGACATCTGGAATAGAGCGATTAGGAAATGGGAAAACATGGAAAGCAAGACCTGCTCTGATCCTTAATTACAGTATGAATGGGACAACCTGTGCTTGACTGGTACTGGAAGGCCACTGCTGACCGCCAACATTCAACGCAGAAACTACGTTAGAGGTTTAAAAAAACACTGTGCTTGCCAACTAGGCTAACTATTGAACCCTTGCTAAGTTCCGCCCCCAGACGCAGACTGGCCAGTCATAGCGTAGCATCAGGCCGGCTCAGACCAGGGTCCGACAACAACACAGCTGTGCTCCATTCGTTTCAGATTTCCTTCATTTTCAGGCTGGTTTTGTGGATTTGGAGCTAAATGTTGTGCCTGGGGCACATCGTGTATTAATGATACTCGTTACCTGGAGAGGTTGGAAAAAGATATATGTTTCTTCTCTGTTCCAAAACCAAAATCAAACCCTGAAAAGTGTAGGGTTAGCTAGCTAGCTACTGAAGATATAGCCTACTGAATGTATACACATGCTGCTTTTGCTTTGTAATGATTATAACAGTGAAACAAAGACCAACCCTGCTGTACAGGAACCAGTGAAGGGAAGCAGGGAGACTTTGCTGTAGCCCATAGTTGGGCTTTAGCTTCTAACTATCTTTGTCTTTTGAACATGTTGCTGACATCCTGGAAATATCCTTCAAACACAGACTGTAGACCCCTCTGTCTGCTTCTCTCTGGAATCACTGTTTCATTTCTCCAAAAATATGATCATATTTCTTCAGGGAGTGCAGTTAGTTACAGTGTGGGCTCCATGCTTACTGCAACAGCTTGTCGGACCATCACAAAGGGGCGGGGCTTAGCAAAAGGTCAATTGCTTTGACCTTGAAAGAAACAAAGAGCAATGAAACAAAAATTTGTCTTACACTTCCTCTTTCATCATGGGGGGCCACGCTTGTAGAAGAAGCGTGAGCAGCTGAAAGTCCTCCCACTTCTGTGCAGCTTCCAGCAGCTCCAGGAAGAGGGCGTACCTCTTCTCCTCATTCTCCACGTCTTCTATCTCAATCTGAGAGGAAAGGGAGGAGAGACAGCAAATCAATCTGAGACCAAAAAGCAACAGCCTGCTGTGAGGCTCCAGATTTTTAAGATATCACCAGGTCATTAAACACAAAGCACAAATTAGCTGAATGAAGAGTGTTCAGTAACTAGACCATAACCATCTGTTTCTTTTAAATTCTGCTACACATGCAGTGCTGTGGATAAATATGATGATAAATGCCAGCATCAAGTGGATTTCAGTGATTTATTATCTTGGACACTTCCTCTAGACGCTCTCCAACACAAACGTGACAGAAACAAGAGAGCGGCTTTCATTGATTTCAAATGAAGCTCTCGAATTTGATGGCAAAACTTGACAACCTAACGATTGCAGCAGAGTTTGTGGTGAAGGCATTCCTGCCAAAACGGTGCCCGAGTGAACCGTGCAATCAGAAACACTCAATCTGGACGAGCATCAAAGCAAACTTCAGACAAGGCGCTGAGAGGACGGAACGAGGCTTCATGAGTAATGGCACATTTCACTGTTGTTTTAAAAAAACGTCACCTGTGGCCAAACTTATTCTACACTATTATGAGAAGGAGGGAGATGGAGTGGAGAGGGAGAGTGTGAGAGTGAAAAGGAATGAGGGGAGGGTTAATGTGGAAAAAATGAGAGGAGGAGGAGGCGGAGGGAAAGTAATTAATTTTCTTCTCAAAGGTTGGCTTCTAGTGTGATTTAACAGTTCAGAGAGCGGCTGATTTCTGAGGGGAAAACTACAACCTGCCAAAGCATGGCTGCTGCAAAGACAGGCTCCGTCACACATGCACGCACACATTTACACACACGCACACACACAACACAACACATACATCACTTGCAGCCAGACTCATAAAACATAGTTCAGCCTCAGTGGTGGGATCAAATTTATAAGACTGGGTATCTATGTAAAGCCTGGCGATGATTCACCGCCATAAAGGTCTGTACACAGTCTACTTTTAAGACACTAGGAACTGTCTGAGAATAAACCTGTAAACACCTACCTCTTCTTTAAACCTTTATTATGACAGTTTTGTAATGAAGCTGAGTTGGTACAGAGACCATCTGTGCATCAGCACTGGTGAAAATCCCGCTCCAACAAACTCATATTTGGGCTCACAAATTAAGCTGTCCCATTAACAATAATTTAACGAAAGGCATTTTGAGGCAGTAAAACACTTTTCCTCAGGGAGGATAAATAGCTGCATTAAGATGCCAAAGACCACTGCAATTATTCTCATACATGATGCAATACTGCCTTCAAAATGATTTTCTCTGTCAAATAAAAATCAGTCGTACTGTAACAAATGGCTTGACAGCAGCGGGCAGCGCTGACTAAATGTACAAATGCCAAAGTTCTGTGGATTTGAGTTGCTGTGGCTGTGAGGACCGCACGCCCCGCTGCATGCTGCATCTACAACACTGTGGTTTACTCCTGGATTACAAGGCTTTTAAACGAAACACGTGCCCGGGAGATGTTTGTTGAAAAGCCACGGTGGAGAGCTGCAGGTGAGTTGTTTTACGCTGTGTGGGTCATTGTGCAGTCAAAAGCAAATAAAGCCCCACGTTGCCAGTTCACTCGCAACGACCAGAGGCACACAAATGTGTGTTTATGCAACAGGTGTGACTGTTCAATGTTGATGAGGCAGAAATATAAAAAGGCACTTATTCTGGTCATTTAGATTTGTTACAAAAAGTCCACTAAATTTACTCCAACATTGCTTAAAGGGACAGTTCATCCAAAAATCTAAGATACATATTTCCACTCTTACCTCAACTCAACAGCAATGTTTCTGTACAGAAATCATGATTCTCAAGATAATCCACAGACCTTGTTGTGAGCAGTTTTATGTAGGAACTATTTTCTTCCCACCGAACTACACCTGCCAATTGTATCACTGCGCAGAAGGAGACGTGCATCTACTCATGGACAAGAGGCATGTGCTCAGCCAAGATGTAAACATTAATGGCGTCTTCTTCAGCTGAGTTGTAACGTTAGCTAGCTCAGTGCTGCTAGATGAGCTAACAGTAGAAGCACACTTCCTCCTGTGCAGTGATACAGTTGGCAGGTGTAGTTCGGTGGGAAAAAAATAGTTCCTACATAAAACTGCTCACAACAAGGTCTGTGGATTATATATAACAATTTTCACTTGTGTTTGATGGTCAGTATATCTATAAAGCTCCTAAACTAACAAAATGTAGTGAAGGATTCATTCACTAATTTTCCATAACTACTTATCCTGTTGGGGGTTGCGGGGGAGCTGGAGCCTATCCCAGCTGACACTGGGTGAGAGGCAGGGTACACCCTGGACAGGTCTCCAGACTATCACAGGGCTGACACATAGAGACAGACAACCATTCACACTCACATTCACACCTACGGACAATTTAAAGTCACCAATTAACCTGCATGTCTTTGAGCTGTGGGAGGAAGCCGGAGTACCCAGAGAAAACCTACACATGAAAGCCAAATATGAAAGTGCCCCCATCCCAGGGTTCCAGCCCCCCACCGGGGGATTCTGGGTCTGCCCCGGGGCCTCCTACCAGTGGGACGTGCCCAGAACACCTCTAATGGGAGGCGCCCAGGAGGATCCTGATCAGATGCCTGAACCATCTCAACTGACCCTTCTCAACGCTCCTTACCCTATCTCTAAGGCTGAGCCCAGACACCCTTCAGAGGAAACTCATTTCGGCCACTTGTATCCGCGATCTCATTCTTTCGGTCACTACCCAGAGCTCATGACCATAGGTGAGGGTTGGGACGTAGATGGACCAGTAAATCGAAAGCTTCGCCTTCTGGCTCAGCTCCCTCTTCACCACAGCGGTCCAGCACAGCACCCAGTATTGTCACAAAAGCAAAATGCCCACCCTCCAGTTACCCCAGGTTAACACAGTTAGCTTTGTCAACACTGTTGCCGCTGTAAGCACTGTTATGAACATTAAATGCTAGCCTCAGCTCCATGTTGAGAACCATGTGCAGACAACCTCTGAGTCATAGATATGCTCTGAATATCCTTTACAGCTCCTTTAACCAACAGTATCATTTATTACCTGGCCCGACGATCTTTGACTTCCTTTTGTCGGCAGTGGGACTCCATATAATCCACTTCCTCTTGTGATAGTGTTACAATGGACCGACACAAGGTGCAGTGGATGACTGGTAATTAAGCAGTGCTCACATCGGCTGATTTCCTTAATAAAGTACTCCGACTGATTCGGAGACATCGGTGGTGTTAAACCTCTAATTTACAAGTAAATGCACATGCAAATAAGTGGCGGCGCAGCAGATCCACGCACCGTGGGGTAGTGAAGCGCCTTATGATGGGGGATGGAGCAATAAATGAGTAGAGCTGAAGCTCAGGACCCTCTGGAAATGGAGGTCATTTGGGAAACAGAAATGGAATCTTAACTACCTGTAAAAAGCCCTCACTGCAATCTAAAGCTCTCAAATTCATCACTGAATGTAAACTGCAACCCAAAGCCTGTTCATCATTGTTATTGCCTTACTGTGTTATGAATGCTGAATACTGAACACTCTCCCGCTATTGAAGCATTTTATGAAGTTTTACAGCCACATTTATTTATTGTTTGAAAAACCAAGGGAATGCAAGACCTTGGGATTCCCTGGTAATATTTGATTGCATGTTCTCTGTACAAAACACATTACAAGTTGCATTCAGACTCCTACAAACACACACCGGCTCACACACACACGCACCCATCAAAACTCACCTACAGTAGACCACAAATTAAATCGCTGCCAATTACACTGTGGCTGTGAGGCTTTTATTTTCTTAACAAGGAGGGATGGTAATTAATTATGCCTAGTGATTAAAATCAACATTTCCTCTGTGGTGTTGTACAAAGAACAGAGTGCAGGAGGGCAGGAGGGCAGAGAGAGGAGGGAGGGAGTGAGGGATGAGACTGTCAGCCAATACCATAACACTTAGCAGAGGAGTGCTGGCAAATTACATCTGACACACGCGCTCTCAGTCAATCAGTCATCATATATTCTTCGCTTTCGCATCTATCAGGCTTTTAAACGCTTGCAGACTCAATCCCTATCCATCTGCCCGGTCCAAGATCAGTTAGTTAGACGGCAGGATATACGCTAATTGCAAAGTATATTTATGAACAAAGGCTGTATGTTTTTTATTTGTTTGTTTGTTTGGCTCATCACCACGCTCCCAACTTTTGAAACCTTTCCTCTAAATAACGACTGTCCAATCACAGGATATTATATAAGCAGACACAGTAGGTCTGTTAAACTTTGGATTTCTCTACATAACAAAGTGCCTACTTTTTATTTTTGCCTTTCAATAACCAAAAACACAAAATCTAAAGTATGACGCCCCAGATGTAAATTTCTCTGCACCAGTCAGCAAGCGATTCTATTATTCATCATGGTGAGATCTTTTGTATCATATCTAATATATCCCTTTTATCACTCAAAATAAATTATTTGCGTTTTCTTGCCAGATTTGTTCGCAACTCGCCGAGAAAATAGACCAGACACAAAACTATCGTTGCAGATCACAAGCCCTTGAGGGCACTTGGTGCCACGCTGCGACCAGTGTGAAAGGCCTAGGCATTTAACATGGGTGCTGAAAGCAACTCAATGTAGAATTGGTGTGCTTCCGGGCGCTCCCATGTGCAGTGAATCCGGCGCAAGGAGCTGATTAAACAGCGTGTTCATTTACTCTATGAAAGCTGCCATCGTTAGCATGTCAGACTTACAACAGTAACTCAGTGTAAGTCAAGGCCATATTATAGCATATTATTAATAATCAACTCATGCTTGTGGGATTATTCAGTTACATAAAAGCCCTGTTTACAACTGCAATAACAAGTCCCTGTGTAGCACCCACTGTGTGGATATTAAGAAGTTTGTTGGAGACTCACTAAGGCTAACTAACGTTAGCTGATTTAGCTAGCTCCAGTAGCTACAGCTGATAAAATCCCCTTAGTTTCTTGGACTTTTCATTAGAAGTATTTTATTAAAAGAATACCTTACCCCTGAAATGAGTATTTGTATGTCAGTGTTGTTGTGTTGCGCTGAATTAGTGAACGAAGAATCCAAAAAATGGAGAAAAATTCTTCATGAACTGAAGTCATAGGTGTCTGAGTTTAACAACAGCAAAACTACCTCAAAACATCTGTTTACAAACTCTCACACAACTCAAGTAGTATAATCCAAGTCACATTTATCTTTTCTGATGGGGAACTGAGTGGAGAGGGAAAAGAATCTATGCTCTCTTCAAAGCCAAACTCCATTGACAAAAGCAGTGATTTTACCTCACTGAACACAGGAGCTGCTGGCCTATCACTGCCTGGGTCAGTTAGATTCTTTGTGTTACTGTGTGACTTTGATCAATCCCAACACCAAAGTCACTCAGTAACACATATCAACTAACTAAGTGAGGAAGTGGTAGACCAGCAGCTCCTGTGTTCAGTGAGGTAAAATTACTGTTTTTGTCAATGGAGTCTGGCTTTGAAGAGAACATGGACAATTTTCAGTTTCAGTTCAGCTCCCTGTCTTAAAAGGTTGTCTGTTTGGGAAGTACTAAGCATACAATTGGATAAATGAGACTTGGATTATACTGCATGTTTTGATGTAGTTGTGCTGTTGTTACATGTGGACCCCAGTGACTTCAATTCATCAAGACTTTTCTCCATTTTTGGATTCTTCGTGTAAAGGAGGCATGCAAGAAAAACAAGGTTTCCTTCATGTATTCAATGTAACACAGGGTGAGTAGTTGGTATTCAAATGGTCAATTAGGGGGTTGAAGTATGCCTTTAAATCATTATTTTTTCACTCTGTCATGTGCTCCAGGCACTAAGGGGTTCAGTGCCTTGCTCAAGAGGACCTCAGCAGTGCTCTGTAGGTGAACTGGCACTAGGCTAGTCCACATCTTTACTGATTGATTATAAATTTCTTTGAGGGATATGAAGCTATTCCAAAGCATCGAGGAAAAAAAAGTGAAAAAAAGTAGAAGCAAACAAACAAAACAAAGAAGCAAACACAGCTACATACAAACACTTTCTATCGAAGATGGGCTGTACACACATGAGCACAGACACGCACAAAAACACAACAGGTACAAGAAGAAAAGCAGTTCCACACTCACACCACACACACGTGCATAATTCCCGTCAACACAGGGATTCATGTAAGCCAGTTGCAACCTCTGATACCGAGGGGTCAACAAATAATACGATACCCTATACAAACAGCGCTGTGTGACAGAGAGCGGCGCATGCACACAGAGGCATGAAAGCAAACACACAAACAAAGAGCTGCTCGCTCCCACTGCCTGTAATTTCAAGCTTCAAAACCACTTTTTTTTCCTCTGCTGGCACGGGAAACAGCGCTGTTAAAATTATGCCGACCACATGCTACATGCTCGCCCACTGTGACTGGAAGTAGCCATGCTTTTAGCAAAATGATACACAGGGACACGGGAAGCGAGAGAAAAGCATGGAAATGAGGTAAGCAGACGGGGAGGCTGAAGCAAATGAATCTTGACAACTAGTAGTTTCCAGCAGCTGCATTATCACTCTGACAACCTTTTACTTTTTAATACAGGGACAACATCAGTGGGTGTGGGGGCCTATATGAACCTTGGTGCATGTGATGCTGTGGAATATGTACTGCATTTTCACAACTGCTGTGATTTGTTCATGAACTGGTGAGCATTATAAGATTTCATGACTCCTCTCCGCTTCAATGTATAATATGTAATTTTCTGCAGCTAGGGGCCCTTCAGTCAAAACAATACCAGAAGACGGAGCGATGCTGTCATGGCAGTCAGTTTCTCCCAGTTAGGATTTCTTCAATGTTTATCACTCAGGAGATTTTTACAGAGCTGAATTACCTGCAGAGGTCTCTTCCTCTCCGAAGCAAATGGACCAGGTGATTTAAACCGGTAAAAACACTGAATAAAGCAGTTTTATGTTAAAAATCAGTGTTTCTATGACGCTGTTCGGCTTGATTCGGAGAGAGCTCAGCACTTGCTTATGTGTACTCACCTTTTTTCTCTGATAACTTAAGACCCAGACGTTCAGGAGGTTTTTACCAGGAGACGAATTATCCGCAGAGGTCTCCTCCTCTCCAAAACAAACGTACCCAGTGATTTAAACCAGTACAAACTCTGAATAAAGCAGTTTCACATTGAAATCTATGTTTCTCTAAAGCTGTTTGGCATGGCAGGAGCTTGAGTCAAGTTGCTCAACATTTGCTCAGCTTGTTTCTCTGATAACGTAAGATCCAGATGTCTGATGACTTAAAATCCCCAGTGCGTATAAAATGTATAGTTAAAAGTGTATTGTAAAAATGTAGCTTAAAACTGGATCGAAAGTCAATTTATAATAGCTTCTTACAGACAACTACAACCCTGACGCATGCCAATTGGGGATACGACGCCACTGACAAGCAACGGCATCCAAATGACATGAGCACGTTACCAACAGTATTCTTAAATTAGCAGCGCTGCTAGCTAGCTCCCACCCAGCAACTAAAGCTAATGTTACCTGACCAGTAGAGACTAGAGGGTTGGCAGTGGGCACTTTGTTTCAGCATGTTAACGCAGCTAGCCGGCTGTCTGTTAGCAAAACTAACATAAAATAAAATAAAAGGAAAAACATTTAAATCACAAAACATTTCAATTTCACTGCCTCTAAATGGGACAATGCTTTGAAATGCAACGCTAAATTTCATTGAGTCAATGACTAGCCAGAATAAAAGGAAAAGCCTCTTATGTTTCACGTCAATTTGCAGGTTGTTTTTGTTTGTTTGTTTTTTTAATCAAAAATGAATTGATTATTAGGGCAGCACGGTAGCACACTGGTTAGCATTACTACCTCAAAGCTGATTAGTTACCAGTCAATCGGTGTCAGTCTGTTGAAAGCAAAATTAACTGGAAAATCCCTACTATGGAAGTTTTTAGGATTTTTAATGCGGAAAACTTACATAATACATCTTACAGCAGTATGGGGTCAGTATGAGGTGCTTCACTGCATTGACATTGGCCTTATCTCTTTGTTAAACTGCGCACACACACACACACACACTTGTAATACTGTCTCACTCAGGACGTTTCTTTCTTTTCACCCCAAACTAAGAAGGCTGACTCAAATGTCATCACTTCTAAAGTTTTATAAAGTTGTACAAGAACACAGTCACACGCACGTTTCTTTAGGACAAACAGCAATTACACAGAGCGCTGTAGTTTGTCCAAAAAAAGCTTGTGTAGTCAGACAGGGTATCTCTACACTGATTAAAAACTGCAATGCAGTCTAACCCTGCTATCAGCATATGATAATAAAACAGGGGAGAAAAAAAGAGAGGAAGTGTGTGTGTGAGTGTGTGTAAGAAAGACGGAGAGAGACGAGAGCCGCTTTGGGGCAAATCGATAGGCAGAGCAGAAAGCTGTCAGAAGCCACGTGGGCGAAAACACACACACATATACACAGTTCACCAAAGGATAAAAATGGAGATGAAGTAAAAAAGACTGCAGTAGCATGTGTGTGTGGGTGTGAGTGTGTGTGTGTGTGTGTGTGAGAGAGAGAGAGAGACAGGGGGCTAGACAGATGAAAGTGGAGTCATCTATTCCTCCTGAGAATAACTGGCATGAGACTTCTTTCACTCCATTTAGAGGAAGACACACACACACTAACACCACAACATAATAAGGACCATGCAAACAGGCACGCAGGTGTGCACACACACAATCAAAAACAATCAGCTGAATGCCACTGAAACAGAGCTTCAATAAACTCCTGTGGAATAATTTCCTCCATATGTCACCGTCTTTCCTAAAGGAATAAACTCAGACTAAATAAATATTCCAACATCAAAGCGCTCCACTGTAGTCTTTCAAATTTGAACCGCTTTCAACACACAGGTGACACTTGAAGGTAATACTGTAGATAATTTTAGACACACACACGGGGTGAATGAAGAATGCCCTGCTATTAACTAAATCTTCAGGAGTGAACATTAAGGGTGTGCATCCAGCGATGTGAGCCCCTCACCAGGCTTTGAGGTATTTTTATTTGTTAGACAATAAGCATGTTTGCCAACAACAGAGCTCACATGCATATTCAGGGTCTATAGGGAGCTCGAGCCCTTTGCTACGTCGTCTTTATTTATCTTATCATTCTATTTTTGAAGGTTAGCAGCAAAAGAAACTACAGTGGCTTTCCTGTTATTAAAAACACGCTTTAGTACATTTGGAACATTTCACAGGGGATTTCAGTTTAATAGCAACACCTTCCTTAAAGGGACAGTTCACCCCCAAATCAAATATCTGCAGTGGGGCTGGGCGATATGACCTCAAATCAATATCACAATTAATTGAACACTGAACATGTTTTTTACTCTCATAACTCACTGACAAGCACTGTACTGTAAATGGACCCTTTTACTGTTAGTAAACAGTTTGATGTTTTTGGTGGGCGGGGCTTAGCTGGAGGCAAAACAATCCTCCACAGACATTAGTTAGCACTAGCTAGCAAGTTCTGTTGGCTTGTTTTAGACAATGGAGGAAGATGATGTGAGTGGTGCATTCAGAAATACTTATTCCAAGTGCCGGAGCGCACTCTGGCACAAGCTGGACAGTTTGTAAATTCGGAGCACTGTCGAAATGTACCGTTTGATTATCCAGAGTGCCACGCTTTCTAAGTGGAAGAGCATATTCCCGGCACTCTGTCTAATTGTTCATTACTTTATATAGGAATATAACGCTCTGTTTCTTTGACCAACAGGGCTCTCATTTTAGTGTAGAAAGTCAGACTGAATTTACAATCGCACCATGTCAGGTCACTCACTCTCCAGGTCCGCGAGTGTTACTTGAATAAGTAAACACTGACTAACGGGACCAGACTGGTTGACCCGTATGCTCTCACTCAGTGGATGGATGATGTCACGGGAAGCTTTGTGGTTGGTTACTATGCCAATCTTACAAAGGAGGACGACACTTGTACAGTTTGCTACGGAAGCTAACGTTAGCTAATGCGCTACAAAGTTAGCATCACAGAGAAATCCAAACTTCCTCTTAATAGCTCCCCAGTTTCTGATGAGGTGGACATGATAACCCTTAATACACATAACGTTATTCATCCCTACAACAGGAAATACTTTGTCCCTAACCTGATATGAAGTGTGCGCTGCACATGTGAGCATTTTCGATGATGGCCTCCGTCCAGTCCTTTGGTCTCATCACATTTAACCATCTTTGTTTTTGTTGATGGGCAGTGGCGGCTGGTATGTGATCAAATTTAAGTTTTGAGCCATGACTCCTTCTATTCTGGCTCCCAGTAACACAACAAGACGACATTTTACGACTCCTACGTAGCCTACAGCCCTGTGGTGGAGAGTCGTGTTTTGCCTCTAGCTAACAAACTGACCTCATTGTGTTGCGGCATGTTTACGGCCCCTTATGAAGCTGCTTAACTATCAGAATGTAGTAAAAGATTCTTTGACAAAAATATCAAGTCAAACACATAATGGAATACATCAATATTTAACATTATTAGTTAAATAATTCAAACTGAGAGCAACTCACACCAAAACGATCTAGACTGATAAGAAGCACGACTGGTGGGAGGAAAACATGATTTTTGATTTTGGGGTGCACTGTCCCTTTAACTGCTTCAGCGTAGGTTGCAGACCGGAGCATGACTGTTCAAGGTCAAGCCCCCACAGAGCTGCTGTGAGTAATTACCACCCTGGTGAAAGGTGCTGACTGACATTTACTCTATTTTGTCAACATACTACTGATCCTCTCGCCTCATCATAAAACACTGTCAGCTGATGGTAAATGACTGCTGTCCCTGGTGCTGAAAGGCTTGCTGAATGAAACCACGTTGGAGTACAGTGTGTTTCATACCACGGCTCGATGAACTGTTTGTCCTTTGTTGTCCTGTCATAGCAAACAGACTGCTGTGGTTTGTGGCAGTCAATCCTGTAAGACCTGACAGAAATGTACTGCTTTTAACGGCCTTTACACGCCTGGAAGTCCGAGCCGAGGTTCGCATTTTTGTGACACTGTAAACATTTGATCCATTATATGAGTGCACTTAAGAACTACACGACATTCCTACAGTAGCTCCTGTCATCAACGCCTATGTGAGCTGCATCTCTCTATACCTGACATTGACTTGACATTGATCGGTTTGTAAAAGAGCACTCCCATCCTCTCAAAAAATAATTGAAAGATATGAGTTTTTGACTCTTTATAGTCATCTCCTCCAATACCCATGTAGTAATTTTGTTATATTGTACTGTAAATGGACAATCTGAAACCTACACTGTATATTTACCACCACTTAACAAACACCAACATTCTGAGTGCAGCTACCATCACTCTCTGTGGCTAATTCACACAAACATACTATGCAACGAGGTGCTACACTACTATTATCACTTGACGACAGCCTGCCAAAATTTTCTGTGAAGTCTGAACCATCTGACAAATATTTTCATGCCAGGAACAAACCAAACCATGGTTCAGTTTGATCTGGAGTGAGGTCTGACTCTTTGGTTTGGGGAGGTTTCACACCTGGAATTTTGGTTCAGACTGAAATGTCTAAAAGTCGGGATCAAAAGAGGTAGGTGTGAAGTTTAAATGGCTGCTAATACACCTTGCTAGTACCAGGTTGGACCCATTTTGCCTTCAGACTTGCATTAATTCTTGGTGTCATAGATTCAACAAGGTGCTGGAAACATTCCTCAGAGATTTTGGTCCATATTGACATGACGACATCACACAGTTGCTGCAGATTTGTTGGCTGCACATCCATGATGAGAATCTCCCGTTCCACCACATCCCAAAGGTGCTCTATTGGACTGAGATCTGGTGACTGTGGAGGCCATTGGAGTACAGTGAACTCATTGTCATGTTCAAGAAACCAGTCTGAGATGATCTGAGCTTTGTGACATGGTGCGTTATCCTGCTGGAAGTAGCCATCAGAAGATGGGTACACTGTGGTCATAAAGGGATGGACACGGTCAGCAACAATACTCAGGTAGGCTGTGGTGTTTAAACCATGCTCAGTTGGTACTAAGAAAATCTCCCCCACACCATTACACCAGCAGCAGCAGCCTGAACCGTTGATACAAGGCAGGATGGATCCATGCTTTCATGTTGTTTACACCTGATTCTGACCCTACCATCAATCAGGACTCGGATTACTACTGTATGTGTCTTTTAAAATGTCCATTAAAGTTCCAGGGTTCAGCTTAAGGCAAGTTAGATTCAAGACTTCTTTAGGGTCTGTGTCCACACAGTGGTTTTTTTTTGGCAGAAAAGTGGTGGCAGGGCACTGAGGAGTGCTTGTCCACAGTGTTTTACAAAAAAGTGCTTCAAACGCTTGATGTGCTACCTGTGGGTTTTGTTTCTATGACAACTATGACTTGACATTAACGTTAGCTAGGTAGCTAACGCAGTGTTACATTGACAGAGGGTTGATCACATAGTTTATGATAAAGGCACACCACTCAACAGCAACATCCACTGTCCGCCGGCCGATCTGCTCCCACAAATGGGCCTTTCTGTCTTCGTTGTGACAGTAGCCTAGCTAAAGGAGGATCAGTGACATCACCAGCACCTTTCTGAAAAGTCCAAAAATCTTCAACTTAAAGGACTTTGAGTGACAAAAAAGTTTCGAGCGAATGGTGCTTGTTCTCTAGGCAGCGGCATGCTGTTGCATACACTCTCTCCTCATTGGAAACCATGTAGACACAGGCCCTAAGACTTTTTTGATGCCACTTGGAACAAAATTCCACTCTTCCAAGGGCTGGTTCATGTCTTTGGGGCGGCTCTGGCTCAGAGGTAGGAAGTTCGGCAGTTCAATCCCCAGCTTCTCCAGCCCACACGTCAAAGTATCCTTGGGCAAGATAACCCCAAATTGCTCTGGGTGGCTGTTCCATCGGTGTGTGAGAGTGTATTTATGGTGACTAAGTAGCAGGTGACACCTTGTATGGTAGCCTCGGCCCCCAGTGTGTGAATGGGTGAACATGACTTGTCATGTAAAAGCGCTTTGAGTGGTTGGAAGACTAGAAAAGCGTTTTACAACTGCAGTCCATTTACCGTTTACCAACATCAGTTACTCTGGGTTACAGCCAAGTTTGCCCAAATGAACAGAGCTGGAATATATCTGGTGTTTGTTGGCAGGTTTTCTTGGTGATTTCGGTTTCTCACTGTGCATGTGGGATTCCACCGTCTTGATTCCCACCGTGCTGAGTTTGAAAAACATTTTGCATGAAATACACAGAGCCTCATATGCATTGGCCTCAAACCTCTACCAGCCAGGCCTCAAAATCTTGGTTAAATAACCAGTTTTCATGAATTTGCTCTTCCCCATGTCCTCCAGGGGACAGCTAGCTAACAGACAGTCGATCCTCTGCTCTGAGAATCCAGAAGGAAAACATGAGTGTTGCTTCAGTTATCTTTTTCTGCGTAAATTATTAAAAAATGTTACAAATTAATCAGAGATTTTACAATGCAACATTATAAAAGATAATTCATTAAATCTTGGCATTTTTAATACATTTGAAAGATTGATTTAAGACATCTAAAAACCAATTAAAGCCTTACTTTCAGATTAATGACTCCAACGCCTCTTAATACATTTTAATGGCCACAGCTATAACACTATATCCACATATATAATATAACACAAGTGTAATGTGTGTATCGACAGCCCTTAGAGTTATTTTCATCCGAGCACCAATTTGGTCTGCCCCCTGAGGAACCGTAGCATCATGCAATCAAGATTTAAAATGAGAAAACTGGGATCAAAGTGTCAGTCAGTTTGTGCAAATTAGGGGCCTGCTTGAAAAATTTCACCCCACTCGTAACAAGAGCCCTCCTCTAGAAGTGATTAGAGAGACGTGGGCTCACTGTCTGAGGTTGAGTCAAAACAAATAAAGAGAACGGCCAATTTGTTACAAGAGACTGGAAAAAGAGTGTTTTTTTATTTCACTTTTCATTAATCTAAAATAAACTACATGCATCAATATGTAGGAAGCGAATATTAAATTATTCTGTCTTCCCGTCACTGACTAATTCATGACATCTGTGATATGATTGAGCACATCAGAGGTTACTATTGCAGTTAAACACACAGTGGTTTTTCCACCCAGGATATTCTGCAACACAGCAAACAGAAGAATTTTGCTTTTAGCAGTAGAGTTTTTTTTGGTTTGTTTTAGGAAAGAAACTGGAGAGGAACTTGAAAGAACTCATATAGAGACCATCTGCTTTGTGTAGGCTGGAAAATATATCCATGTTATATCAATACTGTGATATGAAATTAGATATCATCTTAGATTTTTGATATAGTGATATTGTAAATGTTTTCCTGGTTTTAGAGGCTGCATTACAGCAAAGTCATGTAATTGACCCTTTGCTAAGTGTATACGTTTCTTCCCTGTTCCAAAACCAAAATCAAACCCTGAAAAGTGTAGGGTTAGCTAGCTAGCTACTGAAGATATAGCCTACTGAATGTATACACATGCTGCTTTTGCTCTGTAATGATTATAACAGTGAAACAAAGACCGACCCTGCTGTACAGGAACCAGTGAAGGGAAGCAGGGAAACTTTGCTGATATTCAACCAGCTGTGTGGCATCACAGTGTGCGCAGATGAACGTTGTTTGACTTCCTCTGGAGATCCCTGCCCCTCCAGTTGCTGGCAGAGGCACGGACGTGAAGCCAAACACTGTTCCTCTGCACACACTGTGATGCCACACAGCTGGTTCAATATCAGCAAAGTTTCCCTTTATATTCATTGTCTTCTGTGTGGATCAGCAGTGATGTGGTGGTTCACTTTTACACTGTGATCTGTAGCCTATAGTTGGGCTTTAGCTTCTAACTATCTTTGTCTTTTGAACCTGTTGTTGCTGCTGAGTCAGTTTGACATCCTGGATATATCCTTCAAACACAGACTGTAGACCCCTCTGTCTGCTTCTCTCTGGAATCACTGTTTCATTTTTCCAAAAATATCATATTCCTTCAGAGAGTGCAGTTAGTTACAGTGTGGGCTCCATGCTTACTGCGACAGCTTGTTGGACCATCACAAAGGGGCGGGGCTTAGCGAAAGGTTGCTTGTTAGTTCAGTATCATTTGTTTCAACTTGAACAGCTAGTCATTTCCAACAGGATTTAAATCATGCACTGTTTGGAATGTGACATGTTCATGTTTAACCAAATACATGTGACGAGGTGGAGGTCTTACATAACTCTCAAGTGATCTATTTAACGCAGCAGTGGAAAGCTTGTTGCCTTGAATGAGGTTTTGAAGGAGCAGAGTATATAATTAAGACTTACAACTTCACTCTGAATACTGACTGAAATATTATATATTAAGTGCTATGGAGAGTAAACGACTGGCACAGCACACAATGTCCAGGGTTTGACAGTTTTTAATAGTGGATGAGTCCCAACTCCACTTAATTTCTGACAGCCTTGCTAACATTTAAACAGTTCTTAAAATATAAAACCCTTCGTAAAACAGTAACTACAACCAGCAAACGCTATATATTCAAGGCGTGAGGCGACTGTTTATTCAGTCATCTAGTAGCTAACTGAATTACAGTCGAGATGAGAGCCAGTCAGAGTCCATCATAGCTCAATAATTTACAGTGATTGGTCGATGAGGCTACACATGGCATGTGCGCTCTGCAGTAATGAATCAGTACAACACGTTGGACTGACAACAGAAAACCAGAGTTATTTCTAGCCTGGAAATGTTGAAGACGAACAGCTCAATCACTCACAATCAGCAGGGGGATGTCTCAGGAATAAATCACAGCACTTGTGAGACACGACAATCAGTGCTGCTGGTCAAGTACAGAGTTGAAGTTTGTTCAAAGTTTAATAATCATCGCTTGAACTTTTAACATCAATAACTGTCATCAGAGGTTCATTGAAGAAAGGAGTATGAAGTCACAGCTCAGCCTCTCTGACTGCCCTTACAAAACACTGCGTGGATGGACTGCCAATGGATCACACTGATAGAGTACAGGCTAGATGTAGGATGGCTACAGGCTGAAATATTTATGTACAGTAATGCGTCACTGCTGGTCGATCATCTCCTCTACTGAGACGTATGACAGAATCTGTCTTCTGATAAGCACATCAAGTGTCTATTTTTTTAAGGGCGAATCAAAAATCTTGAAAGAAACCAGACCTCAGACCTGCTAGTGGCTCTGTTGGGCTGTGTTTAATACTGCTAAATACTAAAGTCAGCAAGCTAACATGCTCGCAATTGTCTGATGAAGGTCTGTCGGTGGAAACGTTATCTTAAGAAATAAAAATTCCAGCAATAAGCAAGAGAGTGTGCAAGAGCCCTTCTCTTTGTCTTCAAGATTGCACCTCCTTCAATACACCTGCTCTACAGTTGGGTGTGCACTGATTTTTCCTAAAACATGCTCAAAATTACAATGCCAACACGCTGATGCTTAGCAGGTGAAGCGTTTTCCAGGTTCACAATTCTAACTTAGGTTATTGCCATGCTAACAGTTTCTCATTAGCTCTAAACAGCAAAGGCTGATGGAAATGTAATTAGTTTTGGAGGTATTTAAACCAAATCCTAAGTGCTATATCGTAGGCAACTGGTCTTGCCTGAGTTCTGAAGATGTTTTACCGCTCTTCCAAGAGTCATTGAGGTCACATCATGTGTGACCTCACCGACTCTGTAAGGGTTCACACCCACAGAGATGTTAAATCCTGCGACTCTGCACCAGTCTGTTAGAACTGAAGAAGCCTCTTGGATGAGAGGTGAAACGTCCTCAAGAAAGTCCAGTTGCCTACGATAGAGCACTCAGGATTACCATGATCTGGATGACTGAGAACCTTCACCAACATTCACACGCTCTCACACACCAATGGAACAGCCATTGCGAGCAATTTGGGGTTCAGTATCTTGCCCAAGGATGCTTCCATCTGCGGACCGGAGGAGCCGGGGATCAAGCCGCTGATCTTCCGATTGGTGGACGAACTGCTCTACCTCTGAGCCACAGCCACCCCCAAGCAACACCAAATGTTTTATGTGCCTAAAACTAACCACACAGTAATCGCTGCGTTGTCACAGTATTCAAAATTGAAACCCAAAGAAACATAAAGTTTTAACATATGCGCTACATATGAAATTTTGCAGACACGTACAATGCCAACATTTAATATGGCGATTGGGTTTCAAAATTTTGTGCCAAAGTGACAGCCTCATTCAATTCAATTCAATTCAATTCAATTCAATCCAATTCAATACAGTAGAACTTTATTTACCCTGAAGGAAATTCTTGTGCCAGAGAATGCTTCAAATTACAGTAACACTAAGTATAGTAGCAACCATTTAACCTTCATAACCAGTAACGACCAGAAGAACTAGTGGGTTCCCCGGGTCAGGGACACTCAATTTGAGCCCAGTTTTAAAAAATAGAGTATTAAATATCTGGCCAAATATACAAATATACAAGATAAGAAGTGTTTTTAAGAAGCAAAAGCAAAAACCAGTGCCTAACAGAGCAACACACTGGAGTAAGATAAGTAAAAATAGACAGGCACGTAACCCATGCCATCATTACGATGGAGATGCTGGAGAAAAGTCACCATAGTCCTTAAATCCATCCTCTGAAAACAGTGGATAACTGTACTAAATTTAATGGCAGTCCATCCAAATTGTTGTTGAGATAGACGGTAGACAGACCAGCCAACAGGCCGTCACGGCAATCCGCGAAGCTACGCTGCTAACACGGCTTAAAGCACAGACCTTTGGCCTCACATTATACAACTGTAATAGCATGCTATATCAGGCCCAGCCTTTTCAAACAGAACAATTTAACGGCAGGTACATTTAGATGAAAACTGGAAGCCTATGGGCGAGTTCAATCCAGTATCGATCGCTTCAAAACAACTCAGTAATGGAATGGAATTGATATGAAACATTGAAGTAATAGAAAAGGACACTTAGATTACCACTTTTCCAGGCAGAAATTACACTGGTACACGTGTCAGCAGCCACTACACACACACATTCATATGGTCAGAACAAACCCAACGAAAGCCCCGTTTACACACCAGTACTCACACCACACCACACACATGCAGGCCTTGAACACACGTCATGTCTTCACCGCGGATAACAGCTGACCCTGTGACTGACTTGTTAAAGTGTGTGGTGAACACATCATCACCCCTGTGCGTAACACTGTGGTAGACAGGTTAATGATCGGTGCTACCATCACTGTCTGTCATGACAGCTCTCTCCCCCTCACTCGTCACATCTTATTACCACTGCCAATCATGACGCTGAGCGCTATCATTCCCACCTTTCAATCAAATGAGCAGGATAAATGGAGGATAGCACTTTTTTTTATATAAGAAAAGTGCTCCAGGGTCAACTTCATCATTTAAGGGTGTCAGTTTGCTAAATTAAAATGGCTATCACCTTTTCTTCAGCTAACTGTTTTCTGGAGGTTTTACAATAAAGAATGTCATGACTTGTTGTGAATTACTTGATGTTAAAATGTTGTGACTGTCGGCGCTACAAAATAAATTGTTTTTTCATCCCGGATTCTATTTCTTGCCCCAATGACCACGGATTGTTCAAAGGTGGATATTTGACCCACACGTCCTCCCTCCTGCCAGCACAGTAACCCATTTTGTGAATATTTCATCAAGGTTCCTTATTTACATTTCTAGGCCTGCTGCCCCTAAATTGAGGAGAAAAGGGTTTAAAGTTGTCGAGCTAACCGGCAAGCTTTGTGTATATAGACGGGTTTATAATGTCTTCATGTCATCCTAATTATTTTACCCCCAAAATCGTAGCTACAGAGTCTGCGTAATACCTTACCAGATATCCCCCTTAATCTTTGGATAATCTACACTAAATACAAATGGCGAACAATTTAAAAAAAAAAAAGCTGCTTTCTTGTCTATTTTGAGGAGATTGTTGCAGTTTATGGAAATTACTTGATCTGTTTTGCTAAGTGTACATTTTTATATTTAAAATAATTGGGGACTGTTCGTTATTTATGACAGGGAAGGATGTAGTGCAAAAAGGGGCAGGTATGCCGAATAATTTTTTAAGCACTGAGGAAGGAATTATGTTTTTTATTTTGGCTTAGAGGAGGGATATACAACTTTAAATGGTTGTATTTTGTACTAATTTTGTTGCAGATTTATAAAGGAAACATGCAGGTTTAGAAGGCAAGTTCCTCTTTAAAAATTACCAAAATTACGTCATTTATCATCGCTAGAACCTGTAAAAACAGAAATTATTGATGGATTTTCAAATTTCCGACAGTCCTTGGACACGTCATGTGTGACAGACACTTCCATCAGCAAAAAACTGTAACCAAATTTGAGCTTAATGTAGTAATACTTTATTAAATAACGTTTATATCTCATTTGAAATTTGGTAAAAAATGAACCATTTGCATTAATTAATCAGCATGCACGCCCAGAGTGAAAATCCAAGGCTTTTTTTTAACTCCAGGATTTCATCTTCAACTTTAAACTCTCAAACATTGATGGTAGAATTTTAGAAATCAAACAATTTAGTTATGGTGGATGGAGGGTCATACATTTTCCGCCAGTCACGCAGGGAGGCTCAAGGAAAAATATCTGTAGCTTCTAGGAGGGTCAAAATAAAATTAAAAAAACATAAATATATATATATATTTTTTTTTTTAAGAAGTCACACTCCAACCATCCCCTCCTCTGATAAATAAGAACAGTCCCTAATTTATAATTTAATACAGTTTAATATAAAATTTAAAGTATCCTAACAACACCAAACTGCATAGATTCTAGAGTAAGAATCAACAGCATAACTGCTAGCTACATTAGCTTTAGCAGTAGTAAGCTGGATGTTTGTTTTTCTCCAAAATGGCTGGAGTTAGCGGTTTTCCTATTTAATTACGTAAAATAATCAATAGAATTACTGTCAGTTAAAATTGCTATGTTTCATTTATAGATAAACTAGGGAAAAATCAATAACTAAATCTAGTTTTAGCTTTAGCTAGCCATAGCTAACTCTCCAGTTACCTTTCATTTGATATGCTGTTGCCTTAGCTGTTTGTCTGTTATTGCAAATCTTATATACCATGCTCACAGATGTATCTATATTTCTATGGCAAAATAATAATCTATTCTTTGAGTCAATATACTGTCTTTTGCTGCCACATAACAATGACGTGAGGGAAATATCACAAAGGTGCAGAAGATGGACAGAGGATGAAAATAAACATGCAGTAGAATACAGTTCATTCAGGTAACTCACAAAGGCACCAAAGCAACAAACACAGGAGAATACTCTCTTAAAGGGACAAAGAATTTCCCTCAAGACAGCAACAAGGCTAAAAATATTAAAGAGTGGGTGTGTTATTTTATACTTTATTCTATAATTAATACCTAAATGAAAACTTTTAGCAAGCATATAGACCTTAATTGGATTGACTGGGACTTCGTATGAGCAGATGTTCAATATTAAATGGCTCAGATCAGGGGCAAAAAAACTTGACGGGGACATCCCTTCTAATAAGTCATATATAAGGTTTAATAGAAATATTCAGAGTCTGCGTGTTTGGTTTTTCTTTTTGGTGGCCATTATAGGCCCGGACTTGACCATTTTGAAGAACTCTACTCATTTTTAAGGAGGCAGGAGGTAATGATCCACAGGTGAGGGGCATTATCATGATGAGGTGGGTGTGGTGGACCAGCAGGAGTGGGAGATGTGTGGACAGGCAGTCGGCTGGCAGGAAGGTGAGGTGGAGATGTGAGGTGGTATGTATGGCAGGTAGAAAGTGCCCACGGTGACACTAACAGAACGAACAGAGCTAACCAGTCCCTCCAGGATGTTGCGGCAAAAAAATCTTGAATTTGCAGACAACTTTGTCAAAAAATTGCAGCATTTTTTATGTGATTTTTTGCAGGAAATGGCGGCAAATGACAAAAACTGCAAGTCAGGAGAAAAATTTGGGGATTTTTTTTAACTACTGCCTCCAAAAAATAAGTCATATAATCATTTCCTATACTAACATTTGAATCAGTTTAACACATATTGTATGCATTTAAACACAGTGACAATTCTTATGTCAATACAGAGCGTTTCTTCATACTGCAATGCCATTAGCGCCATTTGATGACGCGTCTGATGACGTTTCAAATTACGTTGCATGCGCAACGACTTTCAGTCAGCCGGAAAATGCTGACTTTTGAAAAATTGCAAGGCCCCACATACATTGTGGACTTCCGTTGAATTTGCGTTAATTATTGCGATGGCAAGATCTCAATTTTCTGGGGGGACTGGCTAATGGTGTTAACCTTGGGAGCACCGGAGGTTGGCGCTATGCTTCCCCACCAAAGCCATTCTGCCACCATGGGTTGGGTATTGTGGGATATACACACACACAGGGACTCACATTCTCTGCTGCTGCTGCTACACTAATGTTCTGATTGTCACATACAGCTCCTTTAAATTACAAGCATAAAAAGCAGGGTAAGCCTGAAACATCAAAGTGTGTGATAATGTCAGAACTGTTAATTACATTTACAGGGAATGTGATAACCAACAAAAAAACAACAAAAACTTTAAAGATGCTTAAGTGTTATCTTTGATCAGAACTTACTGGGAGTTTTTTAATCTTAAAAAAACCACATGTATTTAAAAATATCTGCATCACAAGCAACGCTGCACCTGGCAATCCAATCAAAGTAACGCAGCAGATGAGACTGTTAGCCTCTCTAAGTCAAGTCAAAGATGCATTCTTTCTTCCTGAATTCGTATGAGCTGTTAATAAAACACAAGTGAACTCTTGCCCCCATCAACAAATCTGCCTGATAATCTTCTCTGTGACTTGGCAATTATCTCAGTCCTTGACCTGAGAGGAGAGGAGGAGGGAGAGGAAGAGGGAGGGGAGGAGGGAGAAACACGGGATGTGGGCATGTCAGTGTATCGGACTGGGAGAGCCAGTGGAGCCGTGGGATCCAGAGATCTCCGTGTCTGGCCTTTACTGAGTGCGCTCTGAATGAGCTCATCAATATTCATTGACCCGCTCTGGCTAATGTCCCCAGCGACGGGCAGAATAAAGTTGCAGAGGTCGCACACTTCACAAGGGGAGAGAGAGGCGGGGAGAGCGCGGCAGAGAATGAGCGATGCTGAGAAAGCGAGCGGCAGATGATAAGAGAGTGCAGGTTTCCGACAAAATGAGAGCAAAGGGAAGCAAACACCAAAAGGGCAAAGCCTCGGGGCCTGTGGGGGGCTGGGGAGTTTATTACGGCTTGAAAGTGAAACACATAAAACATGCAGAGGAAACATAAGCGCAAAGATAAAGACACGCACGCCCGTGGAGAACAAACAAATGCACACACACACACACACACACACACACACACCCTTGTGCATGCAGAGTAAGACATGACAAGATGAGTGCAATGACAAACAAATACAGCTTCTCTAACCTCCCTCTGTATTTGTTATGCCTTCCCGTGCTCCCTCCCTGCAGTCTGGGAGTAGATCCACGCTGTATAACATGACACCTGAGTATACACATTGGTACACGCCTCGAGAGAGGAAGAAGAGGAAGACAAGAGACGGGGGAGAGCTCTGAAGACAAAACACAGGAGGGGAGTGGTTAGAAGGAAAGAGCAGATCAAGGTTAGGAGGGAAGAACGAGCTTATAGCTTGAAGCCATGTTGACACACACCTGCTTGACATGACGCCACAGCGAGAGACGTCAATATCAAGTGCACACACATAAGCAGCGTTAACAGTATATATTAATATTAAACCCAATTTGTGCCGACCTCTCCTTAATTATGCATGCGTATAGGGGCTGATGAATATTCAGGATGTGTCGAAGGCCAAGGAGAAGGGCAGATGCGAAATGATGCGAGGTGCAACACACCATAAACACGCTGCTGGACCAAGCGGCAAACCTTAGGGTTGAGAAATGAAGCCAACGCGGAAGTGCTGAAAACCGCAGTTCACTGAATGGCCACTTGAGGCTTGCTACAAAAGCGAGTCAATCTCCACAGACGCTTTTACTGTTAGTAAACAGTATGATGTTTTGGGGTGGGCGGGGCTTAGCTGGAGGCAAAACGATTCTCCATTGATATTAGCTAGCCAGCTAGCAAGTTCTGTTGGCTTGTTTTAGACAATGGAGGAAGATGATGTGAGTGGTGCGTTCAGAAATACTCATTGAGTGTCGGAGCGCACTCTGGCACAAACTGGACTGTTCGGAAATTCAGAGCGCTGTCGGAATGTACCGTTCAGTTATTGTCGGAGAGACGGAGCAGCAGAGCATCGAGCGGAGTGAATGTGTGATTAACTTCACCGCTCATTAATGCATGTAGAAATGCATGAACTTTTATATATCTCACCTGTTGACAATTATTAAGGCTCAATGTTACACATAATTAAGGGCCTTAATTCGCTTCTCAGTCAGATCCACCTGGATCCATCCTTCGCTCCTCTACATCTTCAGCCTTTCATCCAAATTTGTTCACTCCAAAAAAAACAAGATAGCGATGGCCGAAAGGCTGAAATTGAGGCTTCAAAACAGTATTCCACAAACCAATGGATGATGCCTCAGTGGCTACATCCATTATTTCACTCAGTCGATATGTTTGAACCATCCATCCACTCTTCCACCCTATGCTGACGTCTCGCTCTTCATTCTAAGGCCGTTGCTCTGAGCGTTAAAAAATGACGCCGCCTGATGTGTCTGATTTTGCCGATTAAGGGTGCCTCGGTGTGTCAGTATCTGAAGCCCAGGGCCGCTGACCAAGCATCAGTATTTGATGAGTTGGTAGTGAGATCAGGTAAAAACACATTCAATCAGTTGAGATGATTTAAATGCCTTAAATGTAACATTTAAACTACACACACGGTTTCAGATGTAGATGTGAGAGGATGTTGAAGTGTGGATGCACACACTCACACATGCGCTCAGGCTGAATCACAGCAGTTAAAGTAAAGCCTTTACCAGGTGCTACAGAGCAGCAGAGAGCTTGCCAGAAAAGATAATGGTGCATGAGTGCCCCCTCTTCATCTCAGATTGTACCGTCTTTCTCCCTCCTTCTCATCTGGCTGTGTGCTGCCCACTCCTATCACTTCAGCTGTCCTCAGGCTCTTTTCTCCTTATTCCTCCTCTCGTCTGTCTCCCTCTCCACATCCCCTCTTTTCTTGTTTATTTTAGAGCACTGCCTCCTGTCTGCTGTTTTCTGACTGAATCATCAACGATCCCGGCGAGATGACAAAGTGTTGTGCTCTCCTCTCCTGACTCCGAGTTAAAAAACGGAGCATAAATAAAGTTTGCACCAAAGGAGCCGGGAGGGAGAGATAAAAGCTGCCAAAACAAGTGGAATTATAGCTGCGGCTTGGCTATCACGGTTATGACCCCTGACCTGTTGCATTAGAGTGTGGCCATAAGATAGCTTCCTCAACCCCATCACATTTATTATTTATCTACTTGGAAGGAGACTTCGCTCTCTTCCTCTCTCTTCTTGTATAACCCTCTCCCTGCAGTCCAGGCTCATTCACTTTCATCAAACAAATCTCTCTCAGCTTCCCTGTCCAGGCTTCTCCCCTCCACATGGCCTTCACCTTTGCTAAGCTCTGTCATCTTTTTTTTTCAACACAATCCCTGGTGGGACAATTCCTGAAGTTCTCTTCCACTTTTTCAACTTCTCAAACGCTGGACTGAGACAGGCCCTCCGCCCATTTGTCAATATGTAATATGTGAGTGTGTGCTTGTGCACCACAGGGGCAAAAAGGCAATGATCAGCCGCAGACGAAACACATCGCTCTGTCATCCAACGACACTCCCACTTACATTTCTGTTTGTATTCCTGTCATACGAAACAAATACTGTAGTTACGACAAAATGGCTTGCCATCCATCTGTGCAGCTCGTTTTGTCTTCTCCCATTGTGATTCTTGGACGTGTGTCAGGGCTGAAGCTTATCTTCTCACTGTGGTTTTGCATACTTCAAACTGTGGCCTTAATATTTAAATACACGGCAGGCAGGTGGAGTGGGATTCATTAAAGAGTGGCAGGAAGGGGAGATGCACACAGGCACGGAGGTGGATATTGATAAACGCATGCATGCTCACAAAACTCACATTTCAAATATTCTTTCGGCTTGTAACACCTCATGTAAAACACAAACACCATGTGTTTATGAGGACTGTATGCTAATGCACACGGTCTGTCTCTGTGTGCATGCGTGCGTACGCTCCACCCCCGTTACATCGTGTCCAGAAATTGTGGTTTTCTGTAATTTTCTGCTTAATTGGTGCATACACAATGAGAATAAACATCCTGTTTTTCTACAGGAAGAGAAACAAAGGTGGAGTGAGAAACTACAAGACTGACAAAGAGACCAAAAGGGACACAAGGGAAAGAGACAGGAGGACTTTGATTTAGGTGTGTCGATTATGTCTGGATGTCTGTACGACCGTAAATATTGTTGGCCATTAGGCCTGTCATGGTAATAACATCATCAGCTTAACGAGGTCAGCAAAAATTATAGAGGTCATGTCCATATACCGACCAGTATTGCCTGTTGTGTTTACATTTGTTTGTTTACATAAAAATGTCAGCAACATTATAGCCAACATGATGCCAGGATAAACAGCAAGGATTTCCAGACCATTATAAGACTTGGCTGCAGTGCCTGAGCTGAATGAAGAGAAAAACAAATCTATGCTGAGACACATTCTGCTGTCATTTCTAGTTATTAATGTTTCATTTATTTATTGTAAATTAACATTTTTCCAATATATGAGTATTCCAAAGAGTTAAAAGTCTTGTGTACTTCATTATTATGCTGTTATAACATCATGCTTTTCCTGTTAGGCGTCACGGGGGGGGGCTGGAGCCTGTCCCAGCTGACACTGGGTGAGAGGCAGGGTACACCCTGGACAGGTCACCAGACTATCACAGGGCTGACACATAGAGACAGACAACCATTCACACTCACATTCACACCTACGGACAATTTAGAGTCACCAGATAACCTGCATGTCTTTGGACTGTGGGAGGAAGCTGGAGTACCCAGAGAAAACCCACACTGACACGGGGAGAACATGGAAACTCCACACAGAAGGGCTCCCCCACCCTGGGGTTTGAACCAGGAGCTAACTTGCTGTGAGACGACAATGCTAACCACTGCACCACCGTGCCGCCTTACCATCATATCAGTGTCATTAAACTGTCTTAAAATGACGATAACATTGCTTGTTGCAGTTTCATAAAACTTAGCCCGGGCTATTATATGCTTAAATCACTGAACTCATCAGGCCTTTATTTGGGACAGGCCCTTAATTCCTTTTACACAAAACTGTTGCTCAGCAAAGACGAGAGATAACATCAGATTGTTTATTTGAACCAGTGTGAATATTTCTTGTATAAAAATGAAGCCTCAAATAACATGTCATTTACAAATCATTCATTTGATCTTGTTCTAACAGACAAGGCACCAGAGAGAGAGAGAGGGCGTTATGACACTCTTTTTACAGCATTCGAGGATTACTGCACCTGACATACTGACCCAACACCACTTTATCCTGTTCAAACAATACTCACAACTTGGATTAATTTTTATGAAAAACCTTGCTGATTCTTACGGACTAAAGGAATCTGAATAGCTCACTGGGTTATCTAGGAATGGACCTATATTCTGACTTTATGACACCTTCAGAGGTAATGTAGGGAGGCACCACTTGTTTTTATGTCATGCTGCGAAATAAGAATGAATAACAGTCTTCTCTGGTGCTCATGGTCTCAGTAAAATTTGTATGTGCAGTTTCTATGGCTGACTAATGCTCGCTCAAGTGTGTAGCCAACAAACTTTATACATCCAAAAATTTCTATAAAAATGAACTGCTTGGTGACCAGAGCAGGCTTCTAATTGAGACAGGCCTTACTTTCTCAAAATGTGTAGCCACACCAGGCTAGAAAAAAGGACTAGGCTTTTAATCGAAGTTTTACGGTATGTCTGGAATAGTATGTCGTCGAAAAATTTAGCACTGTACAGCAGCAGGTATACAGAGTGATCTGAGTAACAGTCACATGTTTTTGCATACCTCATGCATCACAAAACACTATCCTACATATCTGCATTTAACCAAATCTGTCCGAAGCAAAGATGCGATGGTAATCGGACTGCATTTACATAGGGCTTTTCTAGTCTTAGCGTACACTTAAAGTACACGCTATATGCAGTATATACAGTACATGTTGCCACATGCCATCTGCTCATTAGATAAATATTCACATGCAATCACAGCAATTTCAGGTTCGGTATCTTGCCCAGGGACACTACGACATGTAGACTGGCAGGGGCCAGGGATGGAACCACTGACCTTCTCTGATTGAAAATGGCCAATCAGACGGTCTCCTGAGCCACAGGAAACAATCGAACAAATCAGAGAAAATTAGAATTACCACCTCATGGTTGTAAGGCTCCGTTAACCAGTGAAGTTGCAGTTTATATCCATGTCATACTAGACTCCTGTGTGTCAAATATGGATGCAAAGAAGCTACAAAGTCTAAAACATGGATGGTTCACACACATCTTCAACACAGCAACACATAAGATCTCTACAATCAGCACAATTTCAAGATGGATACCCCAGATTAGTGTCACCAATTCCATATCTGACCAAATGTCTCCCCTTTTGTTCCTGATATGATGTTGAATAAGTGCCGGAAAACATGATGATGTCACAGTGGGATGCACAAGGATATAAAATGCCATAGCTTCATCATTATATCTTATTTTATTGGACATTTGAGTGAAATGTGGTCATATTTAGAAGATGAATTCTTGAGTTATGGCCAAAAATATGTTTTGTGAGGTCACAGTGACACTGACCTTCTAATCAGTTCATTCTTGGGTCCAAGTGGACGTTTGTGCCAAATTTGAATACATTCCCTGAAGGCGTTCTTGAGACATAAGGATGAGAGAATGGGATGGATCCATAGACAGAACATAATGCCTGCAGCCACGGCGGTCGCCGCCAGGAAGGCATAAAAATCCAAGGTGGACAAGAAAACACTCCACGCCTCTGAGAATAAATTGGATGTGTTTGTCAAACTCAAAATCTCAATCTCGATCTAATCAAACCTCCAACAAAATTTTCAGGCAATCGCAAGAGACAAAAAAAAGCGCAGGGCATTTTAAAAGGTGAATAGAAAAGAAATGACAACGTGCCTCTGGAAAGTCAAGTAAGAGCTGAGTCGGTCGGGGTGTGGGATCTGGAGGCTGCAGAGCTGCAGACTGGAAGCTGACAGCTGAGTGCAACTACAGAGGCTGCTCTGCTCTGCTCAGTTCATCCATATTAGATAGACGACACACTGCAAGGCCAAACAGCACAGCACCAAAACAGGGTGTCACAGCAAATGATCCATGACATTGACTGGGGGGGAGAGGGACTTGTAGCATGGATCAGCTATCACTGTTGATGATCTTAGATGATGACTTTTCATGCACACACGCACACACAGGGTGATTTTTCCTTGTAACCTTCCCCTATGCCCCGCAACATTTAGAGCGCACACAGGTGTGAAGACCTTGATGCAAAGGCTGGGCTATGCTCTCCCCTCTTCTATCACTGTGTGTGTAGTTACTGTGTGTGTGTTATAGCCCTGATGTGGTCATTAATGCTAGTACTGTCATGGGATTTAGCATAAGAATTACCATCTTCTCATTAAAACATCGTGGCTACAGCAGTGAGGGCATTACATTAAAGGGTAACTTCAGTATGTTTCAACATGGAGCCTATTTTCTCACATTTTATGGGTACTGCAGTTTTTTAATTTAACAGGCTGCACTGTACTCACTCAGGGCATTTGTGCATTGTCGCTCTTCATCCACCAACAGTGTTTGTTTTTGCCACTGACAGGCTCAGGTTGTTATTTTAAGTGTCTGACAAAATTGTGGAAAGGATCCCGACAGAGACAGAACTTTTTGTTAGAGAGTAAGATCCTTTTTGTTTAACCAGAAACAGCCCCAAAACCTCTGACGTCAAACCCACCAGACTCCATTTAAATAAACAGTAGTTTTACTAGTATGAAACACGCTTCATTTATGGTTGACAGAAACAAAACAAAACCCACAAAACCCCTAACCCTAACCCTTGGTTCATCTTTCTATTGTTCCAACAATCACCAACTATGGTTTGGCTGAAACAAACCCTTAATTCACCCAGTTAGATGTGAAAATATGTTGTCTCTATACATGCTAAAATGACTGTTTATTTAAATGGACTCTGGTGGCTTGGTGGTGGTGGTTTTGGGGCTGTTTGTGATTATTTTAGAGATATTTTTAGGGCTTTCTTGCCTTTAATAGGTAGGACAGTTGTTAGCGCGAAAGGGGGAAAGAGAGGGGGGACGACATGCAGCAAAGGGCCGTAGGTTAGAATCGAATCAGCTGTTACTGAAGGACAAGGCCTTTGTACATGGCCCTGGATGTGACAGCTCAAGTTTCTTAGGTTCTTGTTTTTTATTTCAGTCATTCATGTTGTTTCCTGTTTTACTTTGAAACTCACATCTCATCTCGTTTCAGATCACTTCACTTCCTGCCCCTGTGTGTCCCCCCTCTCTTTGATGACTTCACTTGTGTCTGATTGTCTGTCCCACCCTGATTAGCCTCACCTTGTCTCATTATCCTTCCCCTCGCCAGAGTAGTTAGTGTGTGTCTTGTTTTCTCTCAGTGTCTTCGTCTTAGCTCATTGTGTGTCTAGCATTCCAGCCTTTTGTTTCCCTGTGTCCTTTTCTTGTTTTTTGGATTTAGCCTGTTGATTAACTCTGCCTCTGCCTCATCTCTATTGGATTTTTTAACCTTCACTGATAATCCTTCTGTGTACCGAACCTACCTTTCGACCAGTAAAGACTATTATTTTTTGTTATTTTCGTGCACTCTCACCTGTTTCTGATTAAACATTAAGTATCTTGCTCTCAAACAAAAGGGCCTATCTCTGTAAGGATCCTTTCTATAACGTTGCCAGACACTTAAAATAACAATCTGAGCCTGTCAGTGGCAAAAACAAGCCCCTTTAGTGGACTTAAATTGATGGTGCGAACGTGCCCTGAGTGGTTTCATCGCAGCCTGTTTTGCTGCTGTCATCTGCCATCGTCTCTCTGAACACTGCACCTATTGTAAAAAAAATGTTGTTCCCCTTAGTCACTTCAATAAAAAACTTGTGTGAGAAAATGTGGTCCAAGTTGAAAAATACTTCAGTTACCCTTTAACAAGTCTGTATGCACACATGCAGTATAAGTAGTAGTCGCCACCTCTTTGTCTGTGAAATGCCATAAACAAATGACCCCGAGTATATTGTTATTAGTGGCATAAAGGCCAAACTCACACACACAGACAAAACAGACCCTCCAATTGTGACAGTGGTGACATTTGGACGCCCTGCTGTTATGACTAATCATTCAAAATGAAGGCACAAAATCTATCCCTGGCTTCACCTCTCACATACACCCTTCCTTTCCTCCCGTATCATCCCCCCCACCTCCTCCCCACTACCTAAATGTCAGCATTTCAATTGGGCTCATTAATACCTCCCTTTTTAGGCGACTCTGTGTGTGTCTGCGCCTGAGCGGTGTGTTGGGATGCTGTGGGAGGGAGGAAGGATGATGTATCGGAATGGTAAGTGGCCTATTCTCTTTTTCTGTTTCAATATCATCTCTGAATCTTTCTCTCTCTCCGTGTATGTCTCCGGTCCATCATTATTTCCCTCTCCTCTCTAATTCCTTTTCTCTGTTTCCCACTGATCCATCATCGCTGGGTGTGTGCGAGGCAGCGGCTGTGAATCATGCAGTGGCCTTTCGACTGACACGGCCCGGCCTGACCCGGTCTGGACACCACTGGGCTAAACAGCATCAATCATAATAGCATCTGTCTGGCCCTATCACAAGGCCGGCACGCTGGACTGCATGTGTGTTTGGGTGTATTATACAAAAACGCCACTGTATATGGATGAGGATGCAAAGAGAAAAACATTCAGACAGCAGATGCAGGCAGGCGGAGGGGAGGAGGAGGCTTGGACAGCCAATGTGAAAAGAATACAAGACTTTTCAGATCCTAACAGACTGTGAGGATCTGAGGATTTCTTGACGTACTGTCAAAGAGGTGTGCGCACAAGGCAATGAGGCAAGGATGGAGGATTACACAGTAAGTGAATCAGATCTGTAGGAATACACAATGCAGCCTTGAAACACAGGCAACTGGGTTATCAGGAGACTGGCGAACAAAGAGAGCTGGAGAACCGATAACCTTTGAGCCAAATCAGCTGTGATAATTACAGATACTGGACCCTGAATTCAGATTCTGTCTGGACATCATGACGCCTCTTTCCAGTTCAGGTCAGATTTAAGAAACCTAGTAATGGGTGGGGAATAATTCCAAAGGTCAATCCTCAATATCTGCATTAAGACTTCATGGTCAAACACAACATACCAGGAGTCCGGTGCACTGGGTGGTAGTGTATTACGGTGAATGGACGGATGATACGATGGATGGTATGATCGTAAAATGGATTGTACAATGGTACGATTGGTGGATGGATGATACAATGGTATGATGGTACTATGGGTGAATGATACAATGGGTGGTACGATGGTATGATAGATTGTACGATGGATGATACGATAGGTGGATGGTACAATGGATAGATTGATGGTACGATGGGTGGATGGATGATACAATGAATGGTACAATGGTATGATGGATGGATGGATGGATGGGACTATGAATGGATGAATGGCGTCATGGTATGATAGATGGTACAATGGATGGATGGTACGATGGATCGATGGTGCGATGGATGATACAATAGATTGATGGTACGATGGATGGATGGTACAATGAATGGATGGATGGTACAATGGTGCGATGGTATGATGGATGGTATGACGGTGGTATAATGATGCGATGGATGGATGGTACAATGGTACCCTGCTCTGCAGTGTCCCTCTGCCTTAAGGAGCTTTGTAGCATCTTTCAGCTCATTGATTTGGTTTTCCGCCCTGCAACTTCTAATGTTTTGGTTCAGTCATGGTCGAGTGTCATTTTCAGCTGCAGCAGACAGCTTTTAAAAATAAAATAAAACATGAAACACTGTATATTACATGCTCAGCACCAAATGGCAAACTAACGAAGTTAGCAACTAGCTGGTGACCACATTGGAGCATTTGGCTGCTAAAGAGCCAGATATACTCCTCAGGAGTTAGACCAAAGAACGAGCTAGAAGGAGAGTGACTATTGGACAGGCACAAGACTCCACATGAATGCCAATGTTGCTTTGTACATGGTGGAATGTGAAGGTATAGGCAACTGTTTGCTAACACCTTTACCATATCAACTTAAACTGTGATGATATGTCAGCGTTGTGTTTACAGCTCATCTCAGCTGCTCCCCGGTGGCTAAAAAATCTGTTATTGCAGGTTTACATAAGGTGGTTTAAATTAGTCCCCTGGTGACACTGATGCACAGGCTTTAGACTAGGCTGCGAGCCCTGTTGTCAGAGATCTGAGAGCCGGCTGGCAGCTTAACAGACAAAAGTGAGCGGCACCAAACAGGGACAGACATATTTATATTTAGTGTATTATTTACATAAAGTACACACTGCACCATGCTGTGACCCATCAGACAAAGTTATAATAGCAGCTCCAAGCATACAGATTGTAAGATAATTCACTTTGACTTGATGAATATGCTTATTTACTTTTTACTTGGTGGTACTGAGAACATCAATAATGCTCTCATATCTGTACTGCTGGCTACAGCCATCCATCATACCATCCATGCATCCACTTCACCATTTTACCATCCATCTATGTTATCATCAAACCATCCATCCATCCATCTATCCTTTGATACTGCTCTCATATCTGTACAGCTGGCTACAGCCATTCATCATACCATCCATCCATTCATCCATGTTATCATTGAACCATCCATCCATCAATACTGCTCACATATCTGTACAGCTGGCTACAGCCAACCATCATACCATCGTACCATCCATTCATCCATTTTACCATCGTGCCATCCATCCGTCCATCCGTCCATCCATCCATTTTACCATCATACCATCCATCCATCCATGTTATCATCGAACCATCCATCCATCCATCCATCCATCCATGTCATCATCAAACCATCCATTCATCCATCCATTTTACCATCGTACCATCCATCCATTCATCCATGTTATCATCAAACCATCCATTCATCCATCCATCCATCCATCCATCCATCCAGCCATCCATCCATCCATCAATACTGCTCTCATATCTGTACAGCTGGCTACAGCAATTCATCGTACCATCCAATTCTGTTTATAGCACTAAAGAAAATGCACGTAAGAACATTTTAATGTCATGGTTTATCAATGTTGAGACAATTTTTGATACCTTATATGCTACTTGGTACAAGAGTAGAAAAGTACTGTATCATTTATAAGTTTATTGTGTTTTCTTGTGAAAAAAGCATCAAATATAATTGAGTAAACACAATACTTCCCTCTGAAATGTCGTGAAGTAGAAGTATAAAGTAGCAGGAAGTGGAAATACTCAAGTAAAGTACAGTTACCTTAAAATCGTACTTAAGTACAGTACTTGAGTATATGTGCTTAGTTATATTCCACCATTGGTGCTATAGCTAAGCTAACTGGTTGCTGGCTGTAGCATTATATTTACTTAAACAGATATGAGAGTGCTACCAACCTCCTCATCTAACTCTTGGCAATACATCAAATAAGTGACTTTTCCCAAATGTCTGATTCCTTTAAGTGCCTCTGAGCCGAGACACACAACTAATGTCTGAGAGGAATTAAAAAAAAAAAAAATCAGTAATTGAAAAATAATTTTCTTTTTCTGCTGTGACAGATACAAATATGTTCTTGTCTTGGCTCTAAGTGTTTTTTCAGTTGACCCTATTTGCTTCTGTTCATTCTGGTCTGACAAGCTGCCAACTGCCTGGAAGGTCTCCAACCAAAGGAGTCACAGCCTGAGCTAATGTTAATAAATCCATATCAGTAGTAGTACTGTAAGTCATATCACCTTTTGCCAACAAAACTAATCCTGTTGTATTTTGGTTTATTATTCTGTCTGCTTGTTCCATCTGCCAGATGGTCAGCAGTCATGCTCAGGTCACTTCTGCAGGGCAAATAAAGTGAGATTCAATATTAATGGAACAAAGTCACAGCAGACCAAAACCACCCCGAGGTAATCATTTTTTATTAGGACTGGCCGATATGGCTTATAAATAATAGTGCAATATTTGTTAGGCTATATTGTGATATAGCCTTAACTACTGTAGACTACTAAACTACGGAATAAAGTACTGTTACAATAAAGGTAAATAAAGCGTTGTTGCAATAAAGTCAAAGTACTGTTATAATGAGGTTAAATAAAGTTCTGTAATTATTAAGTTACATAAAGTACTGTTGTAATTAATTTCAATAAAGTGCTGTTACAATAAAGTTATATAAAGAACTGTTAAAGTTGAATAGAGTATCGTTGCAATAAATTTAGCACTGCTGAAATAAAGTCAAAGTACTGTCATAATGAAGTTAAATTAAATTCTGTAATTATTAAGTTACATAAATTATTGTTGTAATAAACTAATACTGCTATAATGAAGGTAAATAAAGTACAATTGTAAAAAAGTTAAATAACGTACTGTTGCAATAAAGTTAAATAAAGTACAATTGTATAAAAATTAAAATAACGTACTGTTGCAATAAAGTTACATAAAGTTACATAAAGTGCTGTTGCAGTAAAGTTAAATAAAGTACAACTGTAAAAAAGTTAAATAACATACTGTTGCAATAAAGTTAAATAAAGTACGGTTATAATAAACTTACATAAAGTTCTGTTACAATTTAGTTAAAAAATGTACTGTTATAATGAAGTTAAATAAAATGCTATTATAATAAAGTTACATAAAGTTCTGTTTTATAAAGTTTTAAAAAGTACCGTTACAATAAAGGTAAATTAGGTACTGTTGCAATAAACTTAAAAAAAGCACTGCTGCAATAAAGTTTGATAAAGTACTGGGAAAATAAATTTACATAAAGTACTTTTGCCATAAAGTTAAATAAAGTACTGTTTTAGTAAAGTTAAATGAAGTACTGTTAAAACACTGCTGCAATAAAGTTAAATAAAGTACTGTTCCAATAACGTTTAATAAAGTACTATTTTAGTAAAGTTTAATACAGTTAAAATAAAGTTAAATGATGTACTGTCATAATATAGTTATATAAACTATTGCTATAATAAAAGCTTTTATTGTGAAGCACCCAGCTGGTCTCAGGTCAGAGGTGTTGATGTTCCTGCAGTGATCTTGAAGCTTCTGGTCATGTTAGCAGTTAGCGCTAAGTTCAACCGCTACAGAGGGGCCAGTAAACGAGAGGGTTTATTCACTGGGACAAACTCACAGCTCTCCAGTTCATATATTAATATATAAATAATATTTTCATGCCGTGCTGGTGCTTTATGTTCGTGGTCTGAAGCCCTGCAGATACAACACACACCTCGCTTTAAACACTATCGCCCATGAGAGGGTGGTCTGACAGGACAAAGGAGTGTGTGGGACATTTGTGCTACTGGCTCATCTTAAAAAGCTCACATACAACAAGCTATGATACATAAAGTATAATCAATATATCGCCCACCCTTAATTTGTGTCCCTGGCTGTATCCCACTATTTCCCCCCAAATATTCATAATCTGTCTTTTCAGAGCCCACAACTAATTACTTAACTTTTAGCCGCCTTGTTGTACTTTAAGTAATATCCACATTTCTGCATCAATCTTTTGCCTGTTTTCAATGAAAAAAAGAAAAGATGAATATAATGCAAGCCTGGAGTAATGTCTGTCATTTATCAATGACAATTAGCCAGGCTGATTTGTAGCATATTAAAAAAGACAAATGACAGCCATTTTGATTCTGAATAACGACTTGATCCATTAAAAACTTTAAAAAAGACAACCTGTAGTTTCGTCCCCTCTCATCTGCTCTCTAATTAATTAACTCTTTTTCTTTCTTAGAATTACTATTCCCCAAAAAACTTTTGAAATATTAGTTTCCTGTTTCTTAATTTGCCACAAAAATAAATAATAAAAAAATAAAATTAATGACTGCCGAGGTCCCGGAGGGCTCTGTGAATGTGTGTGTTTTTTTCTCTTTTGATCCATTAATGACATTTTAGCATTGTTGATACGGAGGAAAGAGAGCCAGCAAGGAAAACAAGAGAGGTAGACTTTGCACATCAGAGAGAGGCAGACATACGGAGGGAGAGGGAGAAGATGAGAGATTCATTTCTAAGATCAAAGCGACGTTTTCTTCAACCTTGTTCAGCTACATCTCCTGAATTAAGACATGAAGACAGTGGGTATATACAGTATTCCCAGGCATGTGTGTGTCTGCGTGTATGTGCATCTTAATGCATGGAAACTTGGAAAATTTCAGAGTGTAAGGTCTGTGTGTGCGTGTGTGTGTGTGTGTGTGTGTGTGTGTGTGTGTGTGTGTGTGTGTGGGTGGGTGCATACAGCTATTTTGCAGCTGCCTTTGATCGCAGACGACAGCGCTAATCAGACGCCTTTGTCAGAACAGCAAACAGACAACAGCAGAAAAGAAGAGATGAGAGAAACTCCAACTTAAACATACTACTGGTTTCAGTTTCACTCACAAACTGAGGCTTGACAGCGCGGTTGTCATGGAAATCACAGCAGGCAGTCCGTCTGTGTGTGTACGTACATGTGTGTGTGCTGCACGGGAGGGCTGTGTTTGCAATGAAAGATGGATACAGTGGTTTGTGTGTGTGTCTCTCAGGCAACCAGTGGGACACAGTTAGAAGGGAATTGTGCTGATTAGTTGAGGGACCGCGGAGGACAGACGGGGAAGAATACCAACTCCCTTCCTTCCTTCCTCCTTCCCTCCTCTGCCGCCTCTGTCAGCGTCTGACTTCACTCCTCTCTGCTCCTCTGTCCCTCTCTCTTTCTGCTTCTAAGCCGACGTGATGAGGTCAGACAGGGGCACCGACACGTCTCGGGCATGGCCTCGGGGCACCAACATGAGTGCCAGCGCTGCTTACGGGTGGCTACCAGCCTGGCCAACATGATTACTGTGCCACTGCTTTCAGCGGGGCAACAGCCAGCAGAGACAATTAAGTGTCGCTCCAATTAGGAGGCGAAATGCGATAAATAAAAAAGAGTGAGCGCATGTGTGCACCAACGTGTTTGGTCATGGGCACACGTGTGGAGATGAAAAATCGTCCCCACCAACAAAAATCTAAAATAATCGAAATTAAATGAGACATTTGGCTACGAAAACCCTGCTCACGCGTTTAAAGGGCCTTTCAGTTGCCTTGGGGAGAAACAAGAGAAAGTGGCACTTCATCTGAAACGGGTCTCGCTGTAAGAGCAAAGAGACTCATTTCAGATGAAGTTGATTCATCTTTAACAAGATTAATTAACTGATCCCTTGAATGTACACTCCCTTAAGAGCGCACGTGTGTGTGTTTGAGCGAGTGTGTGTGCGCCTCGTCAGAGCCTGCCAAATGTCGGGAGTGCACCCAATTAGTTAAAGAGTACGGGCCCACACACCTGTCTACCTGCGCTGACAATGGCCCACGGCTGCACGCATACATTTACACATTAATTGACCAACTCGGGCCATTAATTAGTCAGTCAGGAAACTTAATGACTAGCCACTCAATGGTAGGTAACACCAGGGAGGGAGGGGAGGGGAGGGGAGGGGTGGGTGTGCAGGCAGAGCCACACACACACATGTGCAAACACTCAGCATGCCTGAACCCAGACATATTTAACACTACTGTAAATTTACAGAAGCTTTAGGAATGCTTACACACATTTCTGTGTTGGCATGTGTTGATTTTATATTTACATAAATAAACAAACATATTTATCTCCAGTAATGAGGCTAAAAGATTTTGGATCTGGGCACTTGCACTTGTGAATAACCTCCTAAAGTATCCTTGCAGCAGAATTACATTATATACAGCTACAAACTCAAGAGAGAAACATATCTACACAGTTTCTGATTGGTCTTTGTCAGTCACATGTGTGGATTGTGTGTGACATCACCGAGGCGCCATTTTGAAGGTATGGGTACAGTGAGTGGTTTAGTAAACACCACAAGTTAATAAGTTATAAACCAAGGTGAGAGAATACCAAACCAAGATAAACTCACCCAGTACGTCAATATTATTAACTATCTTGTTTCAGTCGCGACCACTTAAGTCAAAGAAAACTTCATTTCCATTTGCAGTTTTATATTTGGCGGTATGACTCTGTTCTGGGGCCTCTCTGCCCTTCCTCACGCCTACGCAGAAAACCTCTTCCACGCGCCTACGAGGAAAGCCTAAGGCAGAGAGAGCAAATCTCCCTGCCCTTCCATGCGCCTACATGGAAAGCCTGAAGGCTAAGAGAGCACACACACCTGTCTGCCCTTCCACGTGCAAATGAGGAAAGCCTGAGGCAGAGAGCCAAACCTCCCTGCCCTTCCATGTGTCTACATTGTAACTCTAAGGCAGGGAGAGCAGCAGCAAAGACCCCTCAGGAACAGAACAGAGCAGCATCAATGACAAACAGAAATGACACTGATAAGTCAGACACAGCATGAAAAGGAGGAGCTGGGGTGGAGGCAGGTTGCAAAGCAGCTTGCAGAGGAAGCAGCAACAGTAGGCAGGTCAGAGCAGTTTAAATAGGGCGCCCTGAATGAGATTCGTCCAATTGGTTGCATAGAAAGGAATCATGTGATCTATCAGTTGACTCCCTTCCATCAATCAGCTGCTCCTGATGTAGCTGGGATGTGAGCTGAGCTTGACATGGTGTCCTGCCTGAACTAACGCTATAGTCAGTTTCTTTCACATCATATTAAATATGAATGCCTAAAGTTATTTATATTACCATTACTTCATATCACTGAAGTCTCCTGCTAAATGTGGCTTCATGTTTCACTCAGCAGAACTCAGATTTAATAAATCAGCAGTTATAAAAATGTGTAAACTGTGTTGTTAAGGCAGAGAGGCAGAGCAGGAGCTGGGAAACATCATGTTCATTCACTTTAAGGAGCTAAAATTAATACTGAATTATGTTGAATGTTCGCCAAATGAGTTCGAGTCTGTTTATGAGTTGTAAGACATAATAAATCATCTTTTTGAAGGACTAGATTTTTACCATAAGCAATCGGCTCTGTTATATTTGATTGCAAGGCGAGCTAACTGCTAACATGATTGGTTACAAAGGAAAACAACCAATGCTGTGATAAAGAAATCATCACATGGTCAAAACGATGACCCATTTTCCATAGAAAAATCCTGATTATATTTACTGCTATAATGCTTTAAGGTAAAGCGAACACAGAGAAAACACAGAATGCCTCAAAAATGGCGGTTAGACCCACAATGCACTTCAGTCTAAGTGAGTTTTACGTCACCTGATACAGATACAGAACACACCAGAGTTCCCATACCTTATTAAACATCAAATTCAAGGACTTTTAAAGGACTCTCCAGGTCTTCTTTCCTCAAATTCAAGAACGTACCACGGCATAGTTTAAGGCAGTGGTTCCCAACTGGTGGGTCAAGGTCCAAAAGTGGGTCGTGGACCCATTCTGAATGGACTGCAAGCGACTCGGTGAACATGTCAACTTTGTAAAAAAAAAAAACACCTTATATTGGAGTACAGTGAATTTCTGGCTCAGAGCTTTTATTTTGAAGTGCCATTTCCTGCTGTAGAGTGAGAGACTAACAGACAGAGACAAAAAACTAGTTAAACAACATGGCCAAACACAAGTATGACCGTGAATGTTTTTAACTGTGTGGACCTTGAACTAATGACTAAGGAAATTTGGACCCTGTGGCTGGACCAGTTGGGATCCACTGGTTTAAGACAGGAGCTCACAGATGACGATTAAAAAAATTGTATTTACTGATGGTAAATAAAACAAAATAAAATGAAAAGAACTTCGGCTTCTATTCTTGCACAAAACATAAAGACTCAAGCTTTTTAAATGATCCATGTCCTTTTATGGCCTTGTGACGCCTCTCCCACTGTCTTGGAGGATGTTTCAGCCAACCTCATCAGGCAGTTGGCATGTATTTGGAATAAAAAAAAAAAAAAAAGAAGTCACAAACTGGCTGAGTGAAAGTGACAAGTAGGGGGTACAATGGTGAACAACAACAGTGTGTGTAGGTCAGCGAAGTCAGTCATGAAAGCCATGCATTGATGTGTGTTAGGTGTGCTGTGGAGGTGTTGAAGGTGCAAAACCAAAAAGCAATGATGCAGGATGGATGTCTGCTCTAGGACGGGAGAGAGTGAGTGAAAACATGAGGTGGCTTTTACAGCCTGGAAGGTCAGGGTGAGCTCAATCAAGGCAACAACCCTCCTATGTCAGCCAACTGCCTGATGAGGTTGGCAGGAACATCCTCCAAGCTGACGAGAGGGGTGTCTCAGCCTTGAGTTCTTTTTTGAAATTCAAATACTTACAAGGATTTCAAGGATGCTTGACTCACATATGCTCATATTAAGATGCACAACTGATTTTCTAAGATCACATATTTGTCTAGTCTCTACAGACTCTATAAATACACGAGTGTTTGCAAAGGTCTTCGACAAGCTGAAACTCCTTCAGAAAAGTCTGTTAGGAGCAATCATGAAAAAACATTAGTAAATTGTATTCTGAAAACTAATATTACTCTTTGTTGAAGATTTAAACAGAGCATCAGTCATTGATGGTTCAAATAAACCACCATCATGATCTCAGCTCTTTAAACAGCAGTGTTAGCATCAGCTTCAGCAGCAACAGCAATAAACAAACATTAACTACGTCTCACTGATCCCCTCAGCAGCTCACCACTGTTTTTACAGCTCAGAGCCCATAATGGGAATATATATGTCAACATTCACATGTTTCAAGATGGAATGAGTGAGTAATTTATCTCTCCTCTTAACATATTCACTACCCCATTTCTACCCTGCTCTCTTTCCACTTATCTCTTCCCTCCATCCCATCAATTTCTAGTACCTTCTCAAAATTTACGGCCCAGCATTTGATGTTATGACCTTGGAGAAAAAGAAAAGAAAAATCCAGACATCTGTAGCCTCCTTCACGTCAAGTACCAGTGTTATGTTTTCAGAGTGCTTGGGATTAAAGTTCTCAAGTAATGTATACTCGACATCTCTGAAAGCCACAGCCTGTAAGTGAGGGGGCTGATGAGTCATGGCTGCGTGCGTGCACGTTACCTCTCTGTCTTTGAGGACTGCCTGAGTCCTGTAGAGCAGCAGGAGACGGACGTCGCTGTCTTGGAGGCTGAAGTTGCTCTCCAGGATCTGCAGCACGTCGATCCGAGGCCGCACGGGGAGCGCAGCGTCACCGCAGAATGGGTGCAACCAAGCCAAGAGGTCGTCTGATGTCACGGTGTTGTCACTGAGAGAGGACGGAGAGAGGGGACAGCAGTCAGACAGGCTGAGTGAGGCAGAGATAAAGAGACAGAGATAGAGAGGTAAGGTGCAGAGGTCCTTCTTAAAAGAGTCAAAGTTATCGAGTAGCTAGAAGCTTAATTTAAAAAGGACATTTTCTACCACAACATGTCCACATGATTTAATGTTCACAAAATACTATTTTAATTAAGGGTGCTTTCACACCTGCCCTGTTTGGTTCGGTTCAATCGAACTCAAGTTTGTTTGTCCCCCTCAGTGCAGGTTCGTTTGGGCAGGTGTGAACACAGCAATCACACTCAGGTGTGCACCAAAACAACCACACCGAGACCTTCTTGAAGAGGTGGTCTCAGTCTGGTTACAAACGAACTCTGGTGCGGTTCGTTTGTGGTGAGAACGTGTTCCGACCTGGATCTGAACCAACTGCAGTCACATGACACATTGTTTGGGTTAAACATGAGCATGTTACAGTCCTGGAGGATTATTAATGTGCGCCTCCTCCTGTACTGCCTTAATATGCACATTCAGCACATCCAATGCATCAAAACATTGTTTTCTAGTTGGAGCCGCGCCTCGTTTTCAGACTGTATGCTTTGACTCAAATGAACAATGACAGCAATATAGTCCACGATGAGCAGCGCTAAAATCAACCTGCGTAGTTGTCCCTCCATTGTGACATTAGAAAGTGTCACATTTATCTTGCAAGTGTACTCTTCTTCAACGTTTTCTTTACTTCCTGAATTTTTCCCACGTGGAAATTCTGACCAATCAAGAGCAGCTTTCTCACACAAGGCATTTGATCTGGTCCGCTTGTAAATGCTGCCGTGAGAACACGAACCAACTCTAGGCAGTTATACAACTTTGTAACAACATGAGTCCCTGATTCAGACCAAAGCAAGACAACTCTAGGTCTGAAAGCACCCTTAAATGCTCCGTTTTAACACCTGCCAAAAAAAACCCCAGTCTGCCCTGATTGGTCAGCACTTCCAGGTTTTCTGCATCTTCACTCTCAACGTCTCTGCACAGTCATTGCAGCCTGGGAGTGACTGTGATGGAGTCATAACCGAACATGTTCCAGTAGAAATATGATCCAAAATCAGGAAGAAATTAGCAGCATCCAAAACTTTGATTTATTTTACAGATTATCTGCCTCATGTACTACTGTCAGGATATAGTGACAGTTTCAGCAAATATGACATAAAGCTGTTGTTTTTAATTAAAGGTTACCATCTACAGCTTTAATTAAGAAAATAATCTAAAGACTAATAGATGTTAAAAATAACTCTTAGTCGCAGCCCTGACACAGCTTAGAGGAAACAGCTTTATGCATAACCACCCTGACAGGCAGCAAACGAGGAGTCATTTTGTCACAGATCCATTTGTTTTACTTTGATTTGTTTGGCCGATGGTCGCAAAAGAGCTGACCAGGGTACAGCAGGTGCTTTCCAAATGTTGTCATCTACAAAAAAAAAAAAAAAGGCTACCAGGCAGGTTGGCAGGTGCCTCTTGTTGATTCAACTACCACACAGACATTTTACTGGCATTTGACTCCCAGCAGGTGTTAATTTCAGGCCTTGAACAGAACTGAGAGAGAGCGGCAGAGGAAGAGAAACATCTTTGAAGCGTGTTTGATTAATACACGACACACACTGTGTGTGGTTTGCATATGTTTGTGTGTGTGTGAGGATATAGATAACCTACCCACTCTGGACGTTATTGTGCACAGCGGTCACCATGGCCTCCAGGACCCTGAGGGGTTGTGGGTAATTTGTCAGGGCGTCTGGGTCTCCACTGAAAAAACAAACCACATCGCAACAATCATCTTACATAATACGCTAATTAGGATAACATTTTCAAATTAGCACAATACAGAGGGACAACAACTGAGAAGAAAAAAAAAGAATCAAAGGCTTCTCTTCTCAGGGACAGTGTTAGTTAAAAACGTGTCTGGCAGCGATTAAATGTTTGAAGCCGACAAAGCTTTGTTAAAATTAACCATCATGAAATTATTTAAAGTCCTGGAGACACAAAGCAACACTAAAAAAAACATTTAAACCCGTCACCATCACCATCGTTACGAGCTCCGTGAGCATGTTGGTGAATCTCACCACGATATGTAATAACTCTACGTTAAATGTTGATTAAAGACGTTTCCCTTCTCAAATAAAGGAGATTTAATGTCACGTAATAGTAGGTGAGCTTTAATGTGTGATCTCTCTGCAGCGTCATTAGTGTACACCCCGGTGTGGCTGTGGGTTCTGCTGCAATGTGTGTGTGTGTGTGTGTGTGTGTACTGTATGTCGCAAGAGGAGGGCTATTTTTCACAGAGACAGAAAGAGGGGAAAAAAAAGGGTGATTTCCCTCGACTCTACTCCGCTTTGCTGCTGGGCTCATGTGCGCACACACACACGCACACACATATATACAATACACATACATACACATACAAATGATCTGGCAAAAGCTGGAAAGACGACGCAGCGTTTTCTTTACTGCATTTTACCACTTACATTTTCTCTTCAGAAGACACACAAACACAGAGCGGTTATGACAGATACAAAAGATGGCCATTAGTGTGAGGCTCAGGTATGCCTGCTGCGCCAGACTGAAGGCTTCGGGAGAGCCAAAAACAAGAGCGGCTCATTCATACCTGCCAAACACAATGCTGCGAGAGAGCCCTGCAACCACGGACACACACAACCGCACACACACACACACAGACATACTTGAATGTATTAAGGGATATTCATATGCAAGAGCAGAGTGACACGTTCAAGGGAAAGAAAACCTCCAGTGAATACATAAGGCTGTGTGCTCCCTGAACACACTCACATGTCACGCACGGACACAGGCAGAGTGTGTTCATGTGTGTGTTGGTGTGGGAGCGGAGTGAGATCTGGAGGGGAACAGCTGTATCAGGCTGCATTAATTATAAGAAGATAATGAATCAGAGAAAGAAGGGAAGCGTGCAAGTGTGTGTGTGCATCGGGGATTGTGCCCACATGTCTACTTAACGACCAGTGTGCGGGTGTCTGTGCACGTGCGAGAGTATTTTCTGGTGTGTGAGCGTGTGTGCGAGTGCAGGTGCCATCTATCTGCACCATGCGCCATTGAGCAGCCATAAAGAAGCGGGAAATGAGGCAGGAATATAATCAAGGCGATTGGCACTCATTTATCAAGCCAATCGGACGGCCCGACAATATCTGGCCCTGTCAGTGAAGCCCTGCTCATTGGTGTGTCAGAGTTAGCACACCAGGTTCAGAGGACAAACAATGAAGGAAAAACGACTCTGGAAATATGCCTCTAATTAAAACCTGTGCATTTTGTTGTTTTTGGAAGTTAAAGGTGCAGTGTGTAGGATTCAGGTGGATATACTAGCAGACACAGAATATAATAAATGTATTTTCTATAGTGTACAATCACCTGACAATTAGAACCACTGTGTTTCTGTTACTTTGAAAATGAGCCGTTTATATCTTTATAGGGAGCAGGTCCTCTTCCAAGGAGTCCACCATGCTGCATCATAGGGGTGTAAATCACCAGTTTCATCATGATGTGACATCATATTGATGCAATAATTGCCAATATTACAAAGTCTGCCCCAATTCGGTTTCAATTCGATGTAATTCAGGGGCCTGTGATCAATATGAGACGATATTATCTGCCCATAGAACAGCCTGTTACAGAAGAATCTGCCACCACTTTGTTTTTTACTTTTGGCCATAAAAGAAAAAAAAACAAGACATAAATAAGGTAAATAACCACTTAAATGCAGTAAAGTTTACTTTAAACTGACTCCACAAAGATATATTACACAGGGCAACCTTCAGGGCTTTCTGCCAGAAAGTCCTTCCTGGAAGTAATCTTTTCATTTCAACCCAAACTATTGTCTTTTTCCTAAAACTTAAGCACTATCTGGTTTAAAACCCTGAAGGCAAACTTCTCCCAACAGCCATAAAACATGGATTAACAGTAAGATAGTTAAACGTAAGTATAAAATTCAGCTCAGTGATAACTGTCAAGCTTCAGAGACAACACAGTAGTTTTTTATTACTGACCCCTTATTAGCTTTAGCATGTTTACATTGCATAAATTAGCTTTTTTCCTCTACTTAGCACAAATTAAATGTAACATTATTATTTTCTAACTCAGGTTAGAATTTCAGCCTACATGCACATTTTTTTCAGCTGAACATTGTTGATACAGAGCAGCTGATGTTGCTGTAGTGAGGAGTTAGCGGAGTGAGATGCCCGACAAGGCAGGTAACGTTACGTCGTGTTTTATCTCATAATGGTATTGTTTACATACTCCATGTGCTCTGTCTGTTGACCTGTACTTTCTCCGAAAACTGAAATATTTCCACACTGTTGATTTATTCCAGAGTGAATAACATTATCCTCATTGTCTTTCTGTCGGATACTTGCCACCTGCGTGCTGCAGTTTGATGGTGATGCAGACTTTCAAAATAAAAGTGTATCCCAAAGATGATGATATGGATCGATGTTTTCACTTTGTATAGATGACACTGGATTGTTGATCATTGAATCGACATACTGATCCAGATCAATGGATCATTACACTGCTGTTGCATTGCCATGTTTATGCAGTAGCCCAGAACCAAACACTGTCTCTCAATAGGGTCAATCACATTTTTGCGTTTTTCACACCAGCCACCGCAGTTAGCACCCCCTCCCCTGGAAAACCCCACTTTTTAAAATGTGAAACTGCTTTATTCACTGTTTCACATGTTTAAATCACCGGGTTTGTTTGTTTTGGAGAGGTTATCAGAGAACAAGGTAGGCAAACTCTAGCAGGTGCTGAGCTAGCAGCCCATCCGTGATGAGCTAAACAGCAAAACACAGTTATAAATAGGACCTCTGGTCCATTTGTTTAGAAGAGGAAGAGACCTCTGCAAATAACTCAGCTCCTGATTAAAACCTCCTGAACGCCTGGATCCTAAGTTATCAGAGGAAAAAGGTGAGCACACATTAGCAGGTGCTAGGCTAGTGGCCCTTCTACGATGAGCCAAACAGCTTTGGAGAAACACTGATTTGTAACATGAAACTGCTTTATTCTGTGTTTTTATAGGTTTTATTTACCATGTTTGTTTATTTTGGAGAGGACGAGACCTCTCTCATAATGTGAGTCTCCAAATAAAAACTGCCAGAACAATGAACACTGAAGCAATCATAACCAGGAGTTCACACTTGGCACATGGGAGGAGTTTCAACTTGTTGCAATCTGCAGTTCTCATGAAAACAGAAACCATGAAATCTTATAGTCCTACAATATCGAAGTATTTTCCATTGCCTTAAAATCTCGCAGCTCTGCAGACATGTCTGCCTGAATCATCTCTCCCTTCCTTTTGAAAGCAGGGAGCACGAAGACACCAATAAAATGCTGTGAGTCCAACTCCCACGGGCAGCTACTGTAGATTCAATTCAACACTTGAGGCATTTGTTTTGACAGTGTTTTTCTCACCAACATGCTGAGCCCAAAGTGGACCAATATACCCAATATTTTCAGATAACAACCAGCACAGATCAGGTAGTAGGTGGTGTGTTCAGGTGGTTGTCAATATTTAAGAATATACATCATAAAGCCTGCTTTTGAGTCAGATATAGCTAATTCTCTTAATCTGACTTGTTTTAAAAATGCATATATTTGTACACGCATATGTATGTAATCTTACCAGACAGGTTTACAGAGGTGCACGTAGATGATAATGTCATTTGACAAGGCGCAACAGTGAATCTAAAAGAGATTCCAGTAAGGAAAAAGGGAAATACACGTACTAACCTGACAGCTGGATTCTTCCTCCTGCCTTCGTTAGGTTTGTCACAGCGGGAGGTATCTTTGGTAACACACAGTGCACAAGCCTACAGCGGTGTCATATTCTTCATAACTCTCCTATTATTAAACATTTTCTGACCAAGTCACAGCAAACAGGAGGACAATCTGCCGTTTCTGACCACACTATGGTCAAAGGAGGGTGTACAGTAAAATCCTGTCATCAGCATTCACACTTTCTGCTGCATCCTAGCACCACATGCAGTCCCCTCTTTAACTGCCACGACATCACTGTGGCAGCAATACCGTCAAAGAAAGCGAGTGACATCTCTACCACTATGCCGGTGAAAACACAGGTGATGTCCACCAAAAATAAACCGTAGCTGCGAAGGCGAGTGTAGAATTTAAAGGTATACTCATAGACTGTGTAAAACAATGGAGTTGTGGCATAAACAAGGCTCAGATATAGAGTTGCACATGTACAGGTCTTTCAATCTCGAGAGAAAGTTACAGATATTGTTATAGTCTAACAAACAGGCTTTGTAGTTACTGTAGGTACTTCCCGTCACTTAAGCTGCTGTTTCCTGTTATTCAGACAACCAGTTCTGGGAACAATTGCTTCTCCTCACATGACCGAATTTGGTCAGGCTATTTGGCTGAAGTCACGTCAGGTCATCGACACTATAATGAATGTAGCTGCCGACTCTTGTTTTCAGGCCTCGAGTTTGGAATTTTGGCCATCGTCATGTTGGTTTTTTGGAGCCAGAAGTGACCATATTTCGACGAGAGGCTGGCACTGTGAAGGAGCCAGCGATGGATCTGACTGAGAAGCCGAGGTCACTATTGGCAGACAACCAGTCACTCAAAGTGACCACGGCTTTAATTATGCGTAACGTAAGCCTTAATTAAACACAAATGGGTGAGTTATGTAAAAATTCACCACACGCACAGTTGTCATGAATGGGTAAATTATCTATAGCGACCAAATTTGTTTGTTTGGACGAGGCTGGATTGACTCTGTTTTGGAGTCAGCCTCAAGTGGCCATTAGAGGAACTGCAGTTTTTGGCACTTTCACATTGGCTTCGTTTTCAGCCCTGCAGGTTGCTGCTTGCTGCATCGCTGTGGTAACGTGGCATGAAATGAGTGACATCTGTACCATTTATGATTTATAACCCTGTAAAAACACAGCTGATGTCCACATAAATGAACACTAGCTGCAAAGACGGGTGTAGAATTTAAAATGTTCTGACTTGTGAAACAGGAGATGTGACTTTGGCTAGATGATGGTGAAGACTGCTAGAAAATACGACTGCATTGGTTTAGCAGCACAGCCTATAAGAGCAGGGAAAAATATAATTCTCACTATTTTAATCGTGTTCCTGTGTTAATTGATCATTTATTTCTTGTTATATGCGAAATATATATCAAAAATCAGTATCAGAGTATTTTTACATGAAGGTCCCTGTCATTTCTGTTTCTGTAAAACAGTTTAGTTTATAACTCATCCTCCATTCAGAGGCGTTTATAAACTTAAATCCCATTGAATTAAACTTTGGGCAACTAGCTAGTACGGGTGTAAATCACATAGTTTCTTTGGACAACAATTCATATTTGCCGATATTACAAGCTCTGCCATTCTATGAGTTTGATTTGATGCGATTCAGGGGCCCGCAATCAACACATAACATATGCAAGAGATGATTTCATATGCACATTTAACTCTGTTACAGATGAATCTACGACTGTTTTGCTTTTGGTCATAAAAGATAAAAACAACACATATATAATGTAAATAACTGTAACCTCTGAAGTGCAGTAAAATGTACTTTAAATTGACTCCACTAACACATTAAACAGCACATGAATATGTTTGCCTTCAGGGCTTTCTGACTTAAAGCACTGACGGCTAACTTCTCCCAGCAGCCATTAAACATGAATTAACAGCAACATCATTTCACAAAAGTATAAAAGGCAGCTCAATATTAACTGTTTAAGGTACGTAGACGAAACAATTGTTTTTTGCTAGTTACTCATTATTAGCTTCAGCATGTTTACTTTGTTGTTTCAATTTTGGAAATCTGAGAAGCAGACAATTTTTGTAGCTGAAGGAATTGGGTAATGTTTTACATTAGAGAAAATTAGATTCACCCTGTCAAACAGAGAGGGACTCGTTGAGAAGATCTAGCAATCATACGTTGATACGCTGTAATTTCTGGGATAACTTATGCATGATTTTTTTCCTTATTTGTCATACCACCATTGTTCCTTTTTTCTTTGTTTTCTTTTGTTTTCCTTTTGCTGTTGGTACAGTTCTTTACTGTCTTTACACTGCTTTGCAAAAGTCAATAAACAGATGTTAAATTAAAAAAAAAAAAGCATGTTTACTTTATTTCGCATAAATTAGCCTAGTGGCTAGCTTTCTCGACTCATTACTTAACAAATTAAATGTATTATTTAGACTTTTTCTCACTCGCTGTTTAAGTCACTGTATCACCTGACAGAACAGCTCAGTTGAATTTCAGCCTGCATGTACTCTTTTTTTTTGGCCGAACATTATTGAATTGCTACATGAAGTTAGCAGAGTGAGATGCTCAGTCAGGCAGGTAACATTACATTGTGTTTTTTTTCTCGTATCTGCACTGTTTACATACGACATGCGCTCTGTCTGTTTGCCCGTATTTTGTAGGCAATCCAAAATATTTCTACACTGCTGATTTATTCCCAATAAAATAAAGTTATCCTCATCGTGTTTCTCTCGGCTGCTTGCCCTCTGCCCACTGCTGTTTGACGGTGACACAGACTTTCAAAATAAAGGCGTAAAGATGACGATATGGATCGAAGTTTTCAATGGGTCAATGGATGGTTACACCCCTTCTAGCTCACTACACCGGTCATATAAAACCGTACCGTAGTAGTAGTGGGTTGTAGTAGCTAAGGGATCAATATAAAGAGAGGGAGGAAGAGATGTGTGTTTGAAAACTTTGTTTTCATTTCCAAAACAATATGGCGGAGGTCTAATTCATTCATATCTCCCTAGTCCTCCTCCTGATCTTACAAGAGAGCCGTCCGCTGTAGCTCTGTATGATGCTAAATTCTAAACCCGCCCACTTTTTAGCGGTCCAGTCAAATGCAAAGGACTTGATTTAAAGCCATTTTGTGAATATGCACTGCTCAAATATTCTGTTTCATTGGGAAATATGCCGCAGTACAAAAGCTAGAGACACTCTATCTTCTGTTTCACTGGGATTTTAAGTCAGCTTCTCTCTACAGGTATGTGTATGAAGGATATTTGGTCATGTAGTATATTTTTATTTTATTTATTTAACACCTTGACCCAGAAAATTGAATTATTTTAATGTTCTTGCAGCCTAAACAGGACATTTTCCATTTTAATTCAATGTTATTAAAATAAAGGTTATGTTAATGTTAAAATTTCTTATTTAGTTTAAAGTGTCAATATGTAAAATGTGTTTTGTGCACACAGAGGTCTTGTCATCACTGTGAGGTTGCCAGGCAACCAGCGGAGACTCCAGGAAGTCACTGTGCCCAGCAGTACAACTTCTCATTACATTTTGGTTTTGTGTATGGATTACGTTGTTCAAACAACATGTTAATTATTGCGCTTCAGAGGCGCTGGTAGCTTTATTACTGAACTGAGGAGAAATCCAGGCCAAGAGTTTTTTCCCCGCTGCCAGTCTTTATGCTAAGCTAAGATAAGCTAAGCTAATCTCCTCCTGGCTCCAGCTCCGTAGTTAGGGCACAGACATGAGAGTGTTATCGATTTTCTCATCTAACCCTCGGTAAGAAAGGGGAAAAGTGTATTTTCCTGAATGCTGAATGATTACTTAAAGTGTGCAGCCGAGCTCCTCTGTGTCACTGTGCATGTTCTCAGTGGGAGGAGACAGTGTAGGACAGGGACAGTGATAATACCTGAGTGCGGCCACCACTCGCTCTATGGCGTCGTGAAGCACTGTTTTAACAGACAGGTCCAGGGGTCCAACGGCCACACGCAGAAGCTCCCCAATACGCTCCAGAGGCTCCCCATCAGTTGCCATGGTGACTGCCAGCTCATGTACTTTTGACCTCTCGGATCGGGACAAATCATAGAGTTGACTGTAACTCTGGAACACAGAGAGAAAAAGTGTGAGTGCAGAGATTTTTGACCTGATAGTGAAAATATTTCAACGGGAAATAAAGATGAAACTCAAGGAAAGGGGGCTAAAACACAACGTACAAGCTCACAGTCAAAAAAAGAAATAAAGAGACAAACACTTCGTGATGTAAGAAGGCAGAAAAAGAATTTCAGAGATGGGAATTGAAAAAAAAAAAAAAAACGAAGTGGAGTGTTGTGTAGGAAGTACAGAGTTTAGTGAGTGAAGTTTGTTGTTGAGTGCTTGCTTCTCTACAGATATTAACCCAGAGGGCGGAACTGACCTGAACCTGCTCACCTTCTCTGCTCTCCCGCTCACCTTTGCTTGTTTTTCTCTCTTCCAATAAAAAAGGGCTGAGAATCTCAACCTGGAGGGTCGGAAATGGGGTTGTGTGTATATGTGTGTGTGTGTGTGTGTCAGGCAAGTGTGTGTTAAAATAGATATTCCTTATCTTAAAATCTTTTCAAGATAAAGAATCACCAAAACTATTTTCAATAGCTGAAGTAGAGGTAAGTGACAACATGAAAGGGCTGGATGAACCTGCAGGCAGCAGGTATCTACAGAAAATTAAAACTGAAGTTGATGTGATCCATACAAAACTTCCCTCACCTTGATGGATTTGCCTGTTGTGGACACAATAGTCGTAACAAATTACCTCGTCCTCCAGACCTCCTAACATTACTAACGATGTTGGTGAAGGTTCTCAGTCATCCAGGTCATGGTAATCTTAAGTGCTGTATTGTAGGCAACTGGACTTGCTTCAGTTTCTTAAAGACGTTTCACCTCTCATCCAAGAGACCTCTTCAGTTCTACTGGACTGGTGCCGAGTCGCAGGCTTTAAATTCTGTGTTTGTGTAAACCCTTACAGAGATGGTTTGAAAGAGAAGTGATAGAAACCACCTACATCAAACTGGAACGACCATCTTTAAACAGAGGAGGTGGCCTACCACACCACTTATCACCCACCTACAGTGCAGTCTTGAGATCCCTCCCTAGACGGCTTAACACCCATTCACACCTGGGCCCATCTAACCCTAACGACACACATGATGGCCAGGTGGGTCAACAACTCCCATGTGACCTTAACGACTCTGTAAAGGTTCACACCCACACAGAGAATGAAGCCATCTACAACTTTGCACCAGTCCGTTAGTACTGAAGAAGGAGGTTTTTTATCCACATCTGCCCCTGTTTGTTTTGTTGTTTTAACTTCATACTTTCATGCCCTACCATTTTTGGGACTTGACAAGGCCTTTGCTTTTTCCTAATTTGATTGATTTAAACGGCCGTAAACAGCACAAATCATTGGCTTTTCTGCATTGATGGTGGTAGTGCTGCCCCCTAACAGTCAACCAAACATTAGTCGACCAGAAATGTAATTGGTCAAGATCTCATTGGTCGCTTAGTAGGAGAAAGAAACAAAACAAATGTCAAACTCTATTAGGAGCTGCGCCTTGTCAAAGTAGATCAAAACCTTTATGACTGGACCATGTGGGAATTTAATTTGAAAGGACAGACACAGGAAGTGTCCACGCTCAGCAGTCAGACAGGAGTCAGGTTAATTTCCAGGGCTGGTACCTGTGGTTATTACACAGGCTAGTTAATAACATGTCGGGCAGGAAATCCAAAGTGTGGGATCATTTTGAGAAGGTGAAGGACCAACCCAAGGTGATATGTAAACTCATCTTCATTGGTCCACTACAAACATGACGTATCATGGAAGTAGCTACATGCCCATTAGCCCACAGCGTCATTAACAGGCGGCTCGCTCAGTGTGTGACGTGCACTTGTAGATAAAATATAGGCCTATATTAATGAAGGTTCATTAGTACGGTTTGTATTTCTCTGTAATGTAGCACAGTGTTAACAATGTTACTGAGACTATTCTTTCTCACACCTTCGTCCCCGCTATCGGGACGGTGCACAGATGTGTAACGTCATGTGCAAGAAGCTATAATGTCGTTCTTTAGATTTTATTCCTCCATATGCAGAGCTCTTACCTTTAAGTAAACATTTCACCAAGGTGCATAGTGTCAGAATAAATCCTGTTCAAAACCTCTACCTTAAAGCAGCTGCAAAGAGCTGTGGTCTGAATGTGCTTGTCATTGCTGCAACCCAAGAACGCTCTTGTTGACACTAATGGTCCCTCTTGAGCTTGAGATTCAGGACTTCTAAGGCTGGTTGATAGGGGCAGCTCCACAGTAAATAATGGACAAGTATCACTGGGCCAAAAAAAAAAAAAAAAAGTCTGCAGCTACTGTAGTCACAGCAGTGAAAACCTGGAGGTGTGACAGGTTTCCAAGTAGCAAGATGCACAGTGCTGCTGGTAATGCATAGCTACTGTAGTAATGCAGAGTTTTGTTGTCTGCCAGGGGAAAGACAACAAACAAGGACAGGTGTTGCTGTGTCAGGTATCATTTCGGTGGCTCGGGTATCTCAGGATGGCAAACTTTTAAAAAACTGAAAGCACTACTGTTTTAAAGAAATCTTTGCACCCAACATATTCATTGGGAGGTGCTGGGGGAGAACTTTCATTGATTTTCTGTCCACTCTGAGCAAAACATTGACATTCTTGGCATTAAGTCAAGCACAATCAGCACTGGCATCGGGCGTGCACAAGGGTGCCTCTCGTCACCTCTCCTATTCTAATATTAATTGACAGGATATTCATGACGGGATATTGATATTCATAGGATATATATTAAAGTCATGACATATGGACATCATATTTTTGAGGTGATATTACAGCCATACGCAAAACATCAAGGCCTGACTGAAGAGTTATGTTGGGTGACATTTGGGTAGCATGACTGCTTTGCCTTGCAGTGTGTGCAGATGAACGGGATTTGGCTTCACCCCCGTGCCGCCGCCAGCACCCCCGACCTCCAGGGGAAGTCAAACAACGTTCATCTGTGCACAGTGCGATGACACACAGCTGGTTGAATATGAGCAACGTTTCCCTGCTTCCCTTCACTGGTGCCTGCACAGCAGAGTTCAAAGCAGCATGTGTATACATTCAGTAGGCTATATCTTCAGTAGCTAGCTAGCTAACCCTACACTTTTCAGGGTTTGATTTTGGTTTTGGAACAGGGAAGAAACGTATATCTTTTTCCAACCCCTCCAGGTAACGAGTATCATTAATACACGACGTGCCCCAGGCACAACATTTAGCTCCAAATCCACAAAACCAGCCTGAAAATGAAGGAAATCTGAAACCACTGCATTAGAGTCAATGGAACACAGCTGTGTTGTTGTCGGACCCTGGCCTGAGCCGGCCCAATGCTACGTTACGAGGGCGGGACTTAGCGAAGGGTCAACTGTTGGTAATTCTGGGGAGGCCTGGCAGCATAGGGGTTAAGACACCAACCACAATCCTGAATGTCCCCAGTTTGCCTCTAGTCTTGTTGTTACGCGTCATTTCCCATCCATCTCTCTTCTCATTTCCTGTCATCTCTACTGTCGCTATTAGATAAAGGTGAAAAAAGCCTCAAAAGATCATTATGTTTAAAAACAACAGTTATCATTTTGCATGCTACATCACTATGACGATTTATCATCACAGGCAGGTTTATATACTCCACAGTATTTGATTCACTGGACATAATATTAACGGAAGACGGGGACATTCTATAATGCAGAACTGTATTAACTACTTTACAATATCCGCAGTGTGTAATTTGCTGTCCTCATGGCAGGTCAAGGCGCCTGTGGTGGATTCCTCTACGATCCACTATTATTCCCAGCAGCTGGTCACGTACACTTGATAAATGACCACAGTATAGCCAAACAGAGCCTACAGGGCTCCTTCTATCTATCTTTCTCTACCTATCTGCCCTTTCCTGGTTCTTATATCCTTTTTATCTTTCTCCGAGGATATAATCGCTTCCTGCGCCAGTAGAAGGGAAGTTACATTGTAGAGGCTGGACTGTGTGTGTATGTGTGTGTGTGAGAGAGAGAGTGAGTCACTTCAGCCTGCCTTGTATTGCTTGTATCTGATTTTAAACACACATAAAAAGGGGGTAAACATTATAAACTTGCACAGTGTGGGGGTCAGACATGATCAGTTTTTATGGGTGTCTCATGGTCGCATAGCAACGCTCGGCTCGGCGAATCGTAAGGTCCCCTCTCTCCGGCCCCGCGTTCATTTTGTGCACACACACATACACACACAGCCACAGGGAGGTGACAGTGGGGTAAGTCAGTGTGACTTTGCTTAATGAGATACAGGGTAGTGTACGTACTGCATATACGGCCATATGGCGGGGCTCATTTCAAACAGCAGCCCATAGATTTACATTAATATACTGTATCCTGTATCCTTGACTGGTCCCAGTGAGGCTGGGAAGAGCTTAGTCGAGCAGAACCAACCCAGGAGTATACAACACACACACACACACACACACACACATACACACACACACACACACACACACACGCACACACACACACACACACACACACACAAGGCCAGACAAAGTACATACAGACACAATCTATGTCCAACTAAAGGTGACCCCATGAACAGGCGAGGGAACAGGATGTGAGTGATTAAGTGTGTGTGTTTGTCAAAGGATGTGAATAAGCCACTTAATCAAAAGAGTTTTGGAGAATGGCTATTTGGTCATCTGTAAATCAACAACAACAAAGACAGACACGGTGTCCCTTATAAACAGTCATTACAGTGTCACAGTTCAGTGCCATAACGAAGGCGATAAATTTCATTTTTTCAACCTCCTGCCCTTTCTGTTGCAAAATATATTTTTTGACAGGGCCTGTGGATTAATGCATTTTAAAACTTAAGCACAGTATATAAAGTTCATCCTGCTAATGAAGCTGGATCTATTTTTGGAACTATTTAATAGGTGAGCAGGCACAAATTCAACTGCTCTCGCCAAGTCTCACAGTTCACTGAGTTGTTTTTAATTTTTGCATCACGTACAATGCAATATATACACGAGGTCCTACACAAAGCCTCAAAGTTTAGCTGCAACAAGTCACCATTTAAAGGAATACTTCATCGCCCAAATGACCACCTGTATATCACCTACTCATCCTGTGTTACATTGAATTTGTGAAGAAAACTTTGTTTATTTTGCATACTCCAGTTAATGAATAAGAAAATAAAAAACTGAGAAAATTCTTGATGAATTGAAGTCATAGGGGTCCACGTTTAAAAACATATTTATACACCTGTTTGCAAACTCTCACACAACTCGTTTATCCAGTTGTATGCTCAGTACTTCCCAGATAGCGCTTTCTGACAGGAAACTGAACTAAAGGCCTTTGCAAACTGGGTCAGTTTTTTCATCTGAAATTTTTCGCATGTCTAAAAACAAATACGACGTCATGCTGTGTCAATCACATTTGCACACTGAGTCCGAAACTTTCATCTATCATTAAAATTTTCAGAACAGGTTCGATTTTCTGTGTTTTTCGCGTCCGTCAGTGCCTTTAGAGACGTTTGACCGAGAATCAGTAAAGAAAAACAAGATGGAGGAACAGGGTGCACAGAATCATTATATAACTCAGATAGCTCACTTTTAACAGGTCAGATAGTGATACTCAGGTGGATGGTGATGATGAAGAGGAGGAAGATGTGGGAGACAGAGAGGGAGGACAGCTCTGCCCCTTCATGTTGTCAATGGAGTCTGGCTTTGAAGAGAGCATAGATAAGTTTCACTTAAAGTTCAGTTCCTCATTGTAAAGGGCTATCTGTTTGGAAACTCCTGAGCATATGACTCGATAAATGAGACTTGGATTATACTGCACGAGTTGTGTTTTGATAGTTTTGCTGTTGTTAAACATGGTCATCTATGAATTCAATTCATCAAGAGCTTTCACCATGGAGGCATGCCAGATATACACAGAGTTTCTTTACAAATTCCACATAACATGGGGTGAGTACTTGACATACAAATGGTCATTTGGAATGTGAAGTATTCCTTTAAGCTTTGAACTGATCACTCAGCACAGTGTGTGTTAACCATTAATCACTGCAGCTAATGGTCTGGAAGTCCACACCTCCTCGACACACCACTTTGTGAGTTCTTCTCTCAGATCATTTCCCACACTTTTCTCATCTCACTCTTAAAAAATGAAATGGCTTGAGAGTCTGGCAGATGGGGTTTACCTGCTGGCTGTCTTTGAGTGACAGAATGAAGGCATGGCTCAGAGTGTCCAGGTGGGCCTGTGATTGCTGCAGGTGCGTTAGAGCCTCATCATAAGTCATCCCTGCTGGGTCCGTCCCTTCCTGCTCCCTGCCGCCATCGCCTCCTCTCTTACGGCTCTTCTCGCCCAGCTGGCGCAGGGCTTTGGTGGCTCGCTTTATCACCTCCGACCTCGCCTGGATGCTCAGCTGGAGACGGAATAGGATGGATTGAAGGAGCAGAATGAGGAGGAGGAGGGACGGGATAAGGAAAGCAAATTGGGGTGAGGGTGGGGGTCAAATTGAGCGAGAAGAGGGGAAGAGAGGTGCACAAGTTATGTATAGTAATTTCAAACTTAACATGTTGAAGAGAAGCAGGTATAACCCAATATATATGCACCAAAATACCACCAGGAAGTTGAGTAGCATGTGTGTGAGGAGCGTGTGTGTGTGAGTGTGTGTGTGTGACTGAGAGAGATCATGGCTGCCAGCCTGGTGTAATTGATTCTATTCAGTGAGAGCAGGTTAACCATTCATGGGGAGAAGAGAGGGCCTTTGGCTTGAGGAGGTTTGACTCTCTTGCATGGCAGCACACAGGCGCTGACAAGCCCCACACACACATTCACAGCAGGAAGACACTTAAAAATCATCACATTTCCACCTACCTCAGACACATGCTACTCATACTCCTGCATTTGCAAGATATCTTGACTCAGAGTGACAGCGCTTCTCTCTGCTGGGACAGGATGATCACTCAAACTGAGTTTCCTGACAAACCTGCACAATTTCTTTTAACGGTAAGTGTGTATATACATTTGTGTGCGTGTGCATAGTCTATTGTTTTGTGCCTGTGTGGGTAGAGGATTAGATAGAGGCATTAACAACCAACATCAGTCAAAGTCTAGGACAAGGTTTGACACATAGAGTGTATAAAATAATGGGCATAGCCACCATGGTGTCACACGTTGGTTTGTGAACTCCCTTCAGAGCCTCGTGATTGGAATTTTGGTTATCACCATCTTGTGTTTTTGGAGCCAGGAGCCACATACTTTTTGTTTTTACATTTAGTGGGCACTCCAGCTGCCCCTACAAAGTATGTATTGTTGCATACAAGTGGGACATACTGCTTTGTCAAGCATTGCACTAGGGCTGCCCCCGACATCAACCAAACATTAGGCCCAGCACCTGACCCTGCATTTTCCAGGCAGTTAAAGACGCAGCATGTGTACGACCTCTAACTTCCAGGGCTGGTACCTGCAGTTATTCCACAGGCTAGTTAATAACATGTCGGGCAGGAAATCCAAAGTGTGGGATCATCTTGAGAAGGTGAAGGACCAACCCAAGGTGATGTGTAAACTCATCTTCATTGGTCCACTACAAACAAATGTACTTATTGGAAAAACAGAACATCCAACTCCCTGGAGGGTCTTTTAGTGCAACCAAACGCTGAACAAATCTTTTTTAGACGATCAAAATGTTATAATTAACTTTCATGGACTCAAAACACACTGAAATAGCGACAGCAAAGGCTACACCTCTACTATGTGAATCTGGGCTTATGCCATGCTCACGTTACCTTATAACATTGTCACTGTCGTAGCAACTTCTCAAGAGATGGCACCCAACTGTCACTCAAAGCGGCCCGCCTTCAATTATGCTCAACTTTAAGCCTTGATAACATTTAAACGGGTGAGTTACACAACAATTTACCCCCTGTACACTTGTCAAGAAAAGCTGTATTAGCGATGGAGATCAAAACTGTTTTATTGTACCAGGCTATAAACATTTGTTGTTGCACATATTGAGTTCAGGGACCAATGGAAATGTAAAAATCCAATGATACTTTTTGTTTTTACAGTTTCTGGCTACAATAAATGGTGCGATTTTGGCAATTTTTAAGGGAAACATGCCCTGTTAAACCATAGACTATATAAATAATGGATGTAGCTATAGTGACGTCACCCGCTGGTTTGTGGACCGCCATTTTGAAGCCTCGACTTCAGCATTTCGGCCGTGGCCATCTTGTTCTTTTGGAGCCAGAAGTGACCACTGTCTCTCAAGCGGCCCTACCCTTAAATATGTGTAACTTTGGGCCTTAAAAAAAATGTAAATGGGTGAATTGTTAAAAAAGAAAAAAGTTGTCATGAATGTTCAAATTAGATATAGGGACCAAAACCGTTTTTTGTACCAGTCTGTAAACATATTTATTTCTGCTGTAAAGTTGTATATTTTAACATGGGGGTCTATGGGGATTTACTCACTTTTGGAGCCAGCCTCAAGTGGCCATTAGAGGAACTGCAGTTTTGGGCACTTCTTGCCGCCTGGTTTGAAAACAGGCTGGAGGTTGAAGCAGGACACTTACACCAAAGAAGCTATCTCTGATCAATACTTCAGAGGGGGAGAAAAATGCCAACACTCTGTTTCTCTTTAAAATACATGTCTTGTAGGAGGTAAGAAAAGTCCCAGCTACTCTTCTCAGCCCTCTGCCCTGGGGGAAATGGATCAATCCATTGTGGGGGGGCAATGGGGATGTGAAAGGTCAGATCCATTCCGAACAGTGAAAGGGGTCAACGTTTTCGCTTTGAGGGTTCAAAAAGGAGAAAAAGAGGAGGGTGAGGGAAGAGGAAGCAGACAGTGGGTTTCTGAGAGGTAATCTGCATGTTAAAAAGCACAGTGGGAAAAGAGTGCCTGCTGGGAATTGGAGTTTAATTGGCTCTGAAGTAGAGAGGGATCAATTAGCTCTCTCTGAGTCGCGGGGAAAGAGAGGGAACATAAGACAAAAGTGAAAGAAAAGGGAAGGTCTGGAGTGGGGGGATGGCAGCGCGCCAGTACGAAGGCAGAAAAAACAGTGGGCTACTATTGATAAGGTGCGCTGAGGAACTTTAAGCCCCCTGCAAGACAATTTTTCAGAGTGCTGTAATTATGTGGCTGACATTTCTTGTGCAATTTTATAATTTCTTTTATAAATCATGACCGGTGTGTGCTTTGCGGCGACACAGTGTGGATGTGAACAGAATAATGTATTTGAAATTAGGAAAGGGCTTTTGACGTTTCAAAAATTGAGCCGGGGGGGGCGGCGTAAGAGACGGACAGTCAGACGATGAAGAGCGTAGAGTGAGGAATGTGGCAGTTTGATAAAGTGATTTGAAATCCCTGCAATCCTTCCTTTAAGACAATATGAATCCTGTCTGGGTGGCTGCCTGGAACCAGCTACCTTCTGTGCTGCAATTACAAATTGTCAGTCTGCCCAACTCCCACCAGCTCCTGTCTGAGCCTTCATCACACTGTACTGTGTCATACTATCTTTCCTCTTCTCTGTCACGCATAAAGTAATTCATATGAAAAAGATGGCTGGATTTCAGCAGAAAAAAAATTAAAGGCCCAATTCACCTCAAAATCAAAAATACATATTTTTCCTCTTACCTGTAGAGCTGTTTATCGGTCTAGATTGTTTTGGTGTGAGTTGCAGAGTGTTGGAGATATCAGCCGTAGAGATGTCTGCCTTCTCTCCAATATAATGGAACTAGATGGCACTCAGCTTGTGGTGCTCAAAGCACCAAAAAATACATTTGAAAAACTCAACAGCAATGTCTCTTTATAGAAATCATGACCTGGTTACTCAAGATAATCCACAGACCTTGTTGTGAGCAGTTTCATGTAGGAACTATTTTCTTTTGCTTCAAAACTTTTAGTATTGTTTATGTTGAACCTGAAGATTTGACTTTTCTGTAGTGACTGTGTATGCCTCCCTTGGGCAGAGGGGCGGAAGATGCTTTCAGACCTAGAGTTGTCTCCTTTGGTCTGAATCAGGGACTAATGTTATTACAAAGTTGTATAACTTGTTGGTTATACAACAAGTTGGTTCGTGTTCTCACGGCAGCATTTACAAGCGGGCCAGATCAAATGCCTTGTGTGAGAAAGCTGCTCTTGATTGGTCAGAATTTCCATGTGGGAAAAATCCAGGAAGTAAAGAAAACGTTGAAGAAGAGTACACTTGCAAGATAAATGTGACACTTTCTAATGTCACAATGGAGGGACAACTACGCAGGTTGATTTTAGCGCTGCTCATCGTGGACTATATTGCTGTCATTGTTCATTTGAGTCAAAGCATACAGTTTGAAAACGAGGCGCGGCTCCAACTAGAAAACAATGTTTTGATGCATTGGATGTGCTGAATGTGCATATTAAGGCAGTACAGGAGGAGGCGCACATTAATAATCCTCCAGGACTGTAACATGCTCATGTTTAACCCAAACAATGTGTCATGTGACTGCAGTTGGCTCATCCAGGTCGGAACACGTTCTCACCACAAACGAACCGCACCAGAGTTCGTTTGTAACCAGACTGAGACCACCTCTTCAAGAAGGTCTCGGTCCGGTTGTTTTGGTGCACACCTGAGTGTGATTGTTGTGTTCACACCTGCCCAAACGAACCACACTGAGGGGGCAAACGAACTTGAGTTCTGAACCAAACAGGCCAGGTGTGAAAGCACCTTCAGCAAGTGTTCATATGTTGTGTTTACTGAAGCACTGTGAATATTTAACACCCTAACTGTTTCAACAATTTACCTATTATTTTTAACTTAACTTTGAAGCAGTAGGGGCAGGCTGCCATCATATTTTCTATACTTTTCTCCTATTTCTGATGTATCCTGTGGAGCCAGATTTAGTAAGTGTTTTTTTTTTCAGAGCTGGTATGTTTGGGGTTTAGATAGTTGTTTTGATCGTTGTTTTGGCCTTGGTTCACTCTGAGTTATTTTTGCTTCACGTTATTGTTAAACTAAGTTAATTTTTCACAGCAATAAATAACTTCACTTTGAACTGTGATTCCTGCTGTGAGCTGTCTGGTTTGGGGACCGGGGAGGGAACAGCCTCTCACACTTTAATGTTGCGCTCCTACTCCCCTCGACAGGAGCGTAACACAACAAGGTCTGAGTGCCATCTAGTTCCATTATACCGGAGAGAAGGCAGACATCTCTACAGCTGATATCTCCAACACTCTGCGACTCACACCAAAACAATCCAGACTGATAAACAGCACTACAGGTAAGAGGAAAAACATGTATTTCTGATTTTGGGGTGAACTGTCCCTTTAAAACCACAAACATCACTATTGTTTGACCGAATTTTGTCTTACATGTTCGGCTGCATCAGGTGAGAAGGTGATGCTATCCAGGAAGCGGACGGCGTCAGCAGGGACTAGCCTGTCCAGGTATTTGCCACAGGTGTCGTACGCATGGAGGTAGTCTTGGTCGCTCTGTGGAGGTCTCTTCAGCAACTGGGGGTCTCCTTTCCAAAACAGCTTCTGCAGCCACACAGCATGGACTGCACTGGGGGAGACTGTTGCTCCTCCACCACCAGGCACAGGCAGCCGATTTGCAAGTTTGGAGATGGACAGCACGTTCTGACTGGTCAGAACTGGCTGTAGAGTCACCAGAGGATCCAATGATTCATCAGTCAGCTTACGGTAGTTCAAACCTGCAGGAGAGAGAGGTTATTAATTAGAAACATGACTGTTAAAGGTTCTGAATATGACGTTTGGAGCATTAACACAGCAGCAAACCACTATTTGCTATGTAAAGATATAGTAGAGTCTTGGTGTCTGGTGTCTTGAGCAGAGAATGGAGTCACGCTACCTCTGTGTGTTGTGACAGTTAGTTTTATCCTGGCTTCATATGAGCAGAGGAAATCTCCACTCATCACTAGGCTAATTTTTACAATGTAAAATGCCATAGGCTTGTGCTAATAACGTTAGCATGTTGTATTTGCTTGGAAAACATGTTTAGTGTAAGACAGTTGTTTTGTCAGTGAACCTTGTGAGTTGTAAAAAAGACAAATTTTGTAACGTTACCTTTGATAAATGTTGCTGTTGTCCCTGGCTTCATATGAGTAGAGGAAAAGTCAGATAGCTGCTAGGCTAATTTATACAATGTAAAATGCCATAGGCTTGTGCTAAAAACATTAGCATGTTGTATTTGTGGGGAAAATGTGTCCAGATAAAGACAAGTGTTTGTCTGTGAATGCTGCGAGTTATAGTGAAGCTGATTTGTGTACTTGTGTTTGAAATTGTCTCTATTAAGCCATGTTTAATGTGTGTTTAATGTGTGTTTTGAATCAACTAAACTTTACAGCACTTTATAGAAACCTCTGCCGCGGACTAAGACGTAACTGCAGAGTGACACAGACACACCACCGCACAAGTATAAATGCTCACAACGGCGTATATTTTGCATAGAACTGACACACAAGTATAAATACCCACTTTAGGCCGAATATTGTCAAATAAATTGAATTTAAGGCAATTTAAAGTCAAGATCAAATGAAAAATGCCTTTTTAAGGACCTGCAGACACCTTGAATAATAAATACATCCCGGCAGTGTGTTCACTTCACCCCCCATCATGCTCACAGAGCACTGTGCGTATATGAGCAATAATAAAAAGCACACTTGGAGTCTCCCTCATTGTCCTTGTACATGACCTTCTGCGGCTCACGTGTTGGATGCTTTCAAAAGAGAAAAGTTCAATACAGTAACATGAAGAATAAAGAATATGACCTTTACATGAGGCCAGCTTTTATGTTTCACTTTACATTGTGGAATATGTCATGCAGATGCTCTTTTTAAAGGGACTGTTGTTTACTTTACTTTTGTGTGTGACTCCTTTTTTTGTTCTTTTTTTTTGAGCCTACTTGAGTTACTGGGGAAAATGAACAACCCTCCTTCCACCAGTTTTTTATAGAGAGTTATCACCAAAACAAACAGCTAATTTCTTAAGCAAAATGCAAATCCTCCTTAGAAATCGCATCATCACACAAGCTGTGTGCACCTCAGCAGAATATGAGTGTATTACAGCCACCCACCATTAGTCCTTCCACACAAAATCAACATTTAATAAGCCTACACACAAACACACACACACACACACACACACACACACACACACACATCATAATGTGCACCGGCTTTAACAACATGTGCATATAGCCTAATGACCATTTTTTTCCAAGTTCACACAAACAATAGTGCCAAAAGCAGCCAGAATAATATCAGTAACTTTGCACAGTGGTCATTATTAGATTTTAAAAACTCATCCTTTGATGATTTAAACTTAAAAGTTGAAAACAAAACCCTGGAGTTGGAAAAAGACTTGGTTTTCCATTATTGTCATCTGTGTAAGAGCACAGAATTACATTTTTTTCAGGATCTATTTGTGCAAACAGTTTAATTTTGGCAATATTTTAAATGACACACGCAGAATAAAGTGATTTTTAATCAAATATCACTATTTTTAGTTCCCTGACAGAAGCATTTGTGGCACATATTGCATGTAGGGACCGACGGAAATGTGAAAATCCAAAGATAATTTCTGTTTTTACAGTTTCTGGCTACAATAAATGATGCATTTCTGGCGATTTTTAAGGGAAACATGCCTTTCAAACCATAAACTGTATGTATAATGAACGTAGTGACCATGACATCACCCACCAGTTTGTGGACTGCCATTTTGAAGCCTCGAGTCGGCATTTTGGCCGTCACCATCTTGTTTTTTTGGAGCCAGAAGTGACCATATTTGGTCAAGAGCGTGGGGCTGTGGAGGACTAACAGATTGTGGTGACCCCTTACAGACAGCCGGTCAATCAAGCAGCCCCGCATTGACTTTAAGATCTTACTCCTCACCTTTAACGCAAGCCACAACCTAGCTCCTCTGTACCTTTCCGAACGCCTGCACTCTCAGGTGTTCCTCCTCCATCCATCTCCACCAACCTGCCTGACCACCATGGGGTCTAGAGCCTTTGGAACTTCCTCCCACCAGACATTCATAACATAAACTCTCTCCACTTTCAGATCCCACCTCAAAATTCACCTCTTTCAAACAGCCTACTTGGTATGACTCCCGTCCATCTCGCCACACACATCCACTATTTACACAGAGTTTTATTCACTGTAAACTTGTTTTGCTGAATATTTATTTGTTGTTATTATTATTATATTTATCATATTTTTATCTTACTTTATTCCTTATCTCGTTGACTTTTTAATCTGCTGTTATTTTCTCTACCTCTGGCTGTAAGGTGACCTTGAGAGTCGTGAAAGGCGCCTATAAGTAAAATGAATTATTATTATCATTTAAAATCAATACAAAATACAATTTTAAAAGTTATTCGACATGCCTCCCTCGTTTTGCTCAACCCCCCCTCACCTCTTATAAATAACAAACAGTCCCTTACTTCTACTCTTTAGAATACAGAGACATTAAAAACACAAAGGGCATCTTCAGGCATCGCGTATACAGCATCAGCACGTATGTATGTACTCGCAGAGGCAGGATGAAATAGTTGCATTGTGTGAGAAGAACCGGCATTTAAGCTACAACAGCGTGTCCGACACTTCAGTGTTCAGAAAGTGGCACTTTACTTCTGCATTCACATACGTTACGTGCAAACCGTGCAGCACTACAGGATAATTACAGTGATTTGATATGCGGAGGTTGTTCAATATTCCATTACATGGCAGAAATGCACAAAGAGAAACGCGCAGAGGGAGTAAAAGGTTGATGTGAACAACAAAGATAGCCTGTGTGTGAAAGTAGTGCTGTGTGTCTGCATGCTAAGGTGTGCTGTTTGTCTGAGGATCCATCTGTGTGCATCATATCTCCTCCCACTGCAGCGATCTGTGTGTATGTGTGTGTGTGTGTGTGTGTGTGTGTGCGTATGTGTGTGTGTGTGTGTGCGCGTGTGTGTGTATGTGTGTGACAGAGAGACAGAGCAAGTGGCGTGCTCTCAGTCTCCAGTGCTATCAGTCAGACACATTACTGTGGCAACACCACAGCCTGTCTGGACTTTAAATATTTAACACTGGTCTGCCTGTGGGGAGGGCTCTGTCAACGCTGCTCGGAATCCCTCACACACACACACACACACACACACACACACATATATACCTCTGAGTGCGCACACACGATACTTTCAGACAGGCCCAGACGGACACTTAAACCACAGATGAGAGTTACATGCACTTACACATGTACTCTGTCTGTCTCTACCCTGCCCCACCCACTCCTGTTTCCGTCGCCGTCTCCTCTGCACCCCGAGCAGCATCTCATCGTCTTCCTCAGGAGAGCCCGCTCAGACAGTCACCTGGTACTGTGTCTGAAACTGTGATGAATATTGGACACACACCACCTGTCCCGACATTATCTGAATGCCTCGTAAGTGTGTGTGTTGGCTCGCATGTGTCTGTTTAGGACTGCAAATGAGTCATTTGGAGTTTGTGTGTGTACGTGTGTGTCGTAATAGTTGGAGTTTGGTAGAAAGTTGGTGGCCCTGGAGACGCTGGAACAGCCTGTGTGTCAATTTTGCAACAACAGTGTGAATGTGTGGGTTAAGTTTTACCCGTGTTTGTGAGTTTGTGTGTGAGACATTCAGACGGTGTTAGTTTGTAAGTGTAAATGTCACAGAGTTGCTTTATGTGCCACTACTTGAATGTAAATCCCTTTGGTGACGTATATATGTCCTTATGTGTGAGTGCTGATGTGTATTGTAGTCTCACTTTTACTGCAGTCGCGCAACTGACAGTTTGCTAAACCCCAAACAACACATTCTCACCCTGACCACGTCACATTGACGTTTGGTCATGGACTTTCTACGTCTAGATACATTGTGCAAGGTACCCTGGGTGTGCTGGTTGTTGACGTTCTGGGACACCGTGTCAAGTTCTGCCTGTTACATGCATCGTCTTCTTTCAAAATACACTTCTGTTTTCACAGGAAATTTAACACTTACATACAGTCTCTTTCAAAATGAACGCGCTACATCAGTACAACAACGGGAATGGACAATTTTTTTTCCTTCAACTACTAATGCACTAATGGTTAGGTTTAGGTGACAAAAACAGGTGGTTAGGTTTCGGAAAAAAGAACAGGGTTTGGCTTTAGAATCTTACGGGACACAAACACTGCTCTTATGGGTGAAAGTCTGTTTGTTGGACCCATCCACCACCTCTCCCGCCCGTCCCAGTCGGTCTTTCGCCGCTTTAACTTTCGTTCTTGTCCCGCATTGTTTCTCCCTGGTGCTGCCGGGCGTTGTTGAACTAGAACGGCAACTGGCCGCATGTCATGCCAACGTTAAAGGACACATTTTTTCGTTGGTTTCTGACTGCGCGAGTCACTGCCCAAGCGCCAGATTTTGATGATTTCGGAGTGAGACCGGGCTCACCCCAAACAGGGATTGTCCGATAACTAGGCACTGGAGACCTGTCAAACTTTGGATTTCTCTTCATGTTGAAGCCGTGTGCATGTCGGCTCCTATAAGAGTAACTGACTTTTATGCCGCCTTGTTAATTTGCAGCTGCTAAAGACTCTTCTCACAGCATTTTGACTAGGAAACCCTAGATCCAATATGCCGATATGCCGATACGTAACAACCGATTTGACCGATGACCAATACCGATATTGATATACCCACTTTTTTCCCTAACTAAGTTTAGTGATCATCAAGTCTCCTCTGTAGTGGAATTAACATCATATTATGCATGCATACTCTTGTGACGGCCCACCAGCAAATGGAGACATGAAATACAATGCTTTCAACGTATGTAATATTTATTCATCGTGCAGAATAAGAAAGAGCATGTTGGCTGATGCCGAGAGTTCATTTTAAAGCCAATATTGGCCACAACGGATGACGTGCCGATATTATCATGGATCCCTAGTGTATTAGTAATAAATATGCCACAACAATTTAAATAACCAGCACCGATTAATCACTCACTGAGTACGTGTGTGTGACATGTGCACTTACAGCAAGCAACAGCAGCGACCCACCATCTGACACATGGGGATGGAGACCCACTCAATAGTCACAGGGATGTAAATGAAATGGACTCTGATTTAGTGAAGATGGAGTGCTGTTGTCAGAGGATGTCGCAGCAAGCAAACAAGCCATCTAAAGACAGTTTACTGACTTGGCCAGCGGACTCCGTCACAAGTCGATCGGCTGTAGAAACAGCCGCCGGTGACTCCACAAGCTGAGTAGCGGGTGACACCATCATACAGCTTGAGTCGAGATGAAACTGGCTGTTACACTGCTGCAACTTTTCCCTCCAACGTTGTAAAATGGTTTTGTCTCATCACGAATCCTTAGCCTGAACTGGGCTTAAGGGTTACACAGTCAGTTGCTAATCTTGTGATCTGACATGTTAACTTTGTGTGAGTGAAACTTAAATGTAGCAGTGACAGTGTGAGCTTAAAAGTAAAGTGCATTTTTCTTAGTTTTTGGAGAAATGATCCAAAGGTGTGTGTATGTGCTTTGTGTATGTGTGTTAAACAGAGACATGTGTCACCGGTAAAAGCTGTGGTGTTATCAGGAGCAGAGGGAGGAAGTGAGGCGTGAAAACACAGCTGACACCCGGCTGACCTTTACTGAACTTCATCCAGAAGTGACACCACCTCCACCCGTACACAACAAAGTTTGAGCACTCTAACCGGACCGCTGAACCGGTGACACGCTACAACCTGGACATGACGTCCTTGGGGAGGGTGCTGCCACAGGAATCTAAGTGGAAACAGCACCTTACTGCCACGCTGCTGCTGTTCCAGGAGCTTGGTGTGCTCGGTAGATTGACATTTAATACAGGGGTGGATTGCTTCTCTTGTCGTTAACAGGAAGATGTGAACAGTTTTGTTTGTTTCGATCCTGTTGCTTTTCTATTTTTGAAACTAAAAGGATGGGTGGTGGAGAAAAAGAGGAGTCGAGTCAAAAAGGACAAGATGAGGTAGAGATAAAAGTAGTAGAGGTATGTCATCGGGCGTATGTCATTTGTCCCTTTCAGAGAAATACAAGGACTGGCACCAGATATGTGCCACAAGTTTAGGCATTCAGCTGTTGTATTTCAGAAAGATTCTACATGACAATCAGTGACTCGAGGTTATCTACCAGCTAGAAGGAACGTCAACATCTGTATGTGAGTCATCAATCATGTTGAGAGGCATTATGTTCAAGTCTTCAACACTGGACTTGATTTCTTGACATAAAAAGCTTGCGGCGGATTTTCCACCAATAATAGAGGTCAGTAACCCTTGGCATAATACTGGGCTTTTTTTCTGCCTATTTTCTCTCAAACAGTATCAACTGTTCTGTCAAGTCTGTAGCATTAGAAATTACTCAGGTTTTTCTAATCTGTGAAATTAGTGCGCAAAAGCGAATGAATTCCTTTCCTTATGAAACATAGCTCCTGCATAGAGAAAAGGAGACGGACACAGAATCAGACACGTTCAAAAGCAAGAGTAGTTACCTATATTATTACAAAGGCTATGTGGGTCTGCAGTGACTGAGTGAATCAGATCTTAGATGCAAACTGCTTCTGTCAGTTTGAGGGGTTACATGTTGGCAAAGTACTGAATTGGCATGACTAAGGGCCCTGACAAACCAAGTCAGTGTCAGTGAGCGTCTGTCACCACCACATTCTCACTCCGACCTCGTCACATACCAACGTTTGGTCATGGACTTTTCACATCCAGAAATGACGTGCAAGGTACCCTGGGTGCGTTGGTTGTTGACGTTCTGGAACGCCGTGTCAACCTCTGTCTGTTACATGCACTGTCTTCTTTCAAAGTACACTTCGGTTTTCATAGGAAATTTAGCATTTACATACAGTCTCTTTCAACACAACACTGTGAATCAACGTTTTTGTTTTTTCCTTCAGCAGCTAACGCATGTGATCAGGTTTAGGAAAAAACAAGAGGGTTTGGCTTTATAATCTTACAGGACATGAACACTGCTCCCTTGGGTGAAAGTCAGTGCTTGTTGGACCCATCCATCACCCGCCCCACCCGCCCTACTCGTACTTTTGCCTCCTTAACTTTTGTTCTAGTCCCGCCATGTTCCCCCCCAACTCCACTGGGCACTGTTAATCTATACCAGCAACGGGCCACGTATCATGCCGATGTTTAAGGACGCTCGTTGCCACTAGTGCTTTAATGTTGGTTTGGTCTGTCTGGACCTCAAGAGTAAGCAATGACATTCTAACTCCCACAAATAAAGGCGAATATTCTATTCTTATTCTATTTGATTTGACTGCTGCCTTTGATCATACCACTTTACTTGATAGGCTGCATAATTGGGTTCGCACTTCTGGTTCAGCTTTAACCTGGTTCCATTCTTATTTTAAAAAATAGATCGTTCAATGTTCACATCAACAATCATGTATCCTCCTTAACTCCCCTGCTATGTGGAGTCCCTCAGGGGTCTGTCCTTGGACCAATCCTCTTTTCATTGCACATGCTTCCTCTGGGTCATTTCGCCAGCCACTTTTAAGACGTTTCACTGTTATGCCGATGACAAACAGATCTATTTCTCTACCAAACCCAATATCCTGAATCCCCTGTCCTCACTCAGTGATTGCTTAGCCACCAACAAAGATTGGACTTCCTTCCCTCAAATCCTGACAAAACAGAAATCCTTTAATTGGTCCTGATAACTTTACCTCTACAGTTGATCAGTTTGTGGGTCCACTTCAAATATCAAATCTACTGCTAAGAATCCTGTTATCATCTTTGGCTAATATATGACTTTTGGCTATTATGTTATCAAACTCCTCCAGTCCTGTTTCCCTCAGCTAAGAAATATAATATCGCAAATATTCCATGTATGTTGTCTTCTCAGAATCTTAAACTATTTTCTCCTACACGTGCCTCAGTGAGCTGCTCTAATTCGTTTACAGTTGGTTCAAAATGCAGCTAACAGGCTTTTAACTAGAAGTAGCCGTCTGTCCCACATTACCCCTGGTCTTGCATTGGCTTCCTGTAAAACTCAGAATAAAGTCCAACATCCTGTTGATTACATATAAGGCGCTGCATGACCTTGCCCCCAGTTACATTTCTGATCTGCTCGTTCCTCATTCACCTTCTCAACCACTCCCATCCTCAAATCTCTGGTTTTTGTGAGAGCAGGCATATTATCTCTGCCTTTTTTTCCTTCCAGTAAACCACCTACTAGTCATGCAGTAGTTGTGTCCTCTGCATTACAATGAGAGTGAAAAAAAAATTGTCTCACCACTGGCAACAGCTCGAAGCTTCTTGAGCAGTTTGACATGGGACTCAGGCTTGATGGTGGTGGTGACGTAAGGCTCGCAGCCTGCAGCGTCCAGTAAGGTGTAGTAGTAGAGCAGGCGGGCCTGGTCGGTTCCCTCCACAGAGGGCAGAACGTACTTCGTCATGTGGCTGTAAAAGGCCTCTGGGTTACACTTCAAAGTCTCAAACAGGCCGAGGGACTCGCTCCGGGACTCAATGTCCTTGGTGGAAAGACTGGAGGAGGAAGAAGAGAAAGGAAGGGGACAAATGAGAAGAAAATAAAAACATGAGTGTATGTAACTGAATGTTTTTGACAACTGACCCTTCCTAAGTCCTGCCCTTTTTTGCTCTGGGCTCTAATAACAGTTGAGCAAGCCTGGAACCTGGAAGAACCTCGGTCAATTTTCCCCTTTCCTGCTGTACTTAGATATGCTATGTGCTAGGCTCGTCTATACTGAAAAGAGAACAACATTTTGAAGAGTGTTAATTGATGTGGAACTCAACACATTACACTGCATACAGTCACATCTTAAGTCCCAGTGAAACGGATATCAGAGCATCTTTAGCTTCTGTACTGTGTGTACTGTACCAGTAAAACGGAATATTTGATTGGTTTTAATCAAGAGGGATTGAATCAAATCCTTCACATTTGATTGGACTGCTAAATAGTGGGCGGGTGTAGAGTTTAGCAGAGTTAAAGCGAACTGCCTATCACCGTTAGATCAGGAGGAGGCCAAGGGAGACATAGATGAATGAATGAACAAATTAGACCTCAGATACATTGTTTTAGAAAAAAAAAAAAAAAAGGTTTGATTGTTGAAAAGTGGGCGCATCGTAACTGTGAGGCCCCATAATAGGGGTGATAGCAGCTCATCTACCAATCCATTGGCAGTCTGATCCCTGGCTCCTCTGGTTCACATGCCGAAGTATCCTTGGGGAGGTACTGAGCCCCAAATTGCTCCCAATGGCTGTTCCATTGGTGTGTGAGTGGTTACTGAGTAGCAGGTGGCACCATGTACGGTAGCCTCAGCCAAGAGCGTATGAATGTGTGTGTAAATGGGTGAATGTGACATAGTGTAAAAAAAAAAGCTCTTAGAGTGGTCGGACGACTAGAAAGGCAAGTGCAGTCCATTTACCATTTTACCATTTACCATGATTTCAAGCTGTCACAGGTACCACTGTCCTACAGTTCTATTCAGCAGCCAGTAACCACAGTATTTTAGGGATACAAAGACACACCATGCTGTCGCTAGCTTGTTAACTGAGTCTAAGCTCTGTGCAGCTAAAGTTGCAAATTGATTGATAGGTGAATGTTTGATACTATTAGCTGACATGATTTTTTGCATTTTTGGGGGGCACACATTGTTAAACAGGTGGACAAAATGCCTGGGGATGTAAATGGTCTACAATTGTATATCACTTTTCTAGTATTCTGACCTCTCAAAGCGCTTTAACACTACATGTCACATTCACCCATATACACACACAGGTGGCCTATCATACAAGGTACCACCTGCTACTCAGTAACCATTCACATGCACTCACACACCGATGGAACAGCCATCAAGAGCAAGTTGGGGTTCAGTATCTTGCCCAAGATTAGTTCGGAGTGCTGGAGGAGCAGGGGATTGAACTGCCAATCTTCTGATTAGTGGACGACCTGCTCTACCTCTGAGCCAAAGCCGCCCAAGATGTGATCTAAAGGATTAAGAAGGCATTTTTTCACGAGTATTTGAATACTTCAGTTTGCAAAACACTACCTACCTAGTTACATTAAAAGAAGTTAACCCAAATGTCAGATCACCAAGATTTGGAAAAGGATATACAGGTTGATTGCTGACATATTTTTAAGGTGACATGAATTATTGTGAGCCAAAAAATGTTCCTTTGTTGCCTTTCAGTCTTGTCATTCTTTGTCCCTTTTTCTCGCTTTTATGGTGAGACCAGAAGCCCTAATTCGTGTCATTTTGCCTTGTTAATAAAAGTTAACATTCATTCATTTTCCATAACTGCTTATCCTGTTAGGGGTCGGAGTCATGGAGGGGCTGGAGCCTATCCCAGCTGACATTGGGCGAGAGGTGGGTTACACCCTGGACAGGCCGCCAGACTATCACAGGAGACAGACAACCATTCATGCTTACATTCACACCTACGGACAATTTAGAGTCACCAATTAACCTGCATGTCTTTGGACTGTGGGAGAAAGCTGGAGTACCCAGAGAAAACCCACGCTGACACGAGGAGAACATGCAAACTCCACATAAAAGAGTTCCCCAACCCTGGGGTTGGAACCCTCTTGTTGTAAGGCGACAATGCTAACCACTACACAATCATCACCATGTTTCTTTTTCAAGCTTGTCCAACCTGTGACTTAGCGTGACTTAGCATGACTTGAGCAGGGTCAATCCGTCGAGAAACCTCCCCATATTCAAAGCTTTTACATTTGCTGTAGTAAACACCTGCTGTGTGAGATATGTCTCCTCTATGGAAAATATCCATCGGTACACAGGATGTAAGACACTTAACTGTAAGTTTCTGGCATCCAAAACAGAGCTTTGTTTGGAAGAAAACAAATTAAGATCTAAGTTGTTCACTTAAGCTGCGATAACCACCGTGCCTGTAACAGATAAGAGAAAACAGCAATACTGACAAAAATCCAAATTTCATCGACAGGAAAATCAAAGCAGGAAGACGACCAGCTCTGGAGACTATTTGTTCGCAAAGTAGTATTTGAACACAGCAGTGCAGAAACAGCTCAGCGATCTGCAGGCTTATCACCAAAGATACAGTCCCTCGAAAAAAAATAAAATAAAAGATGAGGATTTCATAGATTACCACTGAGAATACATTTAAGAACTTGGTCAGCTCTGACGTCAAAACAGTGGGGACAAAATGTGAAAGACAGAGGCAGAATGTGATGTGGAAATGCTCAGGGAGTGGAAAACATCTGTGTGTGGAAACTTTTCCCAGCGATTTGTTCAAGTTGCGCCGACGTCTGTGCTGCTTTGCTTTTCAAAAACATGTTTTGCCACAGAACTCCGAGCTGCCAGCAGCAGGTGGTCTGAAGAATGAGAGGACAAGTGAAAAGAACACAAGCAAAACACCGGAGAGAGGAGAATCGGGGAAGAAGGAAACACCTCAGAGAGACGTGAACAAAGGTTAAACAAGGGAGGATACAAAGAATGAAAAGGCAAAGCTAGTTGCTGGTAGTCACCGAGGGGCTCTGAGCAATCTGCGGCTGTCCGGGAAGTGTGTTTGTGAGAGTCTGTTTATCTGTTAGAACGGGACGACATCAAAGAGGACAATGTTTCCTTAGGGCTCTGCATCAGAGCTCGCTGGGAGGCTTTCGCTAATGAAAAAAACATAGACAGCGGCAGCAGCGTGGAGGCAGCTGACAATAAGCTCGATAATGTAAATAACACTAATCATCCTCACAACAGGGGCTCTAATAAGACCGGAGTCAACAGAGCAACTAACTCTCTTCCTCTCTGTTTTGTAAGTGCACGCGCACTCGCAGGCAGCCCAATCAAAAACTCATGTTTCGTTATTTAATCGCGTTAGCTCCAAAGTGACTGAAAGCAGCAAGGCAGGAGAACAATAGTTACATCTTGTCCAGGTAGGACTGTTTGAGGGGTGTTAAAAGTTTTCCTTGGCAAGCACACAGAGGCAGACATACACATCGCTGTGAATGGCGGATTGCACCCGGTGTTCATGTCAGGCTCTGCTTCAGCTGAGTGTGTTACAGTAGTTCTTCAAAGCGGGGCTGTCATCTCTTCTTTGTCTTTCTTCTCTATCCAGCGACAAAAAGTGTTTAGGCGCCTCTCTTTGCTAAGGTTGTGAGCACCTCCTCTTTTCTCTCCGCAGCTTTCAGCATCTCTCTTTGTCCCCGCTGATAGTTTTATCTGTTGCGCGCGTGCTTTGCCACTCCTGGTGTTTCTCTCTGTACACAACACAATCCCCGCACTCCATCTCTGTTGTGCTCATGTGGCTGTGAAAATCAGGAGCTTCTCATTACAATCTTTTCTTGTTCGTTTTCAAAAGCTGCACCGAGGAACCGATTTAATACGGTGGAGTGTTCCTCATTCTCCCTCTCCTTACCCGTCTTGCATTACCATATTCTGTTTCTTGTCTCCTCCACCATGTCCAAACAAATATAGGCTTCTAATATTCTTAAATTCAGAGGCATATTTCATTGCCATGGTAATCTGACAGCCAGAATCAAACTCTATGGGGGCTTTGGTGGAGCAGTGATGATTATTTAGCACGTCGTTATTGTTTGAATTTATGCAAGCTGTAATTTTTTTATATTTTACGATGCGTGCTGCTAATTTGTTTACAAATGACTGTCCAGCAGGGGGTTTGTGAAAGTGTTTTCAAGCTGCACACAACAATGGCACTCAGAAATTGACAATAAAGGCATACAGCTGATTCAGTTTTTCAATATGAGGCAATATTTTTCAGCCTATCAGACATTTACACACACAAGAAACATGCAACAGGTCTTCACACACTTGATCCTTAGGAACGAGTCATAGAGTATACAATCTGGAAACCCCTCAGCTGCTGTCTGACGACAATAAAGCCTCAATAGCAAGGGCCAATATTTCAAGACATGTAAAGATGCAGACACACTCCATTTGTAGGCCCCTACAAACTGCGCCCACCACTAGTACGAGACAAACCCACCAAGGCGACCCTGGAACGCTGCTAGATGCTACACTGTATTGAATAAATGAGCCAAATGTAGCAATAATAAACTTTACAATTCATAATACATGAAGGCGTGATTCACTTATGATACGTAACAAGATGTAGCCTCCAGTAACACTTACCGTGACCTTACCACCTCTTTTTTAAAGTAATAGCTACCGAATCGCTAACTTAGCAATTTCGTCTGGACTTACATTTCTGGGTCAAAGAGCAAAGGAGGCTGATCGTGGACTGACGTGGAGGTTAAGGTAAGGAAGTCATGTAGCAGCTCCAGCTGCAGTTATACCTTCTTTAATATTTTGGGCTGTTCGAGTCTACCCAGCAGATGTCTGGGCCTGTACTTCCTCTTCCTTGCACTGCTCATTTTGGCTAATCTCTCTAAACAGAGGTGCAGATACATTTTTTTAAAAAAAAGAAAGCGTTTTGTTTTGTTTTTGTTTTTTTTTAAATAAAAAGCAGCGCTGTTGTGGTACAGTGGTTAGCATTGTTGCCTCACGGCAAGAGTGTTCGAACTCCAAAGATGGGAAGCCCTTCTGTGCATGTTGTCCCTGTGTCAGCGTGGGTTTTCTCTGGGTACTCCAGCTTCCTCCCACAGTCCAAAGACATGCAGGTTAACTGGTGACTCTAAATTGTCCGTAGGTGTGAATGTGAGTGTGAATGGTTGTCTGTCTCAATGTGTCAGCCCTGTGATAGTCTGGTGACCTGTCCAGGGTGGTTTAGATGGTTAACAGAACGTGCCATCGTAGAGCTTGTCAGGCTACTGGTGAGGTGTGGTTTACACTTCTAAAACTTTTGACCCAAATAAGATCCAAGTAGAATTGACACATTGTCCTTATTAAACTTTTGTGGCATGGATGAAATGTGCAGGTATTACCTTTTCTTCATTGACGCTGTCTTTTAAAAGCCTTGCACCTACGTGACATGCGTATAATTACTTTCAATCCATTTCAGGTAAGAACTTTTTATATGGTGCATATATAATTTCCAAAAACGAGCTTATACAAAGTGGCATGTGGCAGTTAGAAACAGCGGGTTGCGTGAGGGTCTGATGGCATAAATGGACCGACTGCTTTGTTTGAGGTGTCAAACCTGATTGCCCAAGTGCCACCCATGTCTAAAATAGCCCCCGTTTCAATTCAGTCAGAAATGCTGCTTTTGTGTTACAGAAACCACGACTGAACCAAAGCCTCTGCTGTTGTATTTGTCAGTCCACGTCCTGCTGTCCCTGGTTCTCCCAAACGGCTCTAAGAAGCATGCTTACGGTCATGCTCCAGGTCATGGTCATGCTCCAGGCTCAGACCTTGCAGAGTATCTGAGGACAGCACATCAATAATCCCTGAGCATCGGCACCAACAGCAGCTGAACACAAAAATGTACTGTTACTAACCTTTGTGTAGCAACAGCATGATCCTCATTCCCACTGAATGCTACAAATGTTTTTTTTTTTATTCTTGGCAGGAGAGCTCATCAGCATGCTAAGCACACTCACATGAACACACAGCAAGATACATGCTTGCAGTAATGTGGGAGAAATATTTGAGTTAATTAAATGTAGAACGTCTGGAACAGTGTGATGCAAGTAGCAGCGTGCACTTTTACTCAGCTAGCTGCACGTCGGCGTCCTTATGCCTGTGTCAGAAAGAAGAGTCTCATTTACAGAAATTACCTGATATCGAAAATATCAGTCCCTTCTTAATAATTCATATTTTGCTTTACAAAAAAATCAAACTACAGAAGATGCATGACAGGAAAGAACAACCCCATTAGGATAAAACAGCTAAGGTGAAACCGCAGTGACAGAGGAAGGAGGGGGAACTTTGCTGTGGCGGGCGGGGGTGGTGACTGCAGTTCACAATGTTCTTAAAGTATTGATATAATTTGCATGCCACAAGGTCCCTGGAAGGTTAGACAGAGCAAAGTAGAAGTAAGGTTCAAATTAAGTGGATTTTATAAGAAGGAAGTGGCTTAGTTATTTGAGGGGTCTTTGCAGGCAGCGTTTGGATTCTGGCAGTGCTGGAATCACAGACAGAGAATAATTAGCCTTCTTGGGGTGCTTTATATTGATCTAGTGATGTAGTACATTATCAACCAGGAGCTGTAAAGTGCTTATCAACTGGCAGCGTTACAGACTGTTCAGTCATATTATTTTACCACCTGGGAAACCAAGCCATTATGACTGTGTGGTGTGTAACACTGATGATGTCTCGTGTAATTAGGGATGTCAACAATTAACCAGTAATCACTTAACCGCAGAGAATATTTCTAACTGGTTACACATGTCAGGCTGTAGAATAATTATGCTACTCCTCACTTTACTGCACTGCACACCACCCGGGGCTGATGGCAGCTAATGTTAGCTAGCAGCACCACCACTCATTCTGCAATTAATGCTTGTAACACCGTCCAAACCCAGCAGCGTGTGCAGCGGTGGAAAAGTGGTGCCCAACTTTTGGTGGCCCCAATGAGTTAGCAGCCCAAATTTGAGCCGTAAACACCCTTTAGCATTGTAAACTATCACTGCTCCATTAGCATAATCAGCACAGCTAGTGGTACTAGCATAGTTACAAAGCTAAAGGTGGAGTTGCTGCTTTGCTTGATAGGGGCTACCTGGAGGTGACCAGAGGGTGCTAACCATGTTTCTACAGTTACTAGTGGTAACGCCGCTAGCTAGCTCCCACCGGACCCGGTTCCTAGGCAGTGCAGAGCGGCCAAGCTAATGTTAGCTAACCAGTTGAGACTGGAAGGTGGGTGGTGGGCATTGCGTTTTCACATGGTAAAACAGCCAGCTAGCTGTCAGCAAAGCCAACGGGAAATAAAATAAAAGGTGAAACATTTACAACATAAAACAGTAAAATTTCACCACCTCTAAATAGATAGCACTTTGAAATGCAGCACTAAAGCTCACTGAGTCAACAGAGTGCCAGACTGAAAGGGAAAGTTTCTTGTCTTTCACACCATATTACACTTTTTTTTTTTTCCAAAGGTGAAGCGGTTATTTACCCGTTTATGGGTGTCGGGCTATTGAAAGCAAAATTGGCATCCCTAGTTGTAAAAATTACCTCTGCTAAAGAGGTCATGTTTTTGGCTTTATGAATCTCTGTGTAAGGGTGTAGCATGGGCCAAGGATGAACCCATTAAATTGGAGAGGATCCGAATCATGGTGGGAGGCAATACATGCAGTATTTTTCACTTTCGTTTAACTTGCTTTGCGAGAATTGCCTACACACCGCCCTCACCTTGGATGCCGTAAGCAAATATGGAGGTTCATTCTTTCATTCATTTTCTGTAACCGCTTATCCTATTGGGGTTGTGGGGGGGCTGGAGCCTATCCCCGTTGACATTGGGCGAGAGGCAGGGTACACCCTGGACAGGTCACTCGACTATCGCAGGGCTAAAACATAGAGACAGACAACCATTCACACTCACATTCACTCGATTTAGAGTCACCAATTAACCTGTATGTCTTTGGACTGTGGGAGGAAGCTGGAGTACCCACAGAAAACCAACATTAACACAGGGTGAACATGCAAACATGCTCCTCCACCCCAGGGTTTGAACCTGGAACCTTCTTGCTTGGAAGCGACAATTCTAACTGCAATGCTACCACTGTAAAAAAAATATGGAGGTTGTTGTGCTGTGCAGTGCTGACAACAGCAACAGTGTTGGCAGAGCCATCAGTGTTAATGGGAGTTAGCTCACACTCAGCGGGGCGAGCTGGGGCGGGGGAACACAACAGCATGGTCCCACCACTGTGGGTTGAAATGATGCCATCAATGGTAACCGCGGTATTAGCGCCGCTCTCCCATGCACACTCAGCCCCAGCAGTGCAGAGCGGCGGCATTTACCTAGCCCGTGGTGGCATGAAAACAAAGGGAAGGGGGAGTCAGGCCTTGGTGGAAATCTGCGCTCTGCGAGTGCCCTTCGAGTTTTAACTTTTATTTGCCAGATGAGATCACCAGATGTGCGATTGGAATGAGCCGGTGCAGAATTCAAAGGTGTCCTCTCCGTCTCTGAGGATTCCTCATTAGGCTCAAAGCAAAACACATCTTAAGGATGAGTCAGAAGGGACGGCGCCACAAAAGACTATTTATTTCTCTTCATGGGCGAACACTGATCTGCAAAAAAAAAATAAAAGCAGCACAGGCGGTCAGCAGCTGCTGGCGGCAGGTAGGAACTGAAATGGGGAGCTTGCTGTTTGAAATGTCAAACGTGATGTTTGTTTGGATCAGCTTACTGTCAACTGATGCGGAACACATTATTTGTGTGCCCTGCCTGAAGTAATCCAAGTTTTATTTATTCAACCTATATTCATCAACCGAATCCTGACGTCCAGGAACAAACGTAGCAAAACGAGCTGGTGTCAGTGACGTTAGATGCGAGCTGTGGTGGTAAAATTTTGAATTATTCTGTCTTGGAAGACATTTAGTGCACTAGAAAAAACCAGGTAATGCAGAATGGAGATAGAGTACAACAGAATTGGCAGGTGATTTCTGAGTAACACGTCTGTTTTTGGAAAAGTCATTTAAATGATTTAATAGCTGTCATTAAAATGTCAATAAAACTGGCTGAAATTCATGTCCCTAAAGAGCCCCTGCGTACATCTACAAAGCTCTACATGCAGAGAGAACAGCTGACGACGGTGGTGTTTAGCAGGGCATTGATTCCTCTAGAGCGTTTATTCTGTGTTAATAGGACTGTCTCAGGGACGCTCTGGCTCTATCATCCATCTCTTCTTCCTCCATCTATCTGCCCCATCTTCCCTTCCCCCCTTCCTGCCTGCACACACTGATTCAGTGGGTATTTCTCTACCTAACGACCTTTCTCTACATCCTGCTTTTTGTAACACTTAACGATGAATGCTCAACAGCTCTTTCTATTCATTTGACCTGAAATACATTTATGCATTTTCCCATTTATCACCCTTTGACTATATTATTACCATATGTGCTTATACTTCAAGAGCTGCAGATCTCTACTGTGACATTAAGACTTTGGTTAACTTGTGTCTGAACAATTTACCCTGCAATTATACCCATTACCAATGTAATACTTTAGTGTTAAGTGCCATAAATAAATGAAGTAATTTTGCCGTTGTGAAACAGAGTATTGTTTGATCGCTGTAATGGAAACAAATAGATTCCATCTTAATCGTTTTTGTCAAATAATTAAATCAGTGTAACTTGTTTTGTAAAAGCTACGGTTGGATTCAAATTCTAATTCATTAGTATGGTTTTCTCAGCTCCTGTGGGTTACTCCCGAACAATGTCAGGAGGATTTGCCCATCCCTCACTAGGGAGGCTGCCCAGGTGCTCATCCATCCGCTTGACATCTCCCACCTCCCACCTGCAACTCCCTCGTTGCTGGAGCCTCTGTGTCTGCCATCGGACCTCTGAAGGTGGTCCAGAACATTGCTGTGTGTCTGTTGTTCAACCTCATAAAGTTCTCCAGCACCTCCCCTCCTCTCCTTCTACTATACTGGCTCCTAGTTGATTCTCCCAAGCAGTTCAAGGTGCTGATTAAGGCTGGGTATCGCTTAGAAAAATGTTTGATGCCTTTGAACTGATACAGATACCAACAGAGATCCTCATTTGGTAGCCATTATGTTAATTGAGTGATGTAGTATAGCCATACTTGAAATGTTTTGGTGACATCTCTGCACACTCAACTGTCAACTCCGTCAGATACACCTCGTTCGACTTCACCGCACCTCAGGCTCTATGATTGTGGCTGCTGCTGCAGGAGTGTGAGCTCTGCGCCAGTGTAGGCTGGTGAGGCTAAATGTTAGCATCACACAGCTAGCGTTACCAAGCGGTTATTAGCGTGTCGAGCCATTTCGGTGTCAGTGTAAGTTTGTCATTTAACGGCTTGTTGGATGTTAGATGCTGCTATTGTGTTAGCTTGTGCTAACCGGTGTTTCGGATGAATGAGTGACGGTGTTAACTGGCGACTTTCCACGGGACTGCGCTCTTTCTGTTTCCACTTAACAACAAGCAATGTTCAAAACACCTCCGAGTGTTATGATGTGACACATTTCCTCGAAGAAGACTTAAAAGATGAATTAGATATGTTTTAATATTGAAATGAAAACAAAAAGGCATTCACAAGGTCACGTATTTTCTTTCTGTTTGCAACAACTGTCAACACTGTGACAAGCCCAGAGACATTCAACAAAAATCCGTTCGTCAGATACACCGAACTCGACGTCACCACATCACAGACTGTATGATTGTCGCTGCTGCTGCAGGAGTGTGAGCTCCATGCCAGGGTCAGTTGGCAAGAGTCTGCTTGGCCACACACACACAGTAACAGGGCTAACTGTTAGCATCACACAGTTAACGTTACCTTACGGTTATTAGCATGTTTTAATGGCAGAGTCAAGCCGTTTTGGTGTCAGTGTACATTTGTTGTTTAACGGCTTGTTGTCAGATGTGGATGGAGAGTTTTGTTTTGCCTCCAGGTAATAAAATGACATCATTGTAACATCGGCCCTAAAAAGGGTCTATTAGATCGGTATGTTTTGACACTGAAATGAAAAACTTAACAAAGAAGCATTCATGAGGACAGCTACATAATCTCTTTTGATTTTCAACAGCTGTCATCACTACGACACTTGCAGACACATTCGGTTAACGTAGCCAATTAACAGGGTCACTCATTAATCCGCAACACTGGGTAGACTTTGAATTGACTGTTTACCAGGAGGAAAGCAACTGTAGAGACGGCAGCAACAGAAAGTTTGCTGATATCACAAGGAGTCTGGGTGGTCCGAGATCAGGCCCCAGGCACAAAAAAGAACAAATGTAGGCATCATTTGATTGGAGAAGTTTAACTTGGGACTGGATATTTCAGTTGATACCTTAAGTACAATGCTCCTTCCTACCTTCCAGACATGGTAAAGCCCTCCATTCACAACACTGCCACTCAGAGGGCCTTGCAATCAGTCAAGGCTCTTCTTTGTTCTGGCCCTTAAGGTGTAAAACATTCCCCACTGAGGTCTAGACATCAGACTCACTGCCCATCTTTCTCTCACACAGTTTAGCTGTTTATTTGGGAGGGCTGGACTTCTAATCTTTAATGACATCTAACTCTTTATCCTTTTAAGTTTGAGTGCACTTTTTGGAAGCCGCATTTGACAAAAGTGTCTGCCAATTCAATCTGAAACAATCGCAATGCATTCAGAGGACTCTTGTTATTGTCCTGAACCCAAGTCCTGGCCTCAGAGCTGGACTCGATGCCAGGGCGCTGCACTGTCGCTGGCTGCTGCTACTAAACAGGATGAGTGAAAGAATGCATTTCCCTACAAGGATCGATAACAGTCTGAATCCCATCTCGCACTCCTGCTTCTGTCTGCGTGCCTCTCTTCCTTTAAGATTCCCTCTGTCTGCTCTATTTATATCAGTCCCCATGTCCATCCATCCGTTAAATCAATACGCATATTGCAGGTGCTTCTAGTCAAGATTCTAGTATGAATATTCTTCACACATTTGTCATGATCGTGAGATTTTGGTGGAAACTCACACGCAGCAGCTGTGGTATAGGTTGTAATTTATCGTTAAGTGGAGTCCATAAACCATTTCCTTATATCAGAATGAGACGGGGGATATTTATCACAGATGCACACACGTGTGCGCACAAACACACACGCCTTGGCGCACATCTGCTGAAAAGGCATTCTATTAAAACAAGGAAAGGTGCAGAGCTAGTCAGATCCCCAGCTATGAAGTCAGAGAGCAAATAAATTATGGAAATAGACTCTGACACACTGGCGTCCTCTCTCCCTCTAAAACACAACCACACACATACGCACACATAATCACAACATGTTTGATTTACTCCGGGGTGCTCTGAGTGTGCTTTTTATGTAGGCGAGTTTTGTCGTAAACTCGGAGGCAGCGGTGCTACTTAAATTCACTCATTTTCATTTCACTTCTCAGACTTTTAAAAACAGGAGGGACAAGGATGTGTGCACAAACTAAACTTAATCAACACGGGAATACACAGGCAGTATATGTTTTTTAATCAAAACACAAATGCATTATAGGGGAATGAGATGACGCACAGGGAGAGGTTATGTGATACTGTTTGTGTGTGTGGGTACGACTTTCAGGGACACATTTCAGACTAAAAACTAGTAAACTGGGGACAGCTTATCAAATCTGCGACAAAAGCCGTGTCCCCAAATGGTAAAAGAGCTGATATTTGGGTCAGTGGTCAAGGTTAGGGTTAGGTTAAAGGGACAGTTCACCCCCAAATCAAAAATGCATATGTTTCTTCTTATCTGTAGTGCTGTTTATCAGTCTAGATTGTTTTGGTGTGAGTTGCAGAGTGTTGGAGATATCAGCTGTAGAGATGTCTGCCTTCTCTCCAATATAATGGAACTAGATGGCACTCAGCTTGTGGTGCTCAAAGAGCCAAAAATGCAAATTTAAAAACTCAACAGCAATGTCTCTTTCCAGAAATCATGACCTGGTTACTCAAGATAATCCACAGACCTTGTTGTGAGCTGTTTCAGGTTCAGTGCACACTGAAAGCGTGCATCTACTGATGGCCCAGAGGCTCATACTTGATGGCACTGACGGCATTCTCCTTGGCTTGGCTGTAACGTTAGCTAGCTCAGTGGTGCTAGGTGAGCTAGCAGTAGATGCACACTTCCTTGTGGATTATCTTGAGTAACCAAGTCATGATTTCTGGAAAGAGACATTGCTGTTGAGTTTTTCAAATGAATTTTTTGGCGCCACAAGCTGAGTGCCATCTAGTTCCATTATATTGGAGAGAAGGCAGACATCTCTACGGCTGATATCTCCAACACTCTGCAGCTCACACCAAAACAATTTAGACTGATAAATAGCACTACAGGTGAGTGGAAAAATGTTCACCAGTGGCAGTGGACAATGTTTTTCCATTGTGTCAAATCTATCTGGAGACTGACGGCGTCCCAGCATTTCATGTATGACAGAAAATATGCTTGAGACGAACAGGGCTCTTCCCCAGGACGCCTTCAGGATGAAAGGAAGCAGTAAACTAAGCATCGACACATCAGAGGACGCACCTGATTGTTCCCCTGATAACGCTACATTGTGAACAATCAGCAGCAGGAGACCTAGTTAACGTTAGCTCTAAGCAGTCGATGGCCGCAATTAACTCCTCGTGGAGGTTGAATTGAGCATCATTATGATGCGTTCAAGCTCTATTCAGTAAAAATGAGTAATGGGCAAAGGTAAATTATACCGTTTTCATGATGTGTCTGAATGTAATCTTGTAAAATGTTGTTTCTGGTGAGGAATTTGAATAAATGCAGCTGTTTGAAGGAGAAATATGCTGATGTTTTCACAGCAATATACAAATAGATATTAGAGAGGGAATAAAGATATTTTACTACTACTACTTTTATTGGTTTCAAAACATTTTGCCAAAGGACTGCAGCTAAAAATTTAATGTCTGTTGTCTTTACAAATAAAAGGAAAGAAAGAAAGAAAGAAAAAACTTTGGTATCAACTACTGCCCCAGAGTTTCACAATCAGTGCATCCCTTGTATTTTTGATTTTGGGGTGAACTGTACCTTTAATGTTTGGGTATGTCTCCAGAACATAAAGTAAGTCGATATAATGTCGCCTTCAGCAACCTAAGCAATGTGTGTGTTTGTGTGTGTGTGCATGTACCCGCTATCTGTAAAGAGGAACTCGAGGTGAGTCATGTAGACCTCCCACAGAGGAACACTGTAGCGCTTAGCCAGAGACAGAGCGATTTTGTACACGTCGTCCTCCAGTGTCCTAAACACACACACACACACACACACACACACACACACACACACACACACACACACACACACACAAGAAGAGAGGAGGAACATAATGATCAGATTTCATCTCATTGAAGCAGTAAGAGCCATCACTCCCACTCAGATGCATATGTGGTATGAAAATGGAGCCCAAATAAAGCAAACCCACTTTACGTTTGATTATTTCTAACCACAGTCTCCAGGAGAGAACTGAGCTCTGGGTTTAGTCACTCAGCCGAGGAAGCTGACGGGAAACTCTTCTAAGTCCCCTCCCTACTTACTCCGTGAGGCCGAGGATGGTCTCCTTCTTGTAGTCGGAGTCGGAGCTGAAGCGCTGGACATCCACTCCGCGGCCCAGCCCCTGTAACACCTGGGCCTGGGTGAAGTCCGTCAGGCGCTCGTTGTACACATGCAGCTGGCTGATCAACTTCTGCAGCTCCTCCGGCCAATCAGAATATGCGGACACATGCTGTGTGACCAATCGAATCAGCTCCTTTGGGTCAGCCTGTGAAAAGGAGAATAAATCTCATGTTTACACGCAAACTGCTGCTGAATGTGTCATTTCATGCTGGGAGCCTCACAGGGTAAAAGGATATGAGGCAGACATGCTGCTAAAAGCCACATTTGGTAATCCTGAGAATTATTATCATACAAACTCTGAATAAAAGCGAACACAAACTGGACACATCCCGCCTGGCCCTGTGCTGTCGGGGAGTGCACATATTGACTTTTGATTTTAACATCTTAAATCTTTAAAATTCCTGCCAGCTTTCTTCCAGTCCATTTCCTTTAAACCACCAGCATCATTTTTAATACAATAAAAAATGGTTTGCAAAATATATATTGAATAAAAAAGAACAAAAACAAGGTTAGGTTTATTGTATTTGCCATATGATAAAGGTGGCCAGCAGTTTTCTAAATGTATTCTGATCATACTGTACTACTTGTGCGACTGCCAAAAATGATACATAAAAACGGGGTTTGGTTTCAAGTTTTATGAGAAACACCACAACTGTCGATGTTCTTTTCATTTTGGGGGAATGCCCATTTTAAACCCAACACCTCTGATCCTGGATTGAAATAAGGGCTGAGAGGGGAACTGCTAGAGGCCATACAGAAAGTGCACCATACTTTAAGCCAAAAACGCACTGCCCTGAACCCTCAGAAACCTGGAGGGACATCACTTTTCTTGTGCTGCTTTCAGACGCCTTCCACAAGAATTTAAACCTGTTAACTCTGAGCTTAATTGGCGCAATTACTTTCAATAACATGGGGAAGAAGGCAATAAGCAACTTGGAGAGAAATGTCCCACAAACTGTAAAAAAAAAAAGACATATTTAGAAAATAATTTAAGAAAAATAGGGAAAAAAAGAAAAGGTAGGGGAAAACTATTATTATCATTATTATTATTACTACATTTAGCTTTTTTTTTTTTACAGCATTTTTTCTAGGTTATTTCCTTGCTTGTTTTAAACTTTCTTTCTTTCTTAACTAATTATCTTATTTTTTATTTTCTCTTTTTACTAATTTCTTGCTATTTTTTAAGCCAATTTTCTCAGGTTTCAAATCGATGGTGAGTAAGAAAAAGAGGAAAAGCCCGTTAGCTGCCAGGCTAGTTTATGCAATGTAAAAGTGCTTAAGCTAATAATGCGTGACTGGCAAAAAACAAGGAATGTCGACAGTTATCACTGAGATAAATCCTACACTTCTGGTAAATCCATGGTTTATGGCTGTTGAGATACGTTTGCCTTCGGGGCTTTAAGCCAGATAGACCTAAAGTTTTACGAGAAAGATGATAGTTTGTGTGCTGTTTAATGTGTGTTACTGGAGTTGGTTTAAAGTTAACCTAACTGCACGTAAGTGGTTACAATTATCTACAAATTTTATGTGTTCTTTTTATCTTTTATAGCCAAAACAAAAGAAGAGAGGGGTGCCAGCTTCTTCTGTAACTAATTATGTTAAATGGGCAGATGACATTATCTCATATTGATCGCAGGCCCCTGAACTGAATCAAATCGTATCATGCCAGACTTAATAATGTCTGTAAATATCATATCATTGTCTAAAGAATCGTATCATGAAGAGACTAGCGACAATAACAATATTTTAACTGGGCCAGAACAGAGTGAAAGTGCTGCAACATGCCCCGAGAGAGCATGTTTGCACCATCAATGTTCGGCCAATAAAAGTGTTTGTTTTTGCCTCTGACAGGCTCAGATTATTATTACGAGTGTCTAACACTTTGTGGAGAGGATCCCTACTGAGGATGACCTTTATAGTAAAGAGTGGGATCCTTTTTCAGACATGTGGGAAAAGACACTGAAAGAAATAAACTCCTGCATATTTAGTTCAAGATTTTGCACAGGGCGCATTACAGTAAATCCAGACGGTCAAGGATACACCCTGAGATAATCAATTCCTGTGAAAGATGCTCATTATCACCCTGTAATCTCACACACATGTTCTGGTCATGCCCCAAACTGGCTGTCTATTGGACTCACTTCTTCAAGATTACATCGGAGATATAAGAGTTAACAGTGGAGCCATTCCCAATGATCACCATTTTTGGTTCTGAGATACAATGTTTTTCCAAGACCCGGAGAAGATTAGGCTCTCACTACGGGGTTCAGCTGCAAAGTCCTACTTTAAAAATCTTTCCTGTCTTTCCCCTGTAAAGCTGGTTCACACCATCAAGCCTAATAATCACTTCAAGGGTGAACAGCACTAAATATCTTGTGTTTTTTTCTATGGATCATTTATTTTAGTTCTTATTTCTTTTCTTTTATAACTGATGCACTTTCATATGTGTGTGTACGTGTACATCTGAACAATGGGCTATATGAATTCATGTATAGGCTCTGTATCTGAGTATGCAAGCCATACCCTGTTGCATTGTGTGGACTGGTGGTGTGGCTCATGGGGTATTGGGGGTAGGGGTTGTTGATTTTTTTAATTTTTTTTGTATTTCTGTTACTGCGATACTGCCTCTGTGTTATTGCGATAAAATGTGTTTACAAAAACAAAAAGATCCATTTTGTTTAACCATAAACAGCCCCAACACCAAACCCACCAGACTCCATTTAAATAAACAGTCATTTAAGCGTGTATAGAGCCAGTACCTTTTCACGTCTAACTGGGTGAATTAAGGGTTTGTTTAAACTAAACCAGAGCTAGTGATTGTTGGAATAGTGGAGAGACAAATACAGACTGTTTTTGTGAGGTTTATTTTGTTTCTGTTGACGTTAACCGAAGCGTGTTTTACATTGATAAAATTAGTGTTTATTTAAATGGAGTCTGGTGTGTTTGGCTATGGCAAATTTGGGGCTGTTTCTGGTTAAACATAACGATTTTACACTTAAATAAAAAGGTCTATTTCTTTAGGGATCCTTTCCATAATGTTAGACAACAATCTGAGCCTGTTAGTGGCAAAAATAAGCACTTTCAGTTGACGTAAATTGATTGTGCGAACATGCTCAGAGTGGTTACTTTGCAGCCTGTTTCATGGCAGGCGTCTCCAGCTGTCTCTCTAAGTACTGGAACAATTTCAAAAATTGTTGTTCACATTAGTCACTGCGACACAAAAGCTTAGGAATATAGGGTCTAGGCTGAAAAATACCGAACCTACCCTTTAAGGCTTATCATTAAACCATGTAACACACTGGGCTTCAAACACCCTGCGCTGCATGCTATCAAAAACTTGACAGGTCTTCAGCCGCTTTGCCGTGACGAACTAATGAGGCTATTTTCAAAAATGGCTGTAATTTTCAAAAATCGTCGGTAAAAGGTAAAAAAAACAGACCAACTATCCCTGCCTAAATTGTACAACTTGTATAATTTTGCTTCCGGGAAGACACTGACAGCATCACAGTGGTTGAATCAGCGCCACAATATGGCCCCTTTTTCCCTACAACGCCTAGAAAATATGGGCAAACGTATCAGGAGCCATAATTGCTACTGTGATTAGGGCCTATGGGGAATTCGATGGTGGCTACACATTTATGATTGAGAATGTCAAGCGCAGGGAATGGTAGGTGAGCGTTCTATCTCTCTCATCACCTCTGTTCTAATTAAATGAGCTCCTGAATTTGGTTTTTGGCATCTTGTATGCTGTCGCCCAGCAGGATGAGATGGTTTATTTGTTGATCTTATTTGCATAAGGTAATTATGGCTGCTGGAAATGTGTGCGCTTGAAAACAGAGGTGTGTGTGTGTGTGTGTGTGTGTGTGTGTGTGTGTGTTTCTATCTCGGCGTGTCTCTTCCTGCTATCAGGATGTGAGGGTGTGTGTGTGTGTGTGTCTTCAGATGTGGCCTTAGCGGCAGTCACGGTGGCAGATTCACAGTTCAAAAGCAGGACAGGAGGGCGGGTGAGGAGAAGAGGTAGAAAGAGGGGAATATTAAAAGTGCGGAGAGTCAGAGGGGGGGAGGAAATAAGCCAGGAGATGGGAGGAGGACAGTAATGGAGACGAAGGAGGAGAAGAGAGGAAAAGTAGGATGGTATTTGCTAATGCTGGCATCATTTTTGGGACGAAATTTTCCCGACGAAGACAAATGACACGCAAAGGAGAACACAGGGAGAAAGAAGAAAGTCTGCTGGAGTTGTGATAGACAGGCTGATGTTTGAAGAACTTTATTGAAATACGGCTTTCATGACAAAATACTGTTTGCATTCTCCCTCTGTCACTTTGTCTGTCATTCATCTTGTCCTTTTGGAGATCTGGATTATATCCTCCCTTATCTCTCCAAACACTAGTGTTGCTTGCATCTCTCAAACCCCCCCTCCCTCGTTTCTAAAGAATCTCCAAAATCCATCTTCTTTCTAATAAGTATTCTTTGGAATCCCATTTAGCTCTCAAATTAACTTAAGACAACACTCATTCCTCGTTTTCTCTTCATCTTATATAATTACTTTGCTTATTTAATTTCAAAGTATCTCAAAAAGCCACTTATGGTCTTTCTTCAAAGGGGAGGATGTATAAACTGTATGTCAAGTATAATTTCAGGAGGTGGCGTGTGATGTTGCACAGCTGGAAGGAAGGCAGCTCTCTCCAACTCCCCCTTCAGCTATTCCACCGATGCCACGGGCTCTTTTCTCTACGCTCCCCTCCTTCCTGTGATGCTGCTTAAGAGGGAACAGTGTGAAAATAAAAAAAAAAAGTCTGCGTCTCGGTTCTCAAATCTTTTCAACCGCGCTCACACTCTCATTTTCACTCTTAATTTCCCGTGTTATTATATTTCAGTCACAACACAGCACCCATCAAAAATCCCTTTTTGCCTTTTCCCAGAGCTGCCTGGTTAAAACAGGAGACATAAAATATTAATAAGGTAACTGTTTGAGTTTGTCAGTTTTTTTTATATTGTGATTAACTAAATCTAAATGTTACATCATACTGTGTTTCCCCCCTTTTACCACCCGCTGTTTCGCCTACAGATGCTGGCACTTTGAAAATCTTACACACACTGGTACTATAAGAGTTATAAAATATGAACATGTTCTATATGTATTGACAGTACGGCTGCTGGAACAAATTTCAGGAGTTTAATGTAAATTGAAAAGTAAATAAATAAATGCTGACATTATAATGTGTATTTTTCATTATTTTATAAATGTGTTGGCTAATGTCAGCAAATCTTGCCCTTGCCTTTGGCCTGCCTGCAAACCAAATGCTTTGGTCACATCTTATAAACAAATAGAAGAAGAAGAAGAAAATACTTTATACTTTCCAGCTACCAGTCCACACTCTACACTTGGTCTGAGGGGCGACCTGATCCAACGATCCTCTCGTTTCCAACCCAAGTCTCTACGGACTGAGCTACTGCCGCCCCCACTTAAATTTCAATAAAGAAATTTGCGATCAAAAATGTTCATTTAAGTTGACAAGGTATCTGTTATTAACTTAGTGCCTGAGCTTAATTATTGCTTAGCAAGAAAGCTATCACCTGTTTGAAGTTTCAAATATTTACTGATAATGTTGGAATGCCCTCTAGTGAGAGAACGCACCACATGACAGTGGCATTAGCCATGCGTACACTTATGTTAAGAGTGTGTAGGAGGAAGATTGACAGCTCTAATGGACAGATCAGACTCTCGTCATTTCATTTTGATAATTTTTTTAAAGAACAGTACTTTTCCGATAATCCAGGTAAAATGCTAAGCAGGGTATAAAACTGAAATCTTACAAAGCAGAAAAAGCTACAGCCATGCCAGCAACTATTATAGGCTGTAGGCACAGTGGTGCTTTGAGTGAAATGCTAACACGTTAACAATAACTATGTTAATATGACGATGTGTAGCAAGTGTAATGCTTACCACGTTAGCATGCTAACATTTGCTTATAGCAGTAAACACAAAGGCTGACCGCAAATGTCCGCCCTCTTGACTTGTGGACTGAGCCCTTGCGGACCTCATGAGTTCGCCATCATCACATAAAGTCTGCGAGGGCAAGCCACCAATAGACAGCCATCGAGACTGTTTTACTCGTTGCCATGGAAATGTTCAAGCAACAACTGCAATCATTGTAACTGCTGTCATATTCTGTCTTCTCATCTGTCCCTGCGGATAACAAGTCTGCACTTCAGGCCCCTTGTGGACTGGTTAAGTTGTAGATTTGGACAGCTCTCAGCACTCCCATACTTCTCCGGATTTCGCCCTCAAAGTCACTGAGTCTGCAAGTGCAGTGAAGTCTGGGCATTTGGATTCAGCCAAAGAACAGATGAGGGTGATGGGAATGTAGCGCAATGTTGCCGAACCAGGTGGAAACCTTACTCGTGTCTAGACTGCGTGTATCTTAATCCACACGGCCTTCTGCACTGTAACCACAACTTGAAACATTTATTTAAGCCTCAGGTCTTTTTGTTTGTTTTTGTCCACTAAAAAGACACAGACTAAATATATTTATCTAGATTTTGCAACCTAGTTGGAGCAGAGTGTGCTGCTCTCTGGACAGAGCCAGAGAGCAGCACACTCTGCTCCAGTTTGTAATCCCACTGACTCTCCCTTCACTTTTTCCCAGCAGCTGGAAGTTTGGACTTATTTTTTAAAACTGAAATTACATTTTTGTTATTACAGAGAGACTGAAATACCACAGAAAAAAAAAAGGTTCAGGTGAACCGAATTCCAGGTGGAGGTACTGGTTTAAATGTGAATGATACCCAACCCTACGCTGAAGGATCCATCCTCTGGGGACCATGAATGTCAAAAAAATGTAATTGAACTAGATGTCCAGGGCCAAATGACTTCGTAATCCCTCAGCTTTGCTGCTAATAGTGCAAAAAAGACAATTTCTCCCTAACCTTCCATCAGTCTGGCAATCAAACAGTGTGATAAGTCATTGTCTACATCCATATTCAAAAGTGGTGGCACGGTGATGCAGTGGTTAGCATTCCTGGTTCCTAGTTCGAACCCAGGGATGGGGACGTTCAAGTCCTTGAGTTTGCATGTTCTCCCCATGTCAGCGTGGGTTTTCTCCAGGTACTCCAGCTTCCTCCCACAGTCCAAAGACATGCAGGTTAATTGGTGACTCTAAATTGTCCGTAGGTGTGAATGGTTGTCTGTCTCTATGTGTCAGCCCTGTGATAGTCTGGTGACCTGTCCAGGGTGTACCCTGCCTCTTGCCCAATGTCAGCCGCGACCCCCAACAGGATAAGTAGTCACAAAAAATGAATGTAAAAGTGTAACGGTCAAAAACCATCCATTTGTTTTCATGTAAGTTTGGGTGTTAAAGGGTTAAAATCTCTTACATTCTCAGTGTAATATTATTTTGTGTGTGTGTGTGTGTGTTATCATGACATCATAAATGCCACACACACACACACATACACACACACACACACACACACAAACATGTTTTAACACGCTGCCTCTCTTTGTGTGCTAAGTATCACATAGAGGTTATAGAAAAGCAGACATGCCTTCCCTCTCTAGAGTGTAAGCTAGTAATGATCTTAATGAGTTGTGTTTATGTCATGCCTAACACTTAGCTATACAGTCAGTGGCCTCATTAGCACTAATTCTGCAAATGCTGTATACAGTATGTGCACATAATTAGGAGGAATGCACGAGGGAGAGAAAGCGGGCACTGATTTTAAAGGAATAATCACTCCATAAACAGGCTCGGCGGCACCGTGGGTCATACTACAGCGTGAGGGGGACTGATCACAAGCAAGTTACGAGCCTGCCAAGAAGACCGCAAAGACACGAGCAAGAGGAGCAGGACCGACTCAGCACAGTCAATCCAGTGCATCTAATCAAAGCTTCAGAGACGACATGGTCGCAAACCCTCCCAGTTAACTGCAACAGTGCATTAAGAGTGCATATTTGTCTAATAGGGCCCTTTCTGCAGCTACTCTGCTCCACAGGGCTCCCATGGGTAAAATATAGACTGCTAATGATTGTGGTACAAGGGTGCAATTTGTACAAGTGCACAATTTGTACAAAAAGAGGAAAGCGAAGTCATTGAGTTCGCAGTGCTTTTCTATGATGGGGAAGTCATTCAGACTAACTCATTATTCCAGTCAATTCAACAACAGAGAGCTGGCGCAGTGGTCCGGCACATCCAAGGTCAGCTCCCGCACCCGGCAGCTTGATTCCTGTTGTGGCCAGGAATTGCAAAAAAAAGAAAAAAAAAAACATCTGCGATGACCGCAGGCAATACAAAATGTCACTAGATGTAAGCAAAGTGCTGTTTTATCAAGTGATCGCAGTGCTATTAGGGAAAACGCTTTCATCTTTGCTCCTAATACAATTTCTGTCTGGTGAGTGCCTCAGTAAACTTTATGCTTTATTTTTCCAGTCTGAGGAATTTAACGCTGTCCACACTGTTTAGATTTCCTTCAGGTGGAATCAGTAAACAAATTTAGGTGAGAATATTCTCTCCAATTCACTGACTCCATCTGAGTATGTGGACTGAAAGTAAAGCATCTAACAAGAATCTATGGGCTTTTATTACAAAGGGAAATGTCGTAATGAGACGTTCAAAGACCTAAGCACTTTTTCTGCATCATGTTCTCCACAGTCGTGCTCTGTGTGTCCACAGCACCAGTGTGTGCACGCTTCCAGTGTTTGTGTGCGTGCACCCAGAGTGTGAGTGATCAATACCCAGTGAGAGAATGGCGACTGCTGGCGAAGATAAATGGTCAAGTGGAAAAATCTCAATCTCTTTACTCAGCACATTGCCGTGCAGTGGCTGCACATTCACAGCAACAATCACACCAAGCACGCACAGACACACTGGAACATCGACGAGTGCAGGTAAACAGGACTTAACACTTACATAAACATGGGCTATTGTGCAATATCGTGTAAACACCACCAGCAGAACAATTACGGCAAAGAGCGCCTCTATTTGGCAAACGAGCACTTTAGCCGGTATAATGAAAACTTCCAGTGCGAGCAAGTGGAAATCAGCTCATTATGCCTTGGGGAATAATGGAAACCCAGCATCCGTGTCATTGAGCCTGGCGCTGCTCCGTCATGCCTGGGAGCTGTAATCGGATGGGAAAGTAACAGTTAAAGACCTTGAAAGTCAATAGTGGGCAGCAGAATCTTCACGAGGCAAAAAGCTGCATGTTGTAGTCTCCTGTAAGCAGTAATGCAAGACAACTTAACAAGAGTTAAAGGACGATATTTTAGTTCACTTAAAAAGCTACAAAATTAAATAATACACACAGGCAAACAGGCTGCAACACCTTAAGTATTAATGTAATGTTGTGAGAGCCGAGAGATATTAGAGTGACTCTGGCAGCACTGGCTTATTTTCACCGTCTGAATAAATATGCTAAAAGTGACTGAATCAGCCTCAAGTTAATGTTCTGGGTATATATTTGGGAATATATTTAAATAGCATTTAAGGGATTAAGGTGAGGTAGGAGGAGAGGCTGAAGAAAAATAATGACAGAGTTTTAAATTAAATCAGGATCATTTTTAATTCATAACGACTTGGTTCATTTTCATAGCTGTGGCCATGGATTCTACTGGTGTTGACACTCACCAATGGATTACTGAGGGCTGGGGACATGGCAACATTACTAGAGAGTGTGACCAAGCAAAAAACTTGAACATCAGAAATATTCCCTTATTGTACAGTAAATGTAAGAGAAGAAGAAGATATACTTTATTAATCCCAGAGGGGACATCCAATTTTATGTCACACTGTCGTCATACACACAGGCCTGAAATACACATACACATGGACAAACAGGATCTATATATGTGCATTAAATGGAGAGACATCAGAGTGAGGGGGCTGCCCATGGACAGGCATCCAGAGCAGTTGGGGGTTTGGTGTAGGGCGCTGTTCAGGCCACGTTTTCCTGTCCGAACCCGACCCGAGCCTGACGCAGTTTGTTACCTGACATAGTTATTGTTACCATGGTTACAGCTTGTCTGTTTACCGTGATCACACATGGACAGTGTGTAAATGACCATCAGAAGGCTACTGTTGGTCACAGTCAAACACGCCACTTGCACAGCAGCGCAGCACAGCACATACACTCAGTTGGAGCGCAGCCTGTGCTGCGTTCAGGCGTTGTCACGTAAATAACAAATTCCAGCACTTGAATAGGCCATAGCACAACACAGCAGCATGTCAAGTGGGCCGAACCTGAACCGAACTCGAGCACAATTTCTGATTTGTTATCGAACCCAGCCCGACCCATCGGGTTCCAACAGATCCCGTAGTGTATCCACACTCTGGTCTGATGCCTTGCCAAGAGCACATGGGAAATGCCCAGGAGGCGAACTGGCAACTCTCCAGCTACAAGTCCATGTGCGTATTTGGTCTGGATGGGGACTTGAGCCGGAAACTCACCTGTTCCAAACCCAAGTCCCTATGGACTAAGCTACTGCCCCCCTTATATCCAAGCATGCTAAAATCGCACAGCTTGGGAAATGATGTTACAGCATTTGTTTTCCCTTGTAAGTATGTTTGGCTGACCTGGAAGTTTGTTTTAAACCTGTATGATTGTTTAACTGCTCATACATATATACACATTAGGGATGCACGATAACATCGGCACATCAATGAATGAATATTGAATACACTGAAAAGCACTGTAGTTCATGTCTCCATCTGCTGGTGGGTCATCACCATAAGAGTATGCATGTATAGTATGATGTTAATTCCACTTTAGAAGAGACTTGGTGATCACTAAAATTAGGAGGGGAAATGGGTGGTGCCCAAATGAGTTGTTATATATCGGCATATTGGCATATTGGATATCAGCAAAAATATCCAACTGTGAGGGTAAAATGGAGCGTGAGATGGATCGGCGCTTTGCTGCACTGTGCTCTACTGTCGTGGTGAAGAGGGAGCTGAGCCACAAGGCCAAGCTTTTGATTTACTGGTCCATCTACGTCCCAACCCTCACCTATGGTCATGAGCTCTGGGTAGTGACCGAAAGAATGAGGTCGTGGATACAAGTGGCCGAAAAGAGTTTCCTCCGTGGGGTGTCTGGGCTCAGCCTTAGAGATAGGGTGAGGAGCTTGGACATCTGGAGGGAGCTCGGAGTAGAGCTGCTGCTCCTTCACGTCGAAAGGGGTCAGTTGAGGTGGTACAGGCATCTGATCAGGATCCTCCTGGGCGCCTCCCGTTAGAGGTGTTCTGGGCACGTCCCACTGGTAGGAGGCCCCTGGGCAGACCCAGAACACGCTGGAGGGGTTACATATCTCATCTGGCCTGGGAACACCTTGGGGTCCCCCAGGAGGAGCTGGAAAGCGTTGCTGGGGAGAGGGAAAGTCTGGGGTGCTTTGCTCAGCCTGCTGCCCCCACGACCCAGCTTCAGATAAGCAGTTGAGAATGGATGGATGGATGGCCCAGGCTACGAATTAAAGTTTAACGGTAATTGCAGTAAACAAATGACATTATAGTATAGAGGACTGTAGCTTCTGTCTCACACCTGTGGTACTGCAAGCTCCGTTAAATTACTCAAAATCAGATCCTCTTAGCCTGAAAATAGTTCAGCGCAAACTGTGATGCTGACTGCAAATCTTTAATTATCTTGCTTCTTTATAGTCACTTTACAAATATAGTAATGGCACGGCTGATGAAAACATGTAACGTGCAACGTCTTAATAGCGAGATCTCACACGCCATCCTTTCCACGGTAAGTAAAAAAACTGAGATAGATTGGTTAGACATCATCCTGGTGTACAGATCTCACATGTGCTCGACTGATGTGAAGACGTGGCCGTGTTGATTAGATAAAGCAGATAAAAGCATGACTGATACATTGGTAAATGCGTCATATACTGCTGTATACTTCTGGTATGTCATAATTGATGCAGGAGTCGGAGCAGCGCATGTTTTTACAATGGAGGCTGATGCTGAATTTTATTATACGTGACATTTATAAATATGTATGTACCGTATGTGTGTTTAATGTGATTTTTCTTGTATGTATTATGCATTTTATGCCATGGCTGTTTTGTTTTTATTGTCTACATCATATATTTTACTGCTGTATAACATGGTTTCAAAGTAAAGCACATTTAATTTAATTACTCTCCTCCTTCACCTTAAGTTTCAATGTTTTCTTTGCAGGCAGAAGTGTCAGCTCCAAAACCTTCACATCTTCAGAATAGTGAGAAAACAGGCCGCTGATTGAGGCTTTAAAAACACATCAAACACCTCCGGTAAACCCTCCGAGAGTTGTGTTCCTATTTACAACTGAATGACTCCGGTGTCTTGAGTGTTTGGCGTCTTATTGCTTAGGTATGAAATTATGTGATAGTGACAAGAGAACTGAATGTGAGAGTGTGAGAGTTATTGAGACACAGTGTTACTGCTCTTCAAGTGGAGAGCGGGAAACACTCGGAGACAGCTTGACACACCACCACAACACACAAACACACACACACCAATGCGCCACCCGCTGTCACACGGAAACAGATCTAACACTCCATGTGCAGCCCGCAGTTACACACCACGTTCAAACAAAAGCGTGCGCACAGACAATACCACATGCACACACATAAATAAAAAAGATAAAAACACATGCTTGTGTGTGTGCTACATGTTTTTCTTTCCCCCCTTCCAATCTCATTTGCAACGCAAAGCAGGCACGTGTGAGAAATTTTGATACGCGCACCCTGTCATACATATCTGAAATTAAATATCACACGCTGTACAATGTGTGCCCTTAAAAGATAAGAGAAAGCGGGAGAGCTAAAGAAAGCACAAGAGAAATGTATAAAGTATGCAGAGTCAAGATAGCATTGTGGACGGAGGGGCCCGAGATTTGACAAGAGCGAGACAGGCCTGTGGGGGGGGAGAAGAATCTGAACGATAGCAGAGAAAGCAACACAATGTGGACAGAAAGACGCAGCGTGGAGACACATAAAAACAGAACTGTCATGCCAACAAAGCAGTTCATTAAACTGACGGAGAAAAAAAAAGGGGAACGGAGAAGGAAACATAGGGAGCACACAGAGAAAAATCCAGGAGTAAAGACAGAAAAAAAGATGGTAAATGTGGAGGAAGAATCGAGGGTAGAAGGGTTGAAAGGTTTTTCTCTCTCTTGCTTCTATCAGTGTTCGAGTAAAAGTTGCCACTACCTCATCAATAAGAGCTGAGTGAAGGCAAGACCTGGAACACAACGATAACAAGCACACACTCTGGTAGAGCACACTAAAAAGGGAAAAACTCAAAGGAAATGACAGATAAAAAAAAGAAGAAATGAGCTAAAAATGAAGGTACAACCGCTAAAGTGTAGAGCAGAAGAGGAAAAGCTGTATATATTTTAAGTTAATGGACTTGAACTTCACTTTAGGCAGAGGGGTTGGGGAGTGATTACTGCCATTAGGTTGCAGGGAGCATGTGCGGGGATGAGTAGTGTTGAGTATAACTTGTTGATGTGAGAGTGGGAGTGTGCGAGCGAAGTGTTGTTGTGCGCAGTCCTGACCTTGAATGTCAACTGGGACACACTTATCCACTTCTTCTGCTGGCCTCTTTCCCTCTTCCGCTCTTTTATTTCAACATTTTTACCTCCCCTCCTTCCACCTGGGCTAAAACCCACGAGAGCTGCAGTCCACTCAAGGAAAAGGTCAGAACCATTTCTTCTCTTATTCTCCACCAAGACACCTCTGCCGCCACTCTTTTACCGCCACTCTCCTCTCCTTCTTCTTCCCCTTCCCACTTATATATTCTGATCTCTTCTTCTTGTGTTGTTTTCTTAGTCTTTCTCACTTTGTAAGAAGAAAAGGAACACAGCAATGTGACCTGTTGTGGCTGCATTGTTTCAGAAAACAACATGTGACATTAGCACGCCACAATATCCGACAAATGCATTTAATATGCAATTTGCACATGGTCACATTTCATATAATCCAAAGAGTCTGAGAGACAGTCAATTATTCAATATGTCTGGCTGCTGTAATTAAGACATCTAGGGAAATAAAATCAATTTCACACACAGACACACGTGCAAAGTCATTCACAAACAGAAGCGCCGACACACATTCCAGGGCTGCTTTTGGATTAAAGCATAAGTAAGTGGATTACTATGCTGATGAGTAAAAGGATAATTACAGTTATTTTCAACCTGGGCGTTATTATCCCGGTTTCTTCTATTATCATGACTGATTGTGTTCAATTTGTTTGCCTTTTGTATTCCCACTCTGCCACAGACAATGCTCTCCATCTACAGAGCTAAATTAGGTTTGAGCATTTGAAATTCAAAAAAGCATTAAAATTTATTTTTTAACACACTCAAATAAGAATAATAAATATAAATGAAACCTGGGATTATTTGCGACTCAGGGTGCTTTCAGACCTAGAGTTGTCTTGCTTTGGTCTGAATCAGGGACTCATTTTGTTCCAAAGTTGTATAATTGCCTAGAGTTGGTTCGTGTTCTCACGGCAGCATTTACAAGCGGACCAGATCAAATGCCTTGTGTGAGAAAGCTGCTCTTGATTGGTCAGAATTTCCATGTGGGAAAAATCCAGGAAGTAAAGAAAACGTTGAAGAAGAGTACACTTGCAAGATAAATGTGACACTTTCTAATGTCACAATGGAGGGACAACTACGCAGGTTGATTTTAGCGCTGCTCATCGTGGACTATATTGCTGTCATTGTTCATTTGAGTCAAAGCATACAGTTTGAAAACGAGGCGCGGCTCCAACTAGAAAACAATGTTTTGATGCATTGGATGTGCTGAATGTGCATATTAAGGCAGATAAAGGTCTACTTTTAGCTCACCACCGTCTTGTCTTCATCATGGAAAATTAACAGAAAATTGACAAAATTAACACTGCTTAAAAGCTAAAATTGAAGGAAATGAGTTTTAAGGGGTTAAAAGTGTGTATATGGATTGCGTGCAGCTTATTAGCCATGTTAGCTTAGCTAAAAAAAGCTAATTCGAAAGTAGGTTGAACACAATTCATGCCATGTAAGATGTAAAGAGATGTTAACAGACTGGGCACATTGCTAATTGCTTTATCTACTGAAGGAACATTTTTAAGTGGGTTCATGTGGGCTGAGGTTCAGCACTACGCAGACGACACACTCATTTATACTTCCACAGAGCCAAACAAGACTGCTTGTTAAAGAATAACTAAAAACTACGGTGGGGAAGATATGCTTATCTCGTGATTCAATAATATCATGATCCGTGGGTGCTGATTCGATATGTATCGCAATTTTTAAGTATTTTTAAGTTGTGATTAGAATAGAATAGAAAGGACTTTATTTATCCCCAAAGGGAAATTCAATTCAATTTATTTCAATTTTTGTTGACTTTTATAACACTAGAACATGGATAGAAATTGACTCATACACTTCTAGAGACTGTATATTGTGAAGCATATTCACAGAAACATTTTACATCATGTCAGTCAGTCTCTGTCTTTTACTTTAGCAGCATCATATACTGCATAGAAAAGTGATAAATAAACTAATAACTGTTTTCATGGCCTCATTATTAACAGTTTTATTCCATCAAAGCACTTTGTGACCTTGAAACTTTACTCATTTACGTACTAAAATGTACATATATACAGTGGTATGGAAAAAAAAACATATACCTTCTACTGCATTTAGATGTCCCTGAAGTGTTTCCTGTACACTGATTTATTTGTGGTGGCTCCCACAATATCAACATTGAATGCCACATATTGGTTTTCTATTGTTTTAATATTAAAAATGGGTAAAACTAAATCAAATGCAGAGCTGAGCACAGCGTATTGATTCGCTCAGCCCCTCTTTGCAAGAGAGAGACCGCAATGGACCTAAAATAATGTGACAATCAGCCACTTTGATAGCACACATGTCGCACATCTACCATGCTTACTAGAAAGAAGAACACTTGGCAGGATACTTAAAATGTTACTTACAGTTCTCAGGTGATTTGGGCAAGCTCGCTTAAGATTTAATAGCTAAAACTAATGACTGTTGATAGACAGACAGACAGACAGACAGACAGATAGATAGATAGATAGATAGATAGATAGATAGATAGATAGATAGATAGATAGATAGATAAATAGATAGGCTTAATGTGGGTTTTAATTGTACAAATATTGTTTGTTTTTGTTTGTATCTATTAAAGGGATGCTTTTATGTTTGCAGACTCTTGGAAGAATAACCCATTTGGCCAAACGAGATCCTAAAAACAAAC